>CM016625.1:15011865-15400806 GCA_005393395.2 Gossypium australe | reverse complement strand
CCAACCAATCAAGACATTAAAACTAGACCAAAACTAACAGTACATTTGGTTCACTGTAATGGAATATGGCTGTAATGGAATATGGCTGTAATGGAATGAGTGTAATGGAATAGAGCGATAATCAGTAATTCAAATTGGGGTAATGGAATGGAATAGAGCTATAATAGAATCTTATGTTGGTTGAATGGAATAGATGTTGTAGAAGGAAAAGACTTAAATGACGAAAGTACCTTTAGCAGAAATTTTTAGGCAGATTATTGTTATTCTTATTAAATTTTAAAAAATTAGTGTTAAATATAAAAATAATATTTTAACCATATTTTAACATAATTATTATTAAATATAATTAATAAAAATATAATTTAAAAAATCTTAATATAATTATTATGATATGAATTAAAAAATCATAATATATAACTATAAAAATAATATATAATCTACTTATTTTTTAAACTACAATACATATTAAATGTGCTAAAATATCATTAGTGAAACAAATAATTGAAGTATTCTACAATAAGAAACAAAATATTAGAAGTAATAAATAACTTGAGAATTATATTTCACATCCAATCTTAATATTCATTTATTAACAAAAAGTTACATGATTTTCATTAGTTTGTATGTCATATCTATATGTAATAAAATTTTACAACATCAAAAGTTACAACATAATGACATTCTATCATGTCATAACCATCCAAATATTACAAACACAAAAAGTTATCAAAATATCATCAACACAGCCATGATTTTTAATGGTCAGCAAGAAATCTTCTGACCCATTCCAATCGCACAGAAGAAGGTAAACTAAAGAAAATAAGCATTTGCGTTGGATGATCTAGAATTTGCTCAATGCGCGATAGCGCTCATCCTCAGTTAAACCTTCTTCACATAATGTTGGATATAATTTTATAGCAGTTTCTTGAATGGTCATTTCTGACTTTTGTTGAATTAGCACTTCGGAGGCAATACTCTTACTGATTTCAAGGCCAACGATTCGTATGTTTTCCGTCAATAAAGTGGCAGCATCCAGGGGCGAAGCCAGAACAATTTTTTAGGGGGGCGGATGAAGTTTTAATTTTTGATAAACCGTAAAAGTAACATATTTTAAGCCCACATTTAGCATGCTTTTGGATGATTTATCCTTTGATTTATGTAAAAAAAAGGTGCTCTTAATCCTTTCTTTTCATGTTTTATACTCAGGAAAGCACCCTAGGATGAAAAGAACGAGAAACGGGCTTAAAATGGACCAAATTGGGCCAAAATAGAAATCGACACGGCCTGGGCCCAACACCACCATGGCCGTGCCTCATTAAAAGT
Organism: Gossypium australe; assembly: GCA_005393395.2. NCBI lineage: Eukaryota > Viridiplantae > Streptophyta > Magnoliopsida > Malvales > Malvaceae > Gossypium > Gossypium australe. The sequence goes on along the minus strand of CM016625.1, from coordinate 15,399,483 downwards.
TTGAACACGGCCTGGTCACCACTCACGGGCGTGTGCCATAGCCGTGTCGCTGTCGTGGAGAAGAGCAATTTCACTCGGAAAAGGATACTTAGGGGCAAAGAAACCTATTTCAAAAGCCTATATAAGCACCCTAAGTATAACCTAGAAGGGGGCGGTTAGCTAGGCTAAGGAGCCGAGCCAGAAAGGTCAGATTTGTGGAGAATCACTCGAAGATAGCCAGTTGATTCATCTCAAGAAGTCGGAATTATACTTAAGACGGAGGATCTCTCCTTCAATTCCTTCAGGGGGTTTTAGGGATTTCTTATGTTTTGTTTTATCTTTTCTTTTGAGATGTTTTCTTTATTATTTAAACTAAACCCTCAGATACCCGAAGGGATGAAACCTAAGATGAATCTTGTTATTGTTTTCTGAACAATATGATAAATATTTGACTTGTTCTTAATTATGTGTTCTTAATTCTGTGTTGATATTTCGGGATATTAATTCAAGTATGATGTGCTTAGGTAGAGGAGCAAAGTCCCTGCCTAGGAGTAGATCTAGCATAATTAAGCGGAGTTGATCGCGCGCTAGAGATAGGGTGAAGAGATTTTTGCCAGATTAGGGTGAAACCTAATATGGGAGTCCATAGATCGAGTTAATGCGATTCTAAAGGTGTTAATTGGAAAGAGATTTCAATTAATCAACCTAGGGTTAGAAGTTATTCGCTTCGAGAGAGGGTTTAATATACATTAGGGAATCTTACGGATCAAGTCAAGTGAATAAAATCTGGTTCAGAGTTAGATAACAAGTGAAGTCTAGGTGGATTCTTCCTTGGGTGTCGTCTTAATCAATTGGTTTTCCTTCCAAGCTATTTTCTAAATTTCATTCTTCTTTGTCTTTGCATCTTTAGTTTAGTAGTTAATTAATTAGATTAGATAAATAAATCCCTTTTTCTTAGGCTAGATAATAAAAAGAGAGTTAGTATTAGTACTTTTGGTTCCTTTGGGTTCGACATTCCGGTCTTGCCTAAACTATACTACTGTTCGATAGGTGCGCTTGCCTCAGAATCGTTGTCATAGTTGGTTTCTAGATTCGATCATTCTCATTTATAAATTTTAAGACTTTGACATCGCCAAAACAAGATCAAGTTTTTGGCGCCGCTGCTGGGAAGCTAAATATTAAGAACGCTTAATTTTTATTACTTTAGCCATTTTTATTTTTTTGCAATTACTTTTATTTTTAACTTTGCTAATTTTCTTTCTTTTGCTCCTTTCAGGTACCTCTAGTTTATGACTAGAAGGAACCCGACAGGACCCCTACTTTACGAAAGTGATATTGAAGGTACCGTTTGCAGAAATCGTAGAGACAAGGCGAATCTTAAACTACATAGAAGTAGAGCAAGAATCCAAAATTAATACTACAGAAGAGATGGCAGAGAATAATCCGCCACCTCCAGAGATGGCCGAACATAATGCTCCATGCACTGTGTATGATTATGCTAAACCTAGTTTAACAGGAACTGAGTCTAGTATTGGTAGGCCTACTATTGCTGCAAATAATTTTGAACTGAACCTAAACTATACAGATGATACACAGTTTGTTCAGTTTGATGGTTTACAGTATGAAGATCCTAACACACACTTAGCGAATTTTCTAGAATTCTGCGATACCTTCAAGATAAATGGCGTTTCTGATGATGCCATCTGTCTTCGGTTATTTCCCTTTCTTTGAGGAATAAAGCCAAACAGTGGCATTCTTTTCCACGAGGATCAATCACTACATGGGACCAAATGACCGAAAATTTTTATTGAAATATTTTCCACCGGCCAATGGCCAAATTGAGGAATGATATCTCTTCTTTTGTGCAGATAGATTTAGAGACACTTTATGATGCATGGGAGAGATACAAGGATTTGTTGAGAAGGTGCCCACACCACGGATTACCATTGTGGCTTCAGGTCCAAACTTTTTACAATGGTGTGAACCCTTCAACATGACAATTAATCGATTCAGCTGCCGATGGAACCCTGAACAGCAAAACTCCTGAAGCATTCTACGAGTTTATAGAGGAGATGTCATTGAATAACTATCAATGGCAAGTTACAAGGACAAGGCCAGCCAAAGCAGCTGGAGTTTTCAACATTGATACAGTAACCGCGCTATCAAATCAGGTAGAATTGCTACATAAAAAATTTGATAGTTTCTATGGTTCTTTGCAGGCACATCCAGTAATGCAGTGCGACGCAAGTGGAGGAGTGGCGAATCCTAAGTACCCACCCTACGGACAGGGCATGGAGAGCGAGCAAATGAACTATATGGGTAATAATTTTCGATCTAACAATAACCCTTATAGTAATACTTATAATCCAGGTTGGAAGAACCACCCCAATTTCTCATGGGGCGATCAAAGAAATCAAAGGCAAAAACCTTCCCAAAACTTCCAACAACAGCCTTACCCACAAGAAAAGAAGTCGAACCTTGAAGAGGTGCTGACAAACTTCATAGATAAACCGTAAAAGTAACATTTCTATCCCACATTTAGCATATTTTTGGATGATTTATCCCTTGATTTATGTAAAAAGGTGCTCTTAATCCTTTCTTTTCATGTCTTATACTCAGGAAAGCACCCGAGGATGGAAAGAACAAGAAACGGGCCTAAAAAGAACCAAATTGGGCCAAAGAGGAAATTGACACGGCCTGGACTTAAGCCCACGGCCGTGCCTCGCCAATCTACTAGAACACGGCCTGATCACAATTCACACGGCCGTGCCTCATTAAAGAAGTCCGAGCATGGCCTGGCCACGATCCACACGGGCGTGTGCCATGGCGGTGTCCCTGTCGTGGCAAAGAATAATTTCACTCAGGAAAGGATATTTAGGGGCAAAGAAACCTATTTCGAAAGACTATATAAACCCCCTAAGTATAACCTGAAAGGGGGCGGTTAGTGTAATGGCCTAAATTCAAGGTTATCGGAACAATGGTTTCGCAACCATAAATCCGATTTAAAGAGAAATTTATTTCAATATATTTGCATGAATATTTATATGATAGGAAAAATTGTATTAAAATATCGATAGAAAAATTTTACCGATTTAGTAGTTAGTTAGAAAAAGGAATTATTGAAGGAATTGGGTAAAAACAATGTATCGAGACTTTGATCTCATAAAATTGAGTAGGAAATATTTTTATAAATATTTATAAAATGTTAGTAATGTGGTATTAAAATTTCGTTAGAAAATTTTAACGTTTGGGTAGGTAATTAAATGAAAAGGACTAAATTGAAAAAGATATAAAAGTTATTAGAAGGATTAAATAGCTCAATTGTCAAATGACAAGGGATCTAAAGAGAAAATAAGCCGAAAGGAGATATTTTGGGTGGCATAAGCTGAGAAAAATCAGGAGAATTACTGAAAGAATGGTAAAATAGGAAAATAACAAAATTTACTAAATAAAACTAGGACTAATTTGAGATATCTAGAAATATTTTCATTTTTCTTTACTCTCATCAGCCAAAAACGCCATAGGAGAGTTTTCTAAGCTGGTATATCATAATTTTTGCACCAAGTAAGTTAATACTTGCCTATTTCTTGTAATTTTTGTGTTTTTAAGACTTTTACAACTAGGTCTTATTACTAAATTCATTAGTTTTTGATCTCATGGATGAAATTGAAAGTTACCATGGCTGAGTACTGTAAGTTTATGATGAAATAGCATGAAATTGAAGCTTTAATTTGTTTATGAGATGATTTTAATAAGTAATTTCAATAGAAATTGATTTTTAGGACCTAATTGTGAAAATGTTTGGAATTAAAGTCTATTACTGAAATTATGATTCACAAAGGTTATAGAGTAGTTGAAAGTGATAGAATAAAGTTTTAATTGAGATAAATTAGCTTAATTGAGGGGTTAATTGAGCAAGGACTGAATTGTATGAACTGTGAAATTTGGGGCAAAATAGAAATCAACACTTTGCACTAAAACAGTTTTGGACAGCAGCAGTAGACTAACTTTGAAAAATCACCATAAATTGTAGAAATCGAATTAGAAGATGAACAAAATATGAAATTAAATCTTATTGAGTCTAGTTTCTCATAGAAGAAACGATGTAAGTAATAGATATGTAAATCATGAGATATAATACATTTTGTGAGACAATGTCAGAATGAACTCGGGTTCCTCTGTTTTGACTTTAGAAAATCATCAAAAATTATAGAAAAATAATTAGGGGCTTAAATTTACATGTTTAGAATACTTAATGATTCTATTTTCAATAGAAATAAACAGAAACATCATCCGAATCCTGTATGAAGAGATAATTAATTTTTAGTGAAGAAGGGTCAGAACTGTCAAACAGCAGAACATGGGTGACTTTAAAGAATAAACTGTACTTATTGGATAAACCAAAAATTCTGAAAATTTTATGGAAAGAAGATATGTGAGTCTAGTTTCAGGGAAAATTAACGGATCTAAATTTGGAGTTCTGTAGCTCAAGATAAAAATAATTTAGTGACTATGACTCAAGTAGAAAGTTTTGAATGAACTAAAAATAATAATAGAATTATAGAAAATGCTACATGTGAACATGAAATGTATTGAATTAATGATTGAATTTATTTATTTAGATCAGGAAAAGTCAAATACGAAGCTAGATCGAGGAAAGGAAAAAGTCCCAGATTAGTAGATTTTATATACGAACTAGTATCGAGGTAAGTTCATGTAACTTGAATTATATTCTTAAATGCTTGAAATGTATGTTATTGATGTGAATATAATTTGAATGTTCATTGTATGAAAATTGATGATACATTGGTATATTTGATAAAAAAAGGAAGAAATCCCGGTTGAATGAAAGGAAAATTCAATGGATCTCTGAAAAGGAATTGACGGTAAAAAGGATCTAGCCCGAACGGGTGATCCTATCCTGATATAGCCCTCCTGAAGAATATGTGGAAAATGGATTTAGCCTGGACAGGTAATCCGAATTAGGGTCTGAATTTAGCCTGGACTGGTAATTCAGATCCAAGCTCATTAGAGTAATTGTCGTTGCAGGGGATTTAGCCTGGACTGGTAATCTCGACAATACTCTATGAGTTTATATTACCGGGGATTTAGCCTGGACTGGTAATCCCGCTCTAATGATGAGGTTCGCGGGAGTGTGCTCTCTGAAATAGAAATGTGCGCACATGAATATGAATTGACGGACTGGAATTTGTACACTAAAAGTGTACCTATGAAAATCCATCGAAAATTCCAAGAAATTCAACGGGATAAATATGGAAAAAGAATAAGGGAATGGGAAATCATGGTATTGATATCAATCATGGTATATATTACTAATACATGGAAATTATTGGACTAACTTGAAAGTTGAGTTTGTGCATGTTAGGGTAATAGTGCATTGAATGGATATATGAATGTTTATTGCATTGTATTGAAAATATTAGGTAAGTATAATTCTTGTTATATGGGCTTACTAAGCACAAAGTGCTTACTCTGTTTCCTTTTCCCTTGTTTTGTAGTGTTAAGAACTCGGAGGTCGGATTCAGTAGGAGATACATCACACTATCAGCCTCAAGATTTCGATATATAAAGAAACTTTATTTTGGAAATCAATGGCATGTATAAGCTAATAAAGTAATGTTAATATGAAATGAATGTAAGGTCAGCCATTGGAATGGCTAGCAAACCTTGGCTTGGTATGTGTTGATGTTATCTTATAAATATGCATGAATCTATTTTGAAAATATGTTGAATTGGATTGGTTGATGTGGATTGGTCTCGGTTTAAAATTTGCAGGGAAGGCTAGATATTTATAAAGGGGCTATATTAAAAAAAAATCGTAAACTCTGGTAATGCCTTGTACCCTATTCTGATAACAAATTCGGGTAGGGGGTGTTACATTTGTTGGTATCAGAGCTACGATTTAGCCGATTCTAGGACCGACATAACAAATACGGATTAGCTATACATGCCATTTAAATTATTATTGATAGTGTGATATCTCCTGACCATTTAAATTGTGTTTTTCTTATAGTAATGTCATCCGACCGAGCTCAATCTGAGGAAGCTGGGAGTCATGCTCCGGCTTCAGTACAAAGAGAAGAAACTAACAGTAGAAGGCCCGGTATAGAGGGTCAAGGGGAGGAGGCAAAAATAGCCTTCTTTCAAATGATGAATGAATGGTTTACTCAGTACATAAGAACTAACCCTACAGTGCAGCAAACTCAAGCTCCCCCTCATGTTCCTCCACCGATTCCTGAGATTCCACAGGGTACAGGTACTAAATCTGTCAGAAAAGGGAAAGCTCCAGTTGATAAAATTTGAAAATATGGGGCCGAAGAATTTCGAGCAGCAGTTGATGACGATCCCGAACGGGCTGAATTTTGGTTAGAAAATACTACTCGGGTTTTGGAGGATTTATCTTGCACACCAGAAGAATGTTTGAAATGTGCCGTCTCACTGCTAAAAGACACAACTTACCATTGGTGGAATACTAAAGCTTCAGTTGTTCCGAAAGAAGAAATTACATGGGAATTCTTCCAGACCGAGTTCAGAAAGAAATATATCAGTCAGAGATTTCTTGATCAGAAAAGAAAAGAATTTCTTGAGCTGAAACAGGGCAATAGATCTGTATCTGAGTATGAAAGAGAATTTGTTCGGTTGAGTAAATATGCTCGAGAATAGGTACAGTCAGAAGCTGAAATGTGCAAACGATTCGAAGAAGGGTTGAATGAAGAAATTAAGCTACTTATCGGAATTCTTGAAATTCGAGAGTTTGCTACATTGGCAGAGCGAGCTTATAAAGCAGAAGAATTGAGCAAAGAAAAGAAACAGGTTGAGAGGGAAGCTCGAATTTTTAGTAAAAGACCAATGGGAAAATCCCAATTGTCTGCTCCAAAGAAATTGAAGAAGTACCAGGATCGTTCTACCTCAACCACTGGGTATTCGGGCAGAGAGCGAGGTTCTCAACGCAATAATCCAAGACCTTCCACTCCATCAGTGACCAGTGTTGGCAGTGTTGGTACCCCTAAGCCGAGATGCCAATATTGTAATAAAGCTCATTTTGGTGAATGCTGATTTAAGAGCGTGGCTTGTTACCGATGTGGTTCTTTTGACCATTTCCTCAGAGATTGTCCAGAAAGGGGTGAAAAAGAAGCTGAACAGATATCGAAGCCGAGTAATCCAGTTTCGAGGGGTAGACCATCTCGATCATCCGGTAATGTTAGTGGTAGCCGAGGAGCTACAAAAGATACTGCAGGTAGGACTGAGACACGAGCACCTGCTAGGACATATGCTATTCGTGCCAGAGAAGATGCCTCAGCACCCTATGTTATTACTGGTATATTTTCTTTACTTGACACTGATATTACTGCATTAATTGATCCTGGTTCTACGCATTCATATATATGTATAAAGCTTGCATGTGTTAAAGATTTATCTATTGAATCTACTGAATTTGTGGTTAAAGTCTCAAACCCCTTGGGCCAATCTGTTTTGGTGGATAAAATTTGTAAAAATTGTCCACTGATGGTAAGAGGTTATTGTTTCCTGGCTGATTTGATGTTACTGCCATTTGATGAGTTTGATGTGATATTGGGCATGGATTGGTTAACTCAGCATGATGCAGTAGTAAACTATAAACAGAAATATATTGTGTTGAAGTGTCAGAATGGCGAATTACTCCGGGTTAAATCTGATCAGACAGAGGGATTATCTGATGTGATTTCAGTTATTACTGGTCAGAGGTATGTTAAAAAGGGGTATGATGCTTTTCTTGCTTATGTACTCGACACCAAGGTATCTGAGTCAAAGATACAGGTAGTGCCAGTGGTATGCGAATTTTTTGATGTGTTTCCAGAGGAATTACCAGGGTTGCCACCAGAAAGGGAAATGGAATTCTCTATAGATTTGATTCCGGGAACTACTCCGATCTCTATAGCTCCGTACCGGATGGCTCCTACAGAATTAAAGGAATTAAAGACACAGTTACAGGAACTTGTTGATAGAGGTTTTGTCCGACCGAGTCATTCACCTTGGGGTGCTCCGGTTCTGTTTGTGAAAAAGAAAGACGGGTCTTTGAGATTGTGTTTTGACTATCGACAGCTCAATAAGGTAACTATAAAGAATAAGTACCCGTTGCCCCGGATTGATGATTTATTTGATCAGTTGAAAGGTGCCACAGTATTCTCGAAGATTGATCTCCGATCAGGTTATTACCAGCTACGGGTAAAAGAGTCAGATGTGCCAAAGACAGCTTTCAGAACCAGGTATGGGCATTATGAGTTTCTGGTTATGCCGTTTGGGCTGACTAATGCACCTGCAGTATTTATGGATCTGATGAATCGGATATTCAGACCGTACTTAGACAGATTTATGGTAGTATTCATTGATGATATTTTGGTTTATTCTCGAGATGAAGAAGAACATGCAGAACATTTGAGAATTGTGTTGCAAATTCTGTGAGAGAAACAGTTATATGCTAAATTCAGTAAATGTGAATTTTGGCTTCGAGAAGTGGGTTTTCTTGGACATATTGTATCCGCCGAAGGCATCAGGGTAGATCCAAGTAAAATCTCAGCTATTGTCAATTGGAGTCCACCGAAGAAGTATCTGAAGTTAGGAGTTTCTTGGGTTTAGCTGGTTATTATCAGAGATTTGTATAGGGATTCTCTATGATAGCTTCTCCGATGACTCGATTATTGCCGAAAGATGTAAAGTTCGAGTGGACTAATGAATGTCAGCAAAGTTTCAACCAATTGAAAGATCTACTAACGAAAGCACCAGTATTAGTGCAGCCTGAACTGGGTAAGGAATTTGTTATTTACAGTGATGCCTCATTGAATGGTTTAGGTTGTGTCTTGATGCAAGAAGGTAAAGTAATAGCCTATGCTTCAAGACAACTTAAACCACATGAAAGAAATTACCCGGTACATGATCTTGAATTAGCTGCTATTGTATTTGCGCTGAAGATATGACGGCATTATCTGTACGGTGAGAAATGTTATATTTATACTGATCATAAAAGCTTAATATTTGATGACACAGAAAGATTTGAATTTGAGACAGCGCAGTTGGCTTGAACTGATAAAGGACTATGATTTGATTATTGATTATCATCCGGGTAAGGCTAATGATGTGGCTGATGCTTTGAGTCGAAAATCTCTATTTGCTTTACGAGTTATGAATACCCGGTTGTCACTGACTGATGATGGTTCAATCATAGCTGAATTGAGAGTTAAACTGACATTTTTACAGCAAATATGTGAAGCTCAGAAGAATGATGATAAGTTACAGGTTAAACGGGCACAATGTGAGTCAGGTACTTATTCTGAATTTCAAGTTGGGATTGATGGTTGTTTATTATTCAGAGATAGGGTATGTGTACCCAAGAATTCAGAGCTCATACAGAAGATTTTACGCGAGGCTCATAGTGGTATTATGTCTGTACATCCTGGAAGTAATAAAATGTATAATGATTTGAAGAAGACGTACTGGTGGCCAGGTATGAAACGTGATATTTCTGAGTTTGTATCAAGATGTTTAATATGTCAGCAAGTTAAAGCTGAACATCAGGTACTTTCGGGGTTACTTCAGCCAATTACTATACCGGAATGGAAATGGGAAAGAATCACTATGGATTTTATATCGGGGTTACCATTGTCTCCGAGGAAAAAAGATGCTATTTGGGTGATTGTTGATCGATTGACAAAGTCAGCGCACTTTATTCCGGTATGTATGGATTATTCTTTAGATAAACTGGCTGAACTGTACATATCTGAGATTATCAGGCTACATGGAGTGCCTGTCTCCATTATATCAGATAGAGATCCCCGATTTACGTCTCGTTTCTGGGACAAATTGCAAGAAGCCTTGGGTACTCAGTTGTATTTCAGCACTGCATTTCATCCTCAGATAGATGGCCAATCTGAGCGTGTAATTCAAGTATTGGAAGATATGCTCCGATGTTGTATACTAGAGTTTGAAGGTAATTGGGAGAGGTATCTACCTTTGATTGAATTTGCTTACAATAACAGTTATCAGTCCAGTATTAAAATGGCTCCGTATGAAGCTTTGTATGGTAGAAAATGTAGAACACCATTATATTGGACAGAGTTCAGTGAAAAGAAGATACATGGGGTTGATTTAATCCGGGAAACAGAAGAAAAAGTGAAGGTTATTCGGGATAGTTTAAAAGCAGCTTCCGATCGCCAAAAATCATATGCCGATCTTAAACGAAAAGAGATTGAATTTCAGGTCGGTGACAAGGTATTCCTGAAAGTGTCTCCTTGGAAGAAAGTTCTCCGATTCGGTCGAAAGGGTAAATTGAGTCTAAGATTTATCGGGCCATATGAAATTATAGAAAGAATTGGATCGGTCGCTTATCGATTGGCATTACCTTTGGAACTCGATAGAATTCATAATGTTTTTCATGTGTCTATGCTACGACGATATCGGTCAGATCCTTCACATGTTATTTCTCCGGAAGTGGAGATTCAACCGGATATGACTTACAGTGAAGAACCGGTCAAGATATTGGCACGAGAAACAAATGAGCTTAGAAATAAAAAGATAAATTTAGTGAAAGTATTATGGCAAAAGCATGGAATTGAGGAAGCGACATGGGAACCGGAGGAGACAATAAGGAAACAATACCCAAACCTCTTTACTGGTAAGATTTTCGAGGACGAAAATCCTTAAAAGGGGGGAGTTGTAATGGCCTAAATTCAAGGTTATCGGAACAATGGTTTCGCAACCATAAATCCGATTTAAAGAGAAATTTATTTCAATATATTTGCATGAATATTTATATGATAGGAAAAATCGTATTAAAATATCGATAGAAAAATTTTACCGATTTAGTAGTTAGTTAGAAAAGGAATTATTGAAGGAATTGGGTAAAAACAATGTATCGAGACTTTGATCTCATAAAATTGAGTAGGAAATATTTTTATAAATATTTATAAAATGTTAGTAATGTGGTATTAAAATTTCGTTAGAAAATTTTAACGTTTGGGTAGGTAATTAAATGAAAAGGACTAAATTGAAAAAGGTGTAAAAGTTATTAGAAGGATTAAATAGCTCAATTGTCAAATGACAAGGGATCTAAAGAGAAAATAAGCCCAAAGGAGATATTTTGGGCGGCATAAGCTGAGAAAAATCAGGAGAATTACTGAAAGAAGGGTAAAATAGGAAAATAACAAAATTTACTAAATAAAACTAGGACTAATTTGAGATATCTAGAAATATCTTAATTTTTCTTTACTCTCATCAGCCAAAAATGCCATAGGAGGGTTTTATAAGCTGGTATATCATAAGTTTTGCACCAAGTAAGTTAATACTTGCCTATTTCTTGTAATTTTTGTGTTTTTAAGACTTTTACAACGAGGTCCTATTACTAAATTCATTAGTTTTTGATCTCATGGATGAAATTGAAAGTTACCATGGCTGAGTGCTGTAATTTTATGATGAAATAGCATGAAATTGAAGCTTTAATTTGTTTATGAGATGATTTTAATAAGTAATTTCAATAGAAATTGATTTTTAGGACCTAATTGTGAAAATGTTTGGAATTAAAGTCTATTACTGAAATTATGATTCAAAAAGGTTATAAAGTAGTTTCAAGTGATAGAATAAAGTTTTAATTGAGAGAAATTAGCTTAATTGAGGGGTTAATTGAGCAAGGACTGAATTGTATGAACTGTGAAATTTGGGGCAAAATAGAAATCAACACCTTGCACTAAAACAGTTTTGGACAGCAGCAGTAGACTAAATTTGAAAAATCACCATAAATTGTAGAAATCGAATTAGAAGATGAAAAAAATATGAAATTAAAGCTTATTGAGTCTAGTTTCTTATAGAAGAAACAATGTATGCAATAGATATGTAAATCATGAGATATAATAAATTTTGTGAGACAAGGTCAGAATGAACTCGGGTTCCCCTGTTTTGACTTTAGAAAATCATAAAAAATTAGATAAAAATAATTAGGGGCTTAAATTTACATGTTTAGAATCCTTAATGAGTCTATTTTAAATAGAAATAAACGAGAACATCATCTGAATCCTGTATGAAGAGATAATTAATTTTTAGTGAAGAAGGGTCAGAACTGTCAAACAGCAGAACAGGGGTGACTTTAAAGAATAAACTGTACTTATTGGCTAAACCAAAAATTCTGACAATTTTATGGGAAGAAGATATGTGAGTCTAGTTTCAGGGAAAATTAATGGAGCTAAATTTGGAATTCTGTAGCTCAAGATAAAAATAATTTAGTGACTATGACTCAAGTAGACAGTTTTGAATGAACTAAAAATAATAATAGAATTATAGAAAATGCTACATGTGAACATGAAATGTATTAAATTAATGATTGAATTTATTTTTTTAGATCCGGAAAACTCAAATACGAAGCTAGATCAAGGAAAGGAAAAAGTCCCAGATTAGTAGATTTTATATACGAACTACTATCGAGGTAAGTTCATGTAACTTGAATTATATTCTTAAATGCTTGAAATGTATGTTATTGATGTGAATATAATTTGAATGTTCATTGTATGAAAATTGATGATACATTGGTATATTTGATAAAAAAAGGAAGAAATCCCGGTTGAATGAAAGGAAAATTCGATGGATCTCTGAAAAGGAATTGACGGTAAAAAGGATCTAGCCCGAACGGGTGATCCTATCCTGATATAACCCTCCCGAAGAATATGTGGAAAATAGATTTAGCTCGGACGGGTAATCCGAATTAGGGTTTGAATTTAGCCTGGACTGGTAACTCAGATCCAAGCTCATTAGAGTAATTGTCGTTGCAGGGGATTTAGCCTGGACTGGTAATCCCGACAATACTCTATGAGTTTATATTACAGGGGATTTAGCCTGGACTGGTAATCCCGCTGTAAAGATGAGGTTCGCGGGAGTGTGCTCTCTGAAATAGAAATGTGCGCACATGAATATGAATTGACGGGCTGGAATTTGTACACTAAAAGTGTACCTATGAAAATCCATCGAAAATTCCAAGAAATTCAACGGGATAAATATGGAAAAAGAATAAGGGAATGGGAAATCATGGTATTGATATCAATCATGGTATATATTACTAATACATGGAAATTATTGGACTAACTTGAAAGTTGAGTTTGTGCATGTTAGGGTAATAGTGCATTGAATGGATATATGAATGTTTATTGCATTGTATTGAAAATATTAGGTAAGTATAATTCTTGTTATATGGGCTTACTAAGCACAAAGTGCTTACCCTGTTTCCTTTTCCCCTGTTTTGTAGTGTTAAGAGCTCAGAGGTCGGATTCGGTAGGAGATACATCACACTATCAGCCTCAAGATTTTAGTATATAAAGAAACTTTATTTTGGAAATCAATGGCATGTATAAGCTAATAAAGTAATGTTAATATGAAATGAATGTAAGGTCAGCCATTGGAATGGCTAGCAAACCTTGGCTTGGTATGTGTTGATGTTATCTTATAAATATGCATGAATCTATTTTGAAAATATGTTGAATTGGATTGGTTGATGTGGATTGGTCTCGGTTTAAAATTTGCAGGGAAGGCTAGATATTTATAAAGGGGCTATATTAAAAAAAAATCGTAAACTCTGGTAATGCCTTGTACCCTATTCTGATAACGAATACGGGTATGGGGTGTTACAGTTAGCTAGGCCAAGAAGCCGAGCTGAAAAGGTCAGAATTGTGGGAACCACTCAAAGATAGCCAGTTGATCCATCTCGAGAAGCCAGAATTCTACTCAAGACGGCGGATCTCTCCTTCAATTTTAGGGGGTTTTAGGGATTTCTTATGTTTTGTTTTATCTTTTCTTCTGAAATGTTTTCTTTATTTGTTATGAACTAAACCCTTCAGATACCTGAAGGGGATGAAACCTAAGACGGATCTTGTTATTATTTTCTAAACTATATGATAAATACTTGATTTGTTCTTAATTATGTGTGCTTAATTCTTGTGTTAATATTTTTGGGATATTGATTCAAGTTGGATGTGCTTAGGTGGTGTAGCAAAAGTCCGTGCTTAAGAGTAGATCTAGCATAATTAAGCGAAGTTGATCGCACGCCTAGAGATAGGGTGACGAGATTTTGCCGGATTAGGGTGAAACCTAATATGGGAGTCCATAGATCGAGTTAATGCGATTGTAGGGGTTTTAATTAGAAATAGATTTCAATTAATCAACCTAGGGTTAGACGTTATTCTCTTCGAGAGAGGGTTTAATATAACTTAGGGAATCTTACGGATCAAGTCAAGTGAATAAATCGTCTAGTTCAGTGTTAGATAACAAGTGAAGTCTAGGTGGATTCTTCCTAAGGGTATCGTCTTAATCGATTGAGTTTTCCCAACAGTATTTCCCCAATTCATTCTTTTTGTCTTTCCCTCGTTAGCTTAGTAGTTAGTTAAATTTAGATTAAAACAACAACTTCACTTATTTTAGGCTAAATAATAAAAAAAAGTTAGTATTAGTACTTTTAGTTCCTTTGGGTTCGACAATTCGGTCTTGCCTAAGCTATACTACTGTTCAATAGGTGCACTTGCCTTAAATCGTTGTCAGAGTTAGTTTCCAGGTTCGATCATTCTCTTTATAAATTTAAAACTCTGAAATCGACGATCACATAGCAGCCTCAGAAACACATTTCTAAAAGGTAGAAACAAAACTTGAAGCATTGTCACAAGAGTTCAAGGATCAATTCGGGCAACTTGCTAAGCAGATTTCTGAGAGACCACAGGGAAGACTACCAAGCAACACCGAGACTAACCCAAGGGAGCAAGTTCAAGCCATAACAGCTCAAGATAGTGAAGGGTTAGACGAGCCTAATTCAAAACAAAAGAAGGTGGTAGAAGAAGATACGGTTGAGGTCAATAACAAACCGAACCCAGTAATCAAAGAGTACAAACCTCGCATACCATATCTCCAAGCGATAACGAAAGACGACACAGAGGAATAGTTCGGTAAGTTTCTTAAACTTTTAAAGAAATTACATATTAACTTATCGTTTCTTGAAGCTTTTTCGCAGATGCTAGATTCCAGGAAATTTTTAAAGATGCTTTTGACAAATAAGCGAAAGATAGACGAGGAATCACATGTGGAACTGAACGCAGTGTGCTCAGCAATGTTGCAAAATAAACTACTACAGAAATTGAAAGATCCAGGGAGTTTTACAATTCCATGTTTAATTGGTAGTTTAACTATTGGTATCGCGTTAGCTGATTTAGGGGCAAGCATAAATGTCATGCCTTATAAATTGTTTAAACAACTAGGTCTAAGGAAACCCAAACAAACTAGGATTAGCATTCAACTAGCTGATAAAACTATTAGAGTTCCTAGGGGTATAATTGAAGATGTACTTGTGAAGATTGACAAATTCGTATTCCAGGTAGACTTTGTCATTTTAGACATGGATGACGACAACACGATCCCCCTAATTTTAGGACGACCATTTTTAGCAACTGCCAGAACTAAAATTGATGTCGACGCAGGTGAACTCATACTCTGTGTAGGTGAGGAGAAAGTCACTCTTCAAGCCCTCGATTCAGCTAGGACATCAAACAATCTAGGTGAGAAAGTAAATTCTATTAATAATCATTCGGCTAAACCTTCTTTTTAGGAAGCACCACGAAAGAACACAACTGAATCTAATCCTAGACCCTGTACCAACAAGGAAATAACTCACAAGGAACAAGGGATTCAGATCGATGAACTAGAAGAGGGGAAGATGAATCTTAAAGAAGAACTAGGGATACACAAAGCAGAAAGGAAGCCATTACACAAGGCACATAAGTTCAAAATTGGAGATCAGGTACTATTAGACAAACCAGACCCACGAATATCTCCACCTGATCCTAACACGAGCAAGGAAATCCCATTCAAGGTAATCGATGTTTTTCCATATGAAACAGTCGAGGTAAGTAACCCTATGTTTGGCACTTTGAAAATAAATGTTACTCATCTTAAACCTTATCATGATAATGGAACTGTCAGCACAAGGAAGGACTTTCAGCTCCTCAAACCACCATGAATATACAAATGAGAGGAGAGTCTAGCTTAAGATTATAAACGAGCGCTTCTCAAGAGGCAACCCGAGTACTAACCCCATTAACTTTTACATTTTTATTTTTATTTATTCTGTTTTATTCTTTCTTTTATCTTCCTTTTTAGCACCTAACTATAAACTAACTAACTAAGTGCAGATTTCCAGGCCACATGGCCTTGCACACGATCGTGGTCGTGGCCGTGTGGACCTCAAGAATCTCCGTACTGACATGGCAGAAACGGTACATGTCAGAGCAAATAAAATCTTCAAGTCACAGACTCCAACCACCACATCACAGGCACTTACAAAACCCCATGGCCATGCGATACGGCCATGGTTGACACTGTCTGATAACACACGGGTGTGGCAAATGGAGCACAGGCATGGGAGAAATGAACGAAGCCCACAACGGCCATGTGATATGGCCGTGTGAGACGCTACGCGCACAAGACATGGGCATGTGAATGTACCTAACTTGAGAATTCTATTTAAACCACCCACCCCTCCCTCTTCTCACCTATTTCTCACCCTTCTTCCTCCCTTACACCCTTCTACACCCTCCATTCTCAGCATTCTTTGTTTCCATAGCATTCTTCTCAATCTTTTGGCCATGTCGAAGAAACGAAAGGATCCCAGCACAGTCTCCCTCATGGAGACCGATCTACATAAGTTCATGCCGGCCGCTTCATCCACTCGATAAGCCAAGGGTCTTTGAGACCATTTATCTTTTGTTTTACTTTTATCTTCTCCTTTATTTTCCTTCTTTTTGACAATCTTATGCTTAATTTAGTTTATTTCATTTTAGTTTCTTAGTGTCAGGTTCTAAAGGCTGCTTGGGAATCACGCCACTTCCGCCACCTCCAGCACCTCCGCAGCCTTAGAGGTCACACCCACCTCGCGAACCACCCAACAATAAGGACTATTTGGTCCATTAATCTTTAATTTTAATTTTATTTACACTTCTATTTTCTTTCTTTTTATCTTTTTTGTCTTTAATTTTATATTTAGTTTATTTTAAATGTGTATTAATAATTCCTGGCTAATTTTATATTTAGTTTATTTTAAATGTGTCTTTAATGATTTATCCTTTGATTTATGTAAAAAGGTGCTCTTAATCCTTTCTTTTCATGTTTTATACTCAGGAAAGCACCCTAGGATGAAAAGAACGAGAAAAGGGCTTAAAACGGACCAAATTAGGCCAAAATAAAAATCGACACGGCCTGGGCCCAACACCACACGGCCGTGCCTCATTAAAAGTCTGAACACGGCCTGGCCACGACTCACACGGGCATGTGCCATGGCCGTGTCCCTATCGTGGAGAAGAGTAATTTCACTCGGAAAAGGATACTTGGGGGCAAAGAAACCTATTTCAAAAGCCTATATAAGTACCCTAAGTATAACCTAGAAGGGGGCGGTTAGCTAGGCTAAGGAGCCGAGCCAGAAAGGTCAGATTTGTGGAGAATCACTCGAAGATAGCCATTTGATTCATCTTAAGAAGCCGGAATTATACTCAAGACGGAGGATCTCTCCTTCAATTCCTTCAGGGGGTTTTAGGGATTTCTTATGTTTTGTCTTATCTTTTCTTTTGAGATGTTTTCTTTTATTAATATGAACTAAACCCTCAGATACCTGAGGGGATGAAACCTAAGATGAATCTTGTTATTGTTTTTTGAACTATATAATAAATATTTAACTTGTTCTTAATTATGTGTTCTTAATTCTTGTGTTGATATTTTCGAGATATTAATTCAAGTATGATGTGCTTAGGTGGAGGAGCAAAAGTCCCTCCCTAAGAGTAGATCTAGCATAATTAAGCGGAGTTGATCGCGCGCCTAGAGATAGGGTGACGAGATTTTGCCTGATTAGGGTGAAACCTAATATGGGAGTCCATAGATTGAGTTAATGCGATTCTAGGGGTTTTAATTAGAAAGAGATTTCAATTAATCAACCTAGGGTTAGACGTTATTCGCTTCGAGAGAGGGTTTAATATACATTAGGGAATCTTACGGATCAAGTCAAGTGAATAAATCGTCTGGTTCAGAGTTAGATAACAAGTGAAGTCTAGGTGGATTCTTCCTTGGGTGTCGTCTTAATCAATTGGTTTTCCTTCCAAGCTATTTTCCAAATTTCATTCTTCTTTGCCTTTGTACCTTTAGTTTAGTATTTAATTAATTTAGATTAGATAAATAAATCCCTTCATTCTTAGGCTAGATAATAAAAAGAGAGTTAGTATTAGTACTTTTGGTTCCTTTGGGTTCGACATTCCGGTCTTGCCTAAACTATACTACTGTTCGGTAGGTGCGCTTGCCTCAAAATCGTTGTCATAGTTGGTTTCTAGGTTCTATCATTCTCATTTATAGATTTTAAGACTTTGACATCGCGAAAACAATGATCAAATTTTTTATAGTTTATATCTTTATAATTTGTAAAGGATTAAATCGAATTTTTATAATTTTAGGGGTCCAAAGTACAATTTTACCTTTACTAATTTAAAATTTTTTTAAAAAAAATTAAGGGCCTAAATAGTAATTTTACATTTTAGGGGGGTCGAGGCCCATGCCAGCATCAATAAATGAAGTAGAAGAATCACTTGCATCAGAAATCTATTTTTTCTTCTTTGAAAATGTGGAATCACCTTGGTTTTTAACTGGTTGCGGTTGTGTAGCTGAAAGATCCATGTCATCCAAAGAAACATCAGCTTCGCATGAAATCGTTTCTTTCTTCATGAATATTTGTAGTAGCTACATCCTAAATATATATTTCTTCAATAATATCAGCGGCTATTTGAGCATCTTTTCTAGTGGCTCGATCTTTTGCGTAGATGGCAGTAAGTTGGTCATAATAAGGGAAACTACGATGTTTGAATTGACGGCTTCTTTATGACTCTATAAAAATGAGGAATTCATATTAGATATAAGTTTGGTCAAAATAAGATAATAAAGACTTGAAATAATTCTTACATTTATATATGAGTTCCACACTGCATCTTCAACAACAACAAGTTGCCTATGCTCATCCCAACCAAAGCCGCTATTGTTTTTTCTACTAAGCATGTCATAAACGATTGACCAATCCCTTTTCAATGTCCTAATCCTCGTTCAAGATTAGGTTTTGCCTTCAACATGGCATGGGGTAAAACTTTTTCTAACATTTTTTCCAACTCATTTAAATAATCAGCTTTGAATCCCGTATCTACATTAAAGGTTCCAACATTGTGCAAGTCGACCATACAAGCAACCAATGCAGCATCTTCTTCTGAAACCCATTTCCTTTTGGTTCCTCTAGAATTTTGGGAAGAAACACTTGATTGTGAAAAACCTGACATAACTATCTTAAGAAAAAATGCAAATTAAAATTAAGTTCAATATTATGCATCAAAAGGTCAACACTTTATAAAATTATAACAAATGATGAATCAAAAGAAAATAAATTATAATTCAACAAGTCTAGTACAATACAAAAAAAAAACAATTCAAACACCACCAAAGTTTCATAAACTAGATACATGAAAAAACATAAACAAATTAACATTTACTATTTTTACCCTAAACCTAACAAATTCCTAGATGCTTGCCATTCATCGAAAATTTGGTTGGCTAGTTCCATCCTCCAAGTAGCCCATGCATCTGATGAATTAATATTTATGATATTCTGTTCATCATCATCTATCACATTATTAGGAAATCCTTCTCCTAACTCCGCTTCAATAGGATCAAGACTCATATAGGTTCAATAAAATTATGGAGCAAACAACATGCAATAACGATTCTATTGTGCACCCTCACAGGATAGAATGATGGATTCCTAAGTGTTCCCCATCTAAGTTTTAATAACCCAAAACATCTTTCAATAACATTACGCGCTGAAGCATGTTTCATATTGAAAAATTCTTCCGGAGTACTTGGCTGGTAACCCTGACGCCACTTATTCAAATGATATCTTTTTCCTCTAAAAGGCGCAATAAATCCCTTACAATTTGTGTATCCAACATCAACTAGATAATAACAACCTATAAAAAGAAACTATTTATCATGGTTAATTTCCCAAAAAAGTATGATCTTAAAAATTAATTCAAATTCCTCTAATTTTGCACTTTACCATAAGGAACTTTTAGTCCATGTCTCCTACTAATGGCATCTTGAAGAACCTGTCCATCGGCAACAGAACCTTCCCAACCAGGAAGAACATAAACAAAATGCATATCAGGTGTACAAACACTTAACATATTTGTTGCTATGTCACATTTTTGCGTTCGATATCTAGGTTTATCAACTGTTAGAACTCTAATCTTGATGTGGGTTTCATCTAAAGCACCTAAGCAATTCTACATCACATGTATAAAACCTCGGGTTAGGATACTATATTTAAATTTAAATGAACTAAATTATGTACGAGCTATATATAGAACTCACTCCAATACATTAAACCATTTCCACCTTAGGCCTGTAGAATTAACTGTAATTGGCTCTGTCTTTTTAAATAACACATCGTGTAAGCAAATGACAGCATTTAGAACATTGTGAAATGATCTGCTAATGATTTCCCCGGACCTATTAAAGTGATGCTTGATAACTCGATTTTTAAGGTGATGAGAAATGATATGTAAAAACATTGCCACTTGCTCATCAACAAGCATGTTCCTTGACGAATTCAATCCCCCTAAAGTTTGTAACATCTCAGATAGTTTAAAAAAGGTAATTCTATTCATCCTAACTTGTTCAATACAGGTCTCGTCACTAGCATATACAAGTCTTTTCACATAATCTCGTTTTGCATAAAAATCTAAAATATAGGATCTAATCCTTGGTCTATAAGTATATAGGCCATGGATGGCACCCAATGTAACTAAGAACCAACTCGCAACTGTACACATTTGCAACCATATTGTCAATGCAAGACCAATCCTTTTACGCCTTTCACTTTGTACTATTAAAGGCAGACGAGCCATTACTGCAAGATATTAAAGTGTTACATATCTTCAAATCGTAGTAAAAGGGTCACATTTCTCCAATACTAATTTCAATAACAGTAAAACAAAATCAAAGAATTTAATTGCCAAAGGACTTATAGTGATTCAGTGAATACAAGATGCTCAACTCTGGGTGGAGGAAGCAATCAAACAAGCCAAATAAGAAGAGAAAGCAATAACAAACTGTCAAAGAAAAATGAACAATACATATTAAGAATCTTTACAAAGCACAAAATCGAAATTACAACTAAATATAAGGGTCTATTTAGAATTTTAAAAAAATACATATTAAGAAAAATGAACAATACATATTAAGAATATTTAAAAAAAAAACCAAATAAATTCACTACTTTATCCTACAATGTGCTTGTTTTATGTTTTTATCCGTTTTTGTGTTGTTTGTATTTCAATTATTTTCCCTGCCCTCCCTCAACTCATCTTATAATTACTATTTACTAGTCTTTTTACATTATTGTTTTTTATACCATTTCTATTATTACTATTTAATCATCTATCTTTAAATAAAAAAATACATCTAAATGTATTCGAATCAATATTTTTATTATTATTACAATAATATCAACTAAATTAAAACTTCATTATTAATTATTGTTATCAAATAGATACCATTATTGTTATTGAAAAGAGAAAACAAAGTCAGTAGATACACAAAGTGATGAAGTTAGATAATATGGAGCTCTCAATGCTGACATTCAATTGCCTCTACACATAAATTACAACTATTTAAATAAGAATAAAATTAAAATTTTAAAATTTATATCAAAATAAATCTCAAATAAAACCAATGGGTGAAGACGGTGATTGCCAACTTCTTCTCAGTCTGCAGGGATCATACAAACACAATTAACATAACAATCTAACAAAGAAAGCCCATATGTGCTAGTCAACAGTAATATCCTACAATAGCATGTTGTAAAGATTTGTTAAGCTGTAGCTAATAAAATGTGAAGAATGAGGATAGGGTAGTTTATTGAACGCAATTTAAACAATTATCAGTAGGGAACACAATTTAAACAATTGGTTGATGAGTGATTGAAGATTTATAAACATATGTATAGTTTACGAAAGATCCCTTCTAGATTAAAAGCTGAAAAGTAGATTCAACTGCTAAGTGGTAGAATCTTAACGTAAACAATGTATCATTAGTCATTAAACATATATATACATGCTCTCTAGACTGAAAAAGCTAATTGCTATTAATTTAAACTACTTTTTTGTTAATTACTTGGACCGAGGCTCTTATGGAAAACAGTAGAGGCCATCTAATGTGCATAGATTGGAAAGTTATATACCGTTAAAACTTAAAAGCAAATACCTTTGGTTTCCATTTCAATTCAACCCATTTGATGGCTCGAGTGCAAAGCTGCTCAACCCTCTTGTGAAAAGCATGGGATTTCCCTGGAATCAAAAGTCAAAAGGACCATTTTAATCAACTCTAAAAACATTTTTTACTTGAGCCAGAAAGCCCAAAAATTATACAAATGACAAATATAAGTGAAGAATGAGAGGAGACCACCAAAGATAAAGCAATAGACAAACCCCTCATTAGCTAAAAAAACTAAGCACCTAAAATCAAACAACGAAATTGAAGAAAACAATCAGAAACAGTAACCTTAAAAAAATCCCTAAATCAAATTTACAAAAACTTGAAAAAAATTGAGATAGAAATACGCATGTTTATTATATATACATGCATCCAACATAGGATTGAAAGGGGAAAAGAAAAGTTGAAAGAAGTGAAAGTGCTTTAATTAAAAAAAAAATCAGATAAAAAAAGGAATCAAAGGCACTTACTGTAAATAAGGAGGTTCAACTAGAAGGAAGATAAAGTTGAAAGGCAAATGGATGCTTGATTTGTCGTCGATTAAGGAGCTAATTTCTAAGGTTCACTTTGGGGATAAATGTTGAGGAAAAAATCTGGAGTGAAAACGATAAAGAAGAGAGGCAGGCTATTTTGGTCCAAAAAAGGAAAAATATTATTACGGGTGTGGTTTTGAGTAGGCATTTAGACCCCCTACCCCTAAATTCCTGTTACAAGAGTTGAGGGAATAAATGTGCAATAGTAATTCTGTGGAATCACTTAAACGGTGAACCAAATAAGTGAATTACTGTAGCGTGCGGAATAGTGACAAAATGGAATGGCAATTCCATCCAACCAAACATACTGTAAGTCTTATACATGACATAATATCACATATGTTCAAGTGTTCAAACTTACCAAATACACATATGTGCATATAGGCATATTTTACTAATTATGTTATCACAAACTTAATCATCAATAGATCTATAAACTTTCCACCATTTAACCATTTCAAACACACACATCAAACATGTTTAGACCATATATTTATATATCAAAATATACCAAACACAAGCCATATCAATAGCTAGTTACAACTAAATATTTATATGCCATCATTTGGCCAATTTAACCTATACATGCCATTATATCCAAAAGAAAATTTTCTATTTAACCTATACACGCGTCCAACCTTTACGAGTTTCCAAATACTATAAAACAGAGGAAATAAACAAGGTAAGCATTTAATGCTTAGTAAGTTCGTATAACGGAAAATTAACTTACCATTCATTTTCGTTAAAATAAACATATAATATGAATCCAAGCAATTTGGCTAATAGCCTAAAACACACAACTTCATCAAACATGTTAGTCATTTACTTCACATAAATTTTAAGAATCGTGTATGAGCTCATCAATACCAAATTTCCATGTATTTCATGTATATACAAGTAACAATTCACTTTGAACTCATTTATTTTCTTGTATCAGGGTTTTACCCATTGAATCATTTAAAATATCGATGGATACGCGGTTTGTAACACCCCTTAACCCTAAACTGTCGCTGAAATAGGGTTATAAAGCATTACTAGACATATCAGACAATTTACTAATAGTACACAAATCAATAACATGCATAGTATAATTTAATTATTAGGTCCCTATAATGGACCCTCGAGGTCCAAAACACGTATTAAAAGTGGAACGGGATTAGTTCGAGTACTCCGAAAATTTTTCGTAATTTTTTTAAACTCAAAATAACCCCTTTATAAAAGTCTAACCTTCCATGTAAATTTTCAAACCGCAACCAATTTGCAACCAATATAACAAACCATACATTTCCACACTCAAACATACCTAATTATGCCTACAACATTAATTTAACAATTTATCTACTTGATCATTCATAAGTAACTTTTTAATTGAACTAATAATTTCATTCATTTCCCATTTTAGTTTCATGTCACATTGTACCAAATATGCCATACTTGTAACACCCCAAACCCGGTCAACATACCACGACCGAATCTGGCATGTCACAGAGGAAAACGTTTTGAAGAAAATCGAGTTACCGATTAAATTTTTGTGGAAAACTCTTTGTTGTTCTATGTTTGTAGAAATCAGGTGCATGACTAGTTAAAAACCGATAGTTTACTTTGAAATCCCGGGATGAAACTTTAAAACTTAGTTGTCGATCCATAGGTTAGAAAACATCTATATCCTTTTTAAGAAAACCTGAATGATTAATTTGGAAACCGTTTGCATTTGAGTGTAGAAACTTAAATTTTGAAACCATTTAAGTTGTCAAAAACATTTGAGTTGTCATTTATTATCAAGTGATTTGTATTACCCGATGGTAAAGTTTTGAAAACCTTTGCGTTTTGTAGTTTAGAAAACCTTGCGCTCATATTATTAAATTAACCAAGTAATTTACTTAACCCTATTCGTAGTCAAATCCAAAACATATGAATAATTCAAAACATAATTTAAAAGGCCTTATTACAAATCCAAATAAAAATGAAAATTGAATTTAAATAAAGTACCCAAACCAAAGTCCGTGTAAAACCGAATTTCTATTGCATGGGCCACCTCGAGTCCACCCGGTTCCTCATCCGCGATCTACGAATCACCTGAAAAGATAAGGGAGAAGGTGAGTCACCAGGACTCAGTGCATAATCCCTCTCCCGGTTAATGCAACAAGCTTACACAAATCATAACCAAGCAATATATATATCATGCACCCAAACCTAGCCATCCGAAACTCCGTTTCTACCCCGTGTGGTACCAAACCACTGGTGACCCAAAGTCACGATATCCAACAATAGTGTGGTGCCAAACCACTGGTGACCCAAAGTCACGAATAATCCAATTGTGGGGCCAACCCACTGTGGTGCTAAGCCACTGGGACGAGTCGCTATGAGGTGCCAAACCTCTGGTGTCCCAAAGTCACGAAATATCAATAATCCAAGTCTAGGGCCAACCCACGTGTGATACCAAATCACTGGCGACGATCCCGATATGTCAATTGTGGGGCCAAACCACTGTGGTACTAAGCCACTGGGACGAGTCGCTATGAGGTGCCAAACCTCTGGTGTCCCAAAGACACGAAATAATCTGTGGTACCAAACCACTGGAGGTGCCAAACCTCTGGTGTCCCAAAGACACGGATATCAAATCTTCCCCCTCCTCTCATATCACCCATAACCGTGCAAATGTTATGCAAATCATGCCATCATGCTCTAATATGAACATACAACAAGTATATCATAGATCATGGTATTAAACAACATATAGCAAAATCATATCGAAACGGACTTACCCGAATCCTTGCTCATACCCAATAGGTAACATATCAAGATCTACACAGTTTCCGGCTTTTAACACATTCAGATTATTAACATATTTACTTAGTTATAAAGTGTGTAAGTTACACACCTGTTACTAACGCAAGTTCTAAATCCCGAAGACCCGATCTGTAATACCCCAAACCTGGTCAACACACCATGACCGAATCTGGTATGTTACGGGGAAAAATCGAATTTTATAACCATAGTTTTCTTTGAAAGTTTAGTAAAACAATTTGGTAGGTTTTGTACTTGCAGAAATCTTGGGCATGATTGTTTAAAAACTCCTATTTCATTTTGAAAACGGGTAACTTTGAAAAACTTAATTAGTTGTGAAGTTTAAACATGTTTATTTCATTTAGAATTAAAGTCATTCTGATTATGACCCACACATTTTGGCTTAGTAGGAAAATCAAGTTTAAGTTAGAAATACATTTGAGTTCTCTTTATTCCAAAACTTAGTATGATACCCGATGGTATAGTTTAAAATATCGCTTTGTAGTTTTGAAATCGTTGTCTTTCCAAGTTTAAGCAAATTTTAACCCCATTAATTTGTTAAGGCATATTAAAAATCAACTTTAAGCAAAAACATAGCAAAGCATAATTTTAAAGGCCATTTACAACCAAAATAAAACCAAATAGTAATAAATAGACTAAAGTACCAACTTTTATAAAAGTCTGAGCAATTCCTTATTTAGGCATGGCATGAGCACCTCGAGTCCATCCCGGCTCCATGTCCGCGTCTAAGAGTCACCTGAAAAGTCAAAGGAGAGGGTGAGTCGCAAGACTCAGTGCATAAATCCCACTCCCGATAATACAACATGCTAACACACATCATATCATAGCAACATAATTAATGCACCCCGATCCTAACCATCCATATCACCTTTCTACCCCGTGTGGTACCAAACCACTGGTGGTGCCAAACCACTGGTGACCCAAAGTCACGATATCCATAAGTGTGGTGCCAAACCACTGGTGACCCAAAGTCACGAATAATCCAATGATGGGTCCAACCCATCGTGTGATACCAAATCACTAGCGACAATCCCGTAACTCTCAAGTGGGGCCAACCCACGGTGGTGTCAAACCACAGGGACGAGTCGCAATGAGGTGCCAAACCTCTGGTGTCCCAAAGACACAAATGTGGTACCAAACCACTGGTGACCGATGTCACGAATCCGATGATGGGGCCAACCCATCGTGTGATACCAAATCACTGGCGTCAATCCCGTATAATCAACCGTGGGGCCAACCCACCGTGGTACTAAGCCACTGGGACGAGACGTTGAGGTGCCAAACCTCTGGTGACCCAAAGTCACAAAATATCATCTGTGGTACCAAACCACTGGAGGTGCCAAACCTCTGGTGTCCCAAAGACACAGTGTCCCAAAGACACGGATATCATAATCCCCCTCCTCTCATATCACCCATACATGTCATACTAATGCATATCATGTGAATCATGTGAATCATGTAATCATGCTAATATGTTGGATGTCACCTCTCATATCACATATATCAGCAATCATGATGTCATGTACCATAAATTGAACTCATAATAGAATGGACTTACCCGGATCCGTACACATACCCCATTTGGGTACCAAATAATCCATCATACTGTTTTGGTTTTAACAAAGCAATCAGATTTATTAACAATATTACTAAGTAAGAAGTGTGTTAGGTTACACACCTGTTAAAACGCAGACTTTAATACAAAAAGAATTGATCTAAGGCCCCCTTGATTACTCGCTCCTATAATCAGCCAAAAAGGAATTAGGCATCTATACCATTCGGCCAAAGATCTTAAACCAAAGGGGTCAATATATGAACCTATACCTTATACTTGATTTGGTTTCCTACCAAATCCTGAACCAAGCAGTGGTTCCTCTGACAATCGGCCAAAACCTAACAAGAACACAATTAATCCTTAATAACTTGACTTAAAGAACTAATCGATTAGGCTAAAAGAATTCACCCTTACCATCACTTACCAATCAACCAACAGAAGATGACGGCTCGTCTTGCTTGTTTCCACAATCCAAAGACCCTATAACGAAAAGATTAACACCCTTCCATAATTGCCATATACGGCCCTTAACCAAATCAAATCGATTTAAAACAAGAAAAAGAGAGAACGACCATTCGGCCACACCCTTACCTACCACCAACCGATTGCAACCAAGCACCCAACAATAGCCAATATTCGGCCAACAAAACACTAGGAGAAGGGAGAAATTCGGTCAACACCCTAAGCAAAAGAAAAAGAGAATTCGGCTAAAGACTTTTGGAAAAGAGGAAAATATAAGATGGATAAAGAGAAAGTACAAGTTTCGGCTTTGCAAAGAAAAGATATGGAGATGGTGTTTTGGAAGATGATTTTCGGCTATCAAGGTTCAAGGAGATGGTAGAAAATATGAGAGGGCTAGAATGCTAGTTTCGGCTTACTCACACAAATGAACAAAAAAGAAGAAGTGGGAGAGAAGAGAATATTCGGCCACACACACTAACTCAAGAGAGCAAAGCAATTTCGGCACAATTGTTTCAAAAGGAGAAAAAATATGAGAGAAAACAAAATGAAGTTTCGGTTGGCTATTGACAAAGGAGAGAATTTGGTTTTCCAAAATGGTGACCGAAAATACTAAGAAAATTTGCCAAAAGAATTTCGGCACCACCTTTCCTACTCACTTACCAAAACCGGCCACCCTCTCCCCCAACTCCCCAACATTCGGCCACAACTCCCCCAATTACTCCAAGCCAAACATTCAAATTAGTTGAACAAGTCTTCCTCCACAATTTACTCTCCACCCAACATTCAAACTTTTGACTTGGTCTTCCCTCAACCAACTTGGCGTCAAAATGGAAACAAAAAAATGAGGGATTTTCGCAGCTTGAACACTAGACCTCTCACTCCTGCAAGTGACGCCAATCCAAGCTCCAAGTGGCGCCTTGCTCTGCCACTTTGCTAGCTCAACTCTTGTGCTAAATTTCACCAAATAATATACATATAGCACAGCTCCAACAGCTCCTCTTACTTAAGCCTAAAAACAAAAATTTTCCTACCTACTCAGGCTTACTCCTAGCTCATAACTAAGCCCCTACACACTAAGAACAACAACATAACAGACCCAACACATGCAAGCTATGCCATAACAAAATAGGCCCCTAACCCGGGATATTACAGTTCTACCCCCTTAAAATAATTTTGACCTCGAAATTACCTGATCAGAAGAGTTGCGGGTATTGCTGTCTCATCACATCCTCGGGTTCCCACGTAGCTTCTTCCATGCCATGATTCCGCCAAAGTACCTTAACCAAAGGCACAGACTTCTTACGCAAAACCTTCACATCCCGATCTAGAATCTGCACAGGTTCTTCTTCCATGGTCAAATCTGGATTCACCTCGATCTCCTCCACTGCCACGACATGTGACGGATCTGAACGATAACGCCGAAGCATCGAAACGTGAAATACATCGTGAATCTGACTTAGCTCTGCTGGCAACTCAAGCTGATACGCTACTGGTCCCACTCGTCTCAGTACCTTATACGGCCCAATGAACCTCGGACTTAGCTTGCCTTTCCTTCCGAACCTCAACACCTTCTTCCACGGCGAGACCTTCAGAAAAACTTGATCCCCCACAGCAAACTCTATGTCTCTACGCTTAAGATCAGCATAAGACTTCTGTCGGTCCGAAGCTTCCTTCAACCGAGTCTGAATCAACTTAACCTTGTCTTCATTCTCCGCAACTAACTCTGGTCCCAACAACTGACGTTCACCTAACTCTGTCCAACACGTAGGTGAGCGACATTTCCTACCATACAACGCCTCGTATGGTGCCATCTTGATACTCGCTTGGTAACTGTTGTTGTAGGCAAACTCAGCTAATGGCAGAAACTCCTCCCAACTACCTCTGAAATCCAGAACACAACCTCTTAGCATATCCTCCAAGATCTGAATGACCCTTTCCGATTGCCCGTCAGACTGCGGGTGAAAAGCCGTGCTGAAATCCAAACGAGTACCCAAAGCCTGATGCAACGCTTTCCAGAACCTTGACGTAAACCTGGGATCCCTATCCGAGATAATCGAAACTGGCACACCGTGTAACCTCACTATCTCTGAAACATACAGCTTCGCTAACTTCTGGAGTGAGTAGTCAACCCTCACCGGAATGAAATGAGCTGATTTAGTCAGTCGATCCACAACTACCCAAACTGAATCCTTCTTGCTTGGCGTAAGCGGTAACCCACTGACGAAATCCATGGTTATCCTTTCCCACTTCCACTGAGGAATCTTCACTGGCTGAAGCAATCCTGACGGCAACTGATGCTCAGCCTTGACCTGCTGGCAAGTCAGACACTTACCCACAAACTCAGTCACTTCCCTCTTCAAACCAGGCCACCAAAACTGCTCTCTAAAATCCCTATACATCTTACTACCTCCAGGGTGCATAGCATATGGGCTGCTATGTGCGTCCTGAAGAATCCTTTGCCTCAGCTCAACATCCTTAGGCATACAAGCTTTACCTTGAAAACACAACACCTCATCATCAGACAAACTGTAACCTTCCAAACCACCATTCTACACTTGTAACCTCTGCGCACTCAGAACCTCATCCTCTAACTGTTTCTCTCTGATCTGCTCAACCCAAGTAGGCTTAACCTGCAACTCCGCCAGAATACTCCCGTCGTCATACAAACTCAAATGGGAAAACATCGCTCTTAAGTCCGAAACAACCTTACGGCTCAACGCGTCTGCCACCACGTTAGCCTTGCCCGGATGATACTCAATCGAACAATCGTAGTCTTTCAGCAACTCAACCCATCTATGCTGCCTCAAATTCAAATCTTTCTGAGTCAAAAGGTACTTCAGACTCTTATGATCTGTGTAGACTATCGATCTCTCTCCATACAAGTAGTGCCTCCAAATCTTCAAAGCGAAAACTACAGCTGCTAGCTCCAAATCGTGCGTCGGATAGTTGACCTCATGTGGCCTCAGCTGCCGAGACGCGTAAGCCACAACCTTACCTTCTTGCATCAGCACACAACCCAACCCCGTATGTGATGCATCGCAGTAGACTGTGAATTCCTTACCAGCCTCAGGTTGAATCAAAACCGGAGCTTCTGTCAGAATCTTCTTAAGCTTGTCGAAACTCTCCTGCTACTTCTCAGTCCAAACAAACGGAATCCCTTTCCTTAACAACTTGGTCATCGGCGCTGCGATCAACGAAAACCCTTCTACAAACCTTCGGTAGTATCCTGCCAAACCCAGAAAACTCCGAATCTCAGCCACTGACTTAGGCGGCTTCCAATCCAAAATTGCCTCAATCTTCCGAGGATCCACTCTAATCCCCTCAGCCGACACTACATGACCCAAGAAAGTCACTTCTCTAAGCCAAAACTCGCACTTACTAAACTTAGCATAGAGCTGCTTCTCCCTCAAAATCTGCAGCACCACTTGCAAATGCGCATCATGTTCTTCTTCTGTCCTTGAATACACCAAGATGTCGTCTATGAAAACCACGACGAATTGATCCAGATACTGCTGAAACACCCTATTCATCATATCCATGAATGCTGCCGGCGCGTTAGTCAACCCGAACGGCATTACCAGAAATTCGTAGTGCCCATACCGAGTCCGAAACGCTGTCTTGTGGATATCAGCCTCCTTTACCTTCAACTGATGATACCCAGACCTCAGATCGATCTTAGAGAATACCGCTGCACCCTTCAGCTGATCAAACAAGTCATCTATCCGTGGCAACGGATACTTGTTTTTAATCGTCAGCTTATTCAACTGGCGGTAGTTTATGCACATCCGCATCGTACCATCTTTCTTCTTTACAAAGAGTACCGGTGCACCCCAAGGCGAAACACTTGGCCTGATAAAGCCTCGGTCCAACAACTCCTGGATCTGAGCCTTAAGCTCCACTAGCTCCTTTGGCGTCATCCTATACGGAGCAATAGACACTGGCGCAGTTCCGGGTAACAGATCTATCCCGAACTCTACTTCACGATCCGGCGGCAACCCCGGAAGCTCCTCAGGAAACACATCAGCAAATTCCTTAACTGTCTGAACTTTCGCTACAGCAGATTCCTTAGCCTCCAAGGCATACACATGAACCACATACGCTTCACAGCCCTTCCTGACCATCTTCTCAGCTTTCAGAGCAGATACCACATTAGATAAGTAATCCCTCCTATTACCTATCATAGCCACTTCATTACCCTCAGACGTCTTAAGAACCATGCGCTTAGCCGCGCAATCCAACCTCGCCTGGTACTTGACCAACCAGTCCATCCCAAGAATCAGATCGAACTCCCCAAACGGCAGTTCCATCAGATCAGCAGCAAACACTACCCCTTGGAGTTCTAGGGGTACATCTCTAAACAGCTTATCTACTACTACAGAGTGACCTAGAGGGCTAATCACAGTCATCCGCCTAGAAGATATCTCAGAGTCTAAGTCCATGGTCTCTACTATACTACTAGCAACATAAGAGTGTGTCGAACCCACATCAATCAAAGCAGTAAATGGAGAACCAAAGATCAAGAACGTACTAGTTATGACGTCCGGTGCGTCGCCTTCCTCTCGGCGCCTCGCTGCATACACTAACCCAGGCTGTCTGGCCTCAGAACTACCCGCACCTCTGCCCGGTGCTCCACGGCCCCGTCCAGAACCGTTACCTCTGCCATTACCACGACCTCTCTGCGGTGGCGGTCCATTATTCCTGAACTGAGTACGGCCCTGACTCTCAGACTGAATCCTCGCCAACTTACGCGGACATTCTCTCACTCGATGATCCAGAGAACCACACTCAAAACAACCTTTTCCACCAGTCCAGCAGCCTCCCCAATGATATTTCCCACAGTGATTACACTGCGGCGGTCCCTGCCTAGCAGCAACAAACCCACCAGACTGATTCGGCCCATTCGGTCTAGCCCTTTTCTGAGAATTACCCGATGATCCCAAAGACCCAAAGCTCCTCTTATGCCTGTTCCTGTCCATGCCCTGCCTCACTGACTCCTTAACACCCTCGGCTACCTTGGCCTTCTCAACTAGCACAGCAAACTCACGCTCTTGCTGAGGAGCAATCAGCAACCTCAGCTCGTCTCTCAGACCATCCTCAAAACGAACACACCTCTCGTGTTCAGTAGCCACAATGCCCCTAGCATACCGGCTCAGCTTCAAGAACTCAGCCTCGTACTTTGAAACAGACTTACTCCCCTGAACAAGCCTCAGAAATGCTTTTCGTTGCGCGTCGATGTAACTAGCTCCAATGTACTTTTTCTGATATGCAGCCTTGAAATAATCCCATGTCAGATCCTCTGCTGCCACACTGTCCCGAACCGTGAGCCACCACTGGTATGACTCATCCCGAAGAAGTGATACTATGCCCTTCAGCTTCTCTTCAGCAGTCAGGTCCAGATCATCCATGATCCGCTCTGTCGCCTCCAGCCAATACTCAGCAGTGCTGGGAGCAACACCAGAAACACCTCGAAAGAATTCTGCCCTGTTTGCTCGGAGTCGCTCAGGCACAGATTTCCTAGCTCCTGCACCTCCACCTACTCCAGCTACCCTTTCCAACACTCGCAGCATCGCCTGTGACACTGCATCCTCCCCGGTCTGATCTTGAAACTCACCACCTCCAGCTGGTGGCGGAACCGGTATCTCATTTTCTGACCCCTGACCAGATATTACGGGCTCAGAAACTGTCATCCTACCACGACCTCGTCCACGACCACGTCCACCTCTAGCGCTCATGACTAACTTTTCTATGTATCTGATTTAGGAGTTTTATGCATCAGTATTTATTCCGCTGTTTTAAAGCAAAGTCTTATGAATATTTAAGAAGCTTTGTTTTTGCGAGTTCACAGAATCCTATCAGTTTCAGTTTCTAAGCAATCCACTATTGCTAACCACATAGTCACAGTATATCAAATCACAAGCAACAACAAGGGTACTTACCTGGGCGAACTGGTGCCGGAGACTCGGTGCCATGCCTTTCCAATCATGCTTTTAAAACAAAACTATTAAAACAGATTTTTAAAACATTTTGGACCTCAGGCCCACAACCGAGCCTTTGAACTTAGCTCTGATACCACAATTGTAACACCCCAAACCCGGTCAACACACCACGACCGAATCTGGTATGTTACGGGGAAAAATCGAATTTTATAACCATAGTTTTCTTTGAAAGTTTAGTAAAACAATTTGGTAGGTTTTGTACTTGCAGAAATCTTGGGCATGATTGTTTAAAAACTCCTATTTCATTTTGAAAACGGGTAACTTTGAAAAACTTAATTAGTTGTGAAGTTTAAACATGTTTATTTCATTTAGAATTAAAGTCATTCTGATTATGACCCACACATTTTGGCTTAGTAGGAAAATCAAGTTTAAGTTAGAAATACATTTGAGTTCTCTTTATTCCAAAACTTAGTATGATACCCGATGGTATAGTTTAAAATATCACTTTGTAGTTTTGAAATCGTTGTCTTTCCAAGTTTAAGCAAATTTTAACCCCATTAATTTGTTAAGGCATATTAAAAATCAACTTTAAGCAAAAACATAGCAAAGCATAATTTTAAAGGCCATTTACAACCAAAATAAAACCAAATAGTAATAAATAGACTAAAGTACCAACTTTTATAAAAGTCTGAGCAATTCCTTATTTAGGCATGGCATGAGCACCTCGAGTCCATCCCGGCTCCATGTCCGCGTCTAAGAGTCACCTGAAAAGTCAAAGGAGAGGGTGAGTCGCAAGACTCAGTGCATAAATCCCACTCCCGATAATACAACATGCTAACACACATCATATCATAGCAACATAATTAATGCACCCCGATCCTAACCATCCATATCACCTTTCTACCCCGTGTGGTACCAAACCACTGGTGGTGCCAAACCACTGGTGACCCAAAGTCACGATATCCATAAGTGTGGTGCCAAACCACTGGTGACCCAAAGTCACGAATAATCCAATGATGGGGCCAACCCATCGTGTGATACCAAATCACTAGCGACAATCCCGTAACTCTCAAGTGGGGCCAACCCACGGTGGTGTCAAACCACAGGGACGAGTCGCAATGAGGTGCCAAACCTCTGGTGTCCCAAAGACACAAATGTGGTACCAAACCACTGGTGACCGATGTCACGAATCCGATGATGGGGCCAACCCATCGTGTGATACCAAATCACTGGCGTCAATCTCGTATAATCAACCGTGGGGCCAACCCACCGTGGTACTAAGCCACTGGGACGAGACGTTGAGGTGCCAAACTTCTGGTGACCCAAAGTCACAAAATATCATCTGTGGTACCAAACCACTGGAGGTGCCAAACCTCTGGTGTCCCAAAGACACAGTGTCCCAAAGACATGGATATCATAATCCCCCTCCTCTCATATCACCCATACATGTCATACTAATGCATATCATATGAATCATGTGAATCATGTAATCATGCTAATATGTTGGATGTCACCTCTCATATCACATATATCAGCAATCATGATGGCATGTACCATAAATTGAACTCATAATAGAATGGACTTACCCGGATCCGTACACATACCCCATTTGGGTACCAAATAATCCATCATACTGTTTTGGTTTTAACAAAGCAATCAGATTTATTAACAATATTACTAAGTAAGAAGTGTGTTAGGTTACACACCTGTTAAAACGCAGACTTTAATACAAAAAGAATTGATCTAAGGCCCCCTTGATTACTCGCTCCTATAATCAGCCAAAAAGGAATTAGGCATCTATACCATTCGGCCAAAGATCTTAAACCAAAGGGGTCAATATATGAACCTATACCTTATACTTGATTTGGTTTCCTACCAAATCCTGAACCAAGCAGTGGTTCCTCTGACAATCGGCCAAAACCTAACAAGAACACAGTTAATCCTTAATAACTTGACTTAAAGAACTAATCGATTAGGCTAAAAGAATTCACCCTTACCATCACTTACCAATCAACCAACAGAAGATGACGGCTCCTCTTGCTTGTTTCCACAATCCAAAGACCCTATAACGAAAAGATTAACACCCTTCCATAATTGCCATATACGGCCCTTAACCAAATCAAATCGATTTAAAACAAGAAAAAGAGAGAATGACCATTCGGCCACACCCTTACCTACCACCAACCGATTGCAACCAAGCACCCAACAACAGCCAATATTCGGCCAACAAAACACTAGGAGAAGGGAGAAATTCGGTCAACACCCTAAGCAAAAGAAAAAGAGAATTCGGCTAAAGACTTTTGGAAAAGAGGAAAATATAAGATGGATAAAGAGAAAGTATAAGTTTCGGCTTTGCAAAGAAAAGATATGGAGATGGTGTTTTGGAAGATGATTTTCGGCTATCAAGGTTCAAGGAGATGGTAGAAAATATGAGAGGGCTAGAATGCTAGTTTCGGCTTACTCACACAAATGAACAAAAAAGAAGAAGTGGGAGAGAAGAGAATATTCGGCCACACACACTAACTCAAGAGAGCAAAGCAATTTCGGCACAATTGTTTCAAAAGGAGAAAAAATATGAGAGAAAACAAAATGAAGTTTCGGTTGGCTATTGACAAAGGAGAGAATTTGGTTTTCCAAAATGGTGACCGAAAATACTAAGAAAATTTGCCAAAAGAATTTCGGCACCACCTTTCCTACTCACTTACCAAAACCGGCCACCCTCTCCCCCAACTCCCCAACATTCGGCCACAACTCCCCCAATTACTCCAAGCCAAACATTCAAATTAGTTGAACAAGTCTTCCTCCACAATTTACTCTCCACCCAACATTCAAACTTTTGACTTGGTCTTCCCTCAACCAACTTGGCGTCAAAATGGAAACAAAAAAATGAGGGATTTTTGCAGCTTGAACACTAGACCTCTCACTCCTGCAAGTGACGCCAATCCAAGCTCCAAGTGGCGCCTTGCTCTGCCACTTTGCTAGCTCAACTCTTGTGCTAAATTTCACCAAATAATATACATATAGCACAGCTCCAACAGCTCCTCTTACTTAAGCCTAAAAACAAAAATTTTCCTACCTACTCAGGCTTACTCCTAGCTCATAACTAAGCCCCTACACACTAAGAACAACAACATAACAGACCCAACACATGCAAGCTATGCCATAACAAAATAGGCCCCTAACCCGGGATATTACACGATCTACCGCACTAGATCTCCTTGTCCTACATTCAGCCAACACTTAGATCAATAACATAGGCCAATCGGCCAACAACAAACCTTAGTCTCAAAAGCCTTCGGCTTTTCAACCACTTAAAGAATGATGAACCAACATAGATCCTTACTACTTGACTTACCAAAATCGATTGTCAGAGAATAGAGGCTTAGATGGACTGCTTCCAAAGTCTCGAAGAACCTAGGAGAAATTGATTCCTATGAATGGTTAGAATCTTGCTAACAATTGCCCAAAATTCGGCTTTTGCTCACAAGAAAATCGACAGAGAGAAGAGAAAGTAAGAATGGAGTTTCGGCCAAGAACACTTACCCTTCTCCAAAACTGAATAGAGAAGAACCCAAAAGAGATTTACCCTTGTTGATATTCTGCCAAGACAAATAAAAAAGGGAATGGGAAATTTTGGCAAAATGGTTGAGTGATGAAGGGAGTTTCGGCTATGGTTGATTAAAGACAACAAATAAAATTCGGCTAGAATGGAAAAGATGTTACAATACTAATTCATTTCATACTTATAACCCATATTAGATATCATTTTACAACCCAAAGTTTCAAGACTTAAATACATAATTTATACAATACCTAAGTAGATGCCACTTTTACCAAAGAGGGATTACATTACCAAATTGTCTCTGAAGTCGGGATTGATATGGATGCTAGACCGGAACCTTTGACTTCTACTGACCTACGCACGGAAACAACTGTACGTTGAGTATGCCTATACTCAGTGGTATTACCATAATTCAAACTATAATAACAAATAATAATGTATAAACATATAAATATCAAACATATAATAATTTATTAATATATACTAATTTATACTTTAACTTTCAAATTTTCAACAATAACAATTAATCAAATTGATATCACATATCATCAAACTTGTAACACCCCTAACCCGTATCCGTTGCCAGATTTGGGTTATGAGGTATTACCAAACAATACTCAATTAAGAACAGTCATTCAGATCAGACATTTATTTCTTCCATGCTTCATAAGTGAACCACATTAATACACTTATCCCATTCAAATTTTGAACCTTAGTACTCCTAAGTTCATATCAATCATATATTAAAATTATGCTTGTTACAATCATATAACATTACATATATATATATATATATATATATATATGAGCATATATCAAATACATCAATATTTTTCATAAGCAAGACATACTATTTCTATTGCCGAATAATCACATATCAATTATTCAATCTATGCTTGCATATAACAAAACCAACTGAACAAATTTCTCTTTATAATAATTATTCAATCACATATGAAATTATAGTAACATACACATGGTCGGACATACTAATGAAGCTTATATGATATATATATATATATATATATATATATATATATATATATATATATGATGCGCATATTTACCATAAAATCAAAAGCCATATTGTAACATCCTGGAAAGGGCCTATGCATTTTCGGTTTAATGGTACGAAATGACAAGTTTTAAGTATTATGAATAAATTTTTGATATTTTTGGAAACTCAGAAATGTATGAAAATAAATTGGAAATGAACATTTTTGGAAACCTGGAAATGTAAGGAAATGGTTCAAAAATGGAAAGTGAACATTTCTGGAAACTTGGAAATGTAAGAAAATGGCAAGTATACAGAGCCGATTGAAAATTTTAGGAAACTTAGAAATGACCTAGAAATGTCGAATTTTAAAGTTTAAAATAGGAAATTAGGGCAATGAGGCCTTAAAAGAAAAAGTTGGTAAGATTTGACACACAAACAGGCTTGGAAAAATGGCCTGAAGGTGTCACTTAGGGCCTATGGAAATGGCGCCATGTGCAAGAGGAATAGGCCTGGGTTCGAGTCACTTGGGAAGCAAATAAATAAGGTTTTATTTTGGCTTCCACAAGGCTGAGGTGGACGGCACATGCTTCTAGAAAAGGAGGTGTTTTATTTTCATAAATATGTGATTAATAAGGTGATAATAAAGGATTTTTATTGGATTATTTTTTGAAGAGATAATAGATGGATAAATATGGATTTATCCCTTTTATTTTGATAGATAAGGAAGAGATAAAAGAGGATTATTATTAGTATTATTTTTATTAAGAGATAAGAGATAATAAAGGATATTTCTTTAATTATTTTAAATTAAAGAGATAAAGCTATCAAATAAAGAAGAGTGGTGGCCAAGTAAGGGACTCTAGCCTAGTAAATTTGGCTATAAAAGGAAAAGAGAGGCCATTCATTCATTCACTTTTCCTTTCCCGAATTTCTTAAGCAAATTCTCTTTTCTCTACCGAATTCTCTCTGTCATTGTTCTTCTTTCTCTTTTCAATTCTTCACAAAGCCGAAAGCAGAATCCCCCTAGTCTTGCCGAATTTTCCTAAGTTTTATATCTTCCTCTTCTTTCTTTGAAAAACCAAAAATCCTCTACTGTTCATCAAGAAGCCGAAATTTTAATCCACATCAAGGTCATAGCCGAATATTGTTAAAGGCTCAAGCAAGGATTGTCGATTCCTAAAGTAAGGAGATCTTTCGGGATTTACTAAGTGTCGACTACAAGGAAGGAGAAGTTCTTTTCCCGAAGGTACACCATAAGCCGCGTGTTCCCTAGTTATTTGGTGAATTTCGGGATTTAAGAATCCAAGGTAAGTCATATTTAACATACGGCTAAGGGTTATTTGTTGTGAATAAATGTTAGAAATTGATCTAACATGAAGTTATAGGGATTTCGACAGAGGGATACAAGGATTTCGGGATTTGAGAATTTCAAGGTAAGTTTTAAGAATACTAATCCTACTAGGATTTGGATTTATGGCCGAATGGCTTTTTATTAAAGTAGTAAGTGATTAATCAAATGTAGGAATTTGAGATCTAAGGCAGTAGATCAGATTTCGGGATTTCAAGGAATTCGTTAAGCAAATCAGGTGTGTACCCTACCCTAATTTTTGATAGGTTCATGGCTATGTTTAAATTAAATGTATTATTAAGAATGTGTGTACTCACATTAATTTTCGATATATCATATGGCAATTATTTTTAATATATGAATATGCATAAGAATGTGAATGTGGCTAAGTACCACAAATGTGGTAAGAGTACCCAGGTACGTTTCCTACTTTCGATAGGATTACGAATATGTTATATTGTTAACATGTGAATAATGAGAAATTAAGTATGTTATGCATGATATATGGGGCATTCGGGATATATGTGAAAGGGGAAGAAGGTGTTGACTTCGGTCTCACCAACGGAATATGGTGACTACGGTCACAAAATTTGAATATGGTAACTCCGGTTACATTATCTGAATTTGGTAACTTCGGTTACATTATTTGAATATGGTGTCTAATGACACAAATTATATGGGTGATGAGCACGTCGACTGCAGCGACTGCCTTCGATGGTGTGTAGCAGTCCCCACGGTGTGACTGGCAGGTACGGGTGGTGTGTAGCGGATGGACCATTAGGTTTGGGTTTGGGAATGCATCATTAATTGTATTCTATGATTTGAATGTGTATCATTTGTATGTCTGATTCTATTATGACTTAGTGTTGTGTACACATTGAGTCTGTTGACTCACCCCGTTGGGGAATATTTTTCAGGTGATGAGCAGTAATGGACCGGGTCGGTAGGAGCTTAAAGGTGGCCATGCATAGCAAGAAATTTATGATTTGGACTTTCAATTTATTTTAAGTATTTTAAGTTTTACTTTGGGATCATTGATATAATAAGGCCATTGTGGTTTACTTTATTTTTTTTCTTTTATTTATTATGTTTATGGATTTTTATCAATTAAAGTTTAAGTAAATTCCTTTTAAAATTAACTCAATGTTTTGTCACCTTAAATAAATGGGTTTTAACATAAGATAAATTTGTTTTCAACTCAAGCCCAACCCAAGCAATATTTTTTTTAAAAATCACACAAGTTTTTCCTAAGTAACAAAAGAATTTTGAACCGGTTTACTTGAGGAACATACCAAATCTGGTCAAAGCTCGTGGGCCGGGTTTGGGGTGTTTCACATATTTTAAACATTAAAACATAGACAACATCTCCTTATACACCTAAATCGCATATATATTAGTATACATGAACTTCATATCACACTCTTTTATCTATCCATTACAACTAACCAGAACATGCTTAAACCATATCCATCATTTACTCATTTTGATTTATACCTGAAAGAATTATGAAACACATTTAATACTTACCATTTTACAACCGAACATAAATAACCAATATACACTCAAATACATAATCAACTCAATAAATTAACAAATCCATACATACCACACATATCATATACATATATCAACTCAATCACCACATTATTTTCGAAACATAACAACCACATACTACATATAATTAAGCCATAGCCGAATTGATAAAACCAAACACATTAAACACTTGATCAAGAACTCATAAAGTCGAGCCTAATCCTAATGATCCAAGTCAAGCCATTTTCGCATGGCTAATATATACAAGAACAAATTCGTAGATCAAAACATAGTTTAGCCTATACATGCCTTTAGTTCAAAAATCCAAACTTAAAAGTACCAAAATAGGTTGATAGTGTGGATGACTTCAACGATGATTCCCCGAGCTCGTAGCTTGATCAAAATCTATAAAACAGAGTGAAAACATACGGAGTAAGATAACTAGCTTAGTAAGTCTTAAGCAATTAAAACAATATAATCATCTATTCACTATTGTACTCCACTCTTTATATAATCTTAATTTAAACACATAGTACACATTAAACATCGAAGCCATATATCACTCATTTAATAGGTACTAGGTTCAACTTAATCCCATGCATTCGAATATACACATAATTATAGGGTTAATTCCACATGACCAATTATCTATCCACAAAATTTCCATATAGCCGAATATACTTATGCATTCATACTCATATAATCATTCAATACTCAAATGTTGGTCAATGAACAACATCTAATCAATATCAAATTTCCACATGTCCAAGATACCAAATGCATAACACTTTATCTATAATTTACTCAATCACTAACATCACAATATAAACACATACTCAAGTCAATGCATACCTTGCGGCCAAATTATTTAATTCCCTTGAATAAGCTTTAGCTTGTTCATTTATCACCATAACTCCACCATTTTGTAAGCTTACGCTCGTATTATAAATCACCGGCATTAAGCCTGGTAGGCATCAAAGCCTGAAATACACACCGGCATTAAGCCTGCTAGACCTGAGGTCTGAAGTTTAAACACCGGCATTTATCCTGCTAGGCAATAAGCCTGATATAATTCACCGGCACAAGGCTTGCTAGGCTCGAAGTCCGAATAACGATATTATTACCATCTCAGTCACATTACATGCTGCCCAAAATTACATAAATCACATATTATTCTTATCACTTAAACATATCATTTCAATCAAAATTTAACAACATTTCATTACAAAATCACTATCCACATTCGGCCTTAACAATTTCTATAAGTATAATTTCATAATTCAACATATAATCAAGGTTATTAACGATATTAACGATATTAAATTGATTATAGACTTACCTCAGGTATCGTCGGACGACAAGAACCGACTATTCGATAATTTTTGCCTTTCCCTGATCCAAGTCCATTTTTCTTTGTTCTTGGTCTTGAATCAAGCTCAATTCATGGCCGAATGTTGCAAGGTTTTATTTCTTTTTATTTTGCTAAGTTTCGGTGATCGCTGTAAAATCAGAGTTTTAAATATTTATAAAAGAGTGATCAAACCTGGAGACTAACTCTGACAACGATATTAAGGCAAGTGTACCTATCGAACAACAGTATAGCTTAGGCAAGATCGGTTATCGAACCCAAAGGAACTAAAAGTATTAATACTCACTTTCTTCTTATTATTTAGTCTTAAAGTTAGAGTGAAGATCACTTTTTAACTAAATCGACGACAGCTAAACTAAGGACACAAGGACAAGGAGACGAATAGGAAAATAACTTTGAGGGAAAACTCAGTTGATTACGACGATACCCTC
The DNA here is from genome assembly GCA_005393395.2 of Gossypium australe. Classification (NCBI taxonomy): domain Eukaryota; kingdom Viridiplantae; phylum Streptophyta; class Magnoliopsida; order Malvales; family Malvaceae; genus Gossypium; species Gossypium australe. The sequence continues at coordinate 15,356,608 of CM016625.1, read as the reverse complement.
AGGAAGAATCCACCTAGACTTCACTTATTAATTAACCCTAAATTATATGATTTCTTTTACTTAGCTTGATCCGTGAGACTCCCTAACCTATATTAAACCTTCTCTCGAGGCGAATAATGTCTAACCCTAGGTTAATTAGTGGAACTCTCGTTCGCTTATAATAACCCCCTAGGATAGTAGTAAATCGATCAATGGACTCCCATGTTAGGTTTCACCCTAATCCGGTAAAATCTCGTAACCCTATCTCTAGGCGCCCGATCAACTCCGCTTAATTATGTTAGATCTTCTCTTAGGCAGGGTCTATTCCTCCTCCACCTAAGCACATTAGATTTGAGTTAAGCAACATAATTAAGAACAAACTAAGTAATTTTATCATATAACTTAAAAATCAAATAATAAAATCCATCTAGGTTTCATCCCCTTCAGGTATCTGAGGGGTTTAGTTCATAATGAATAAACAAAACATCGCAAGAGAAAAGATGAAACAAAACATAGAAATAATCCTAAAACCCCCTAAAGGAATCGAAGGAGAATTATGCCGTCTTGAGTATAATTCTGGCTTCTTGGGATGGATCAACTGGCTATCCTCGCGTTATTCTCTAACTCTGACCTTCTCGACTTGGCTCCTTGGCCTCGCTTTCGCTCTCTTTGATAGGTGATACTTGGGACTTATTTATAGGCTCTTGGAACGCGATTCTTTCTCCCTAAGTATCCTTTTTCGACTAAAATTGCTTTTTCCAGCCTCAGAGGCACGGCCATGCCACACGCCCGTGTGAATCGAGACCTGACCGTGTTCGGATTTCTCTTGAGGCACGGCCGTGTGTGACTGAGTTGAGGACGTGCTCTATGTGTTTGTCGAGGCACGGCCGTGTGTGCTTTGGGCCAGGCCGTGTCGATTTCGTGTAAAGGCCCATTTACTCCGTTTTAGGCCCGTTTTGTGTTCTTTTCATCCTCGGGTGCTTTCCTGGGTATAAGACATGAAAAGAAAGGATTAAAAGCACCTTTTTTATATAAAACAAGGGATAAATCATCCAAAAGCATATTAAATATGGGTCTAAAATATGTTACTTTTACGGTTTATCATTCGGCTAAGGCATAAATATGATAACCATGGCTTTGTTTTATTTCAAATAACATATATATTAACATTTTTATTAATTACCAAATTAACCTTTATTATAAAATAACAAAACAATAAAACATAAGGTTAATCTTGTCCATGGCCGACCACTAACTTAGGAAATGGGCTTTTTTCCCTTTAAGGACTCCATATTAAAAAGCCACTATCGAAAAGCACTTTTTACTATAGTTTGTAACTTTTACCATTTACGCGATTAAGTCATTTTCTTAAATTAAACACACAAACAATCAAATTTTCATACGAAACTTTCACACATAATAATTCACATATAATAAACACCAAAATAATATTTAAAAAAAAATTTCGGACTCGGATTCGTGGTCCCGAAACTACCGTTCCGATTAGGGTCAAATTCAGACTGTTACAACTCTTCCCCCTTAGGGATTTTCGTCCCCGAAAATCTTACCGTTAAACAAAGTTGGATATTGTTGTCTTATTGAATCCTCAGGCTCCCACGTAGCCTCTTCTACTCCATGTCGATTCCATAATACTTTTACTAGCAGAATCCTCTTGTTTCTCAACTCTTTTACTTCACAAGCTAAGATACGGATCGGTTCCTCATCATACGTCATATCAGTTCGGATTTCAACCTCAGATGGAGCAATCACATGTGACAGATCGGATCTATATCTACGAAGCATCGAAACATGAAATACATTGTGCATCTTTTCTAGCTTAGAAAGTAGCCTTAATTTATAAGCAACAGGCCCAACACGTTCGATGATCTCATACGGTCCAATGAACCTCGGACTTAATTTGCCTTTACGACCAAACCGAAGTACTTTCTTCCACGGAGAAACTTTCAAAAAGACCCGGTCTCCGATCTGGAACTGAATGTCTTTACGTTTCAAATCCGCATATGACTTTTGGCGATCTGATGCAACTTTCAAACTATCTCGGATTACTGCCACTTTCTGTTCAGTCTCTTTAATCAAATCAACCCCGTGTATCTTGTTTTCACTGAGCTCGGTCCAGTACAATGGTGTGCGACACTTGCGACCGTACAAAGCTTCGTAAGGTGCCATTTTGATACTAGATTGAAAGCTATTATTGTAAGCAAATTCAATCAAAGGTAAGTATCGTTTCCACGTACTTTCAAACTTGTGGACGCAACATCTCAACATATCCTCAAGTATCTGAATAGCTCATTCAGATTGACCATCTGTCTGCGGATGAAAAGCTGTAATATCCTGAAAATGGGCATATGCATTTATGCTTAATTATATGAAATAGCATGCTTGAGTGTGTTGTGAAAGCGTATTTATGAATGTTTGTGAACTTTAGAATAGTAGGAAATGCCTTAGAAAATTTTTTAGATTTTAAGTCTAAAATGAGAAACTAGATAAGGAGGCTTTAAAAGAAATTATGGGGAGTTGATGACACAAAAGAATCAGCAGCAAGGTGGCTTGGGACGTTTAAGTCAAAGGGGCTTCAGGAGGACTCAGGTTCGAATCACTTGGGCAGCAAGGAGTGTGTTTTATTTTTGGCATGTGACGTCAAGGTTGATGTATGGGGGTTAATTATTTTATTTTGAATAAGTGGGGATTTATTTTATTATTTTAAGTGGGTAGATAATTAGGTATTTTGTTTTATTTGTTTTAAATATGGAGATAGTGGATGTATGAGGGTTAATTAATTTATTTTGAATAAGTGGGGATTTATTTTATTATTTTAAGTGGGTAGATAATTAGGTATTTTGTTTTATTTGTTTTAAATATGGAGATAGTGGATGAATGGGGTTTTGTTTTTATTTATTTTGAATAAGTGGGGATTTATTTTATTATTTTAAGTGGGTAGATAATTAGGTATTTTGTTTTATTTGTTTTAAATATGGAGATAGTGGATGAATGGGGTTTTGTTTTTATTTTATTTTGTGGGGATTTATTTAGTATAGATAAAAGATAATGGTGGCTTTAATTTATTTTTGGGAAGATAAGGGATGATGTGATAGATTATTATTATTATTATTTTTGTTGGGTTTATTTAAATTATTTTGAAAGAGAGGTATGGAGAGAATATAGGAAAGAAATAAGGGGTTATAGGGGAGTATCATTTTGGGTATTCTTTTCTTCATTCATTTTCTTTTCGCCGAAATTTGTTTCTCTCATCCCATTCCATTTGTTTCTTCTCAAATTAACCAAACCGAAACTATTCAAGGCTCCAATCTTTTCTTCCTATTACCCATCTTTCTTCCTCTAGACGTCATAGCCGAATCACCTTTCCTCCTGTGGCCGAATCTCTTAGTAGTCAGAGAGGGGTGAGGTTGATCTTTTGTTGCAAGCTATTCGATCGGTTCTAATAGTGGGGTAAGGAACTCTTTGTTTGTTGATCTTCTTCTCTATGCCTCAATTAAGTCGACGCTATGGAAACTAATCCTTTTTTTTATTCTTTTGACCGAACTTTGAAAGGGGTCTTTGAGGATTCTTGTAGCTATCATTTGGAGAAGTGATCTTTTGGGATTTGAATATCCACAAGGTAGGTAACTATAAGATTCGGCCATAGGCCATTCCATTGTGTTTTAACGTTGGATTAAATCTAACATGTACTCTATAGGCATATCGACATCTCCATAGCCAAGGAGTTAATTTCGGGATTTGAGATCTAAGGTTTTAGATCGGATTTTCGGGACTTGGATTAAAAGCTTTAAGTAAATCAGGTGTGTACCCCACACTAAAATCCTAATCGATTTAAGGCTATGTTTTAATATATAAGTGTTTATAAGAATGTGAAAAATATGGCTAAGGTACCATGCCATGGTACAAAGTACTAAGGTATGTTTCCTACTCCTACTAGGATTATGAATATATGTTATATTTAACATGTGAAAAGTGATAAGAATGTGAATTAAGGCATGATATGTGTGAAATGGGGCATTCGGGTTATATGAAAAAGGGGAAGTGAATGTGGTGATCTAAGACCACGATATCTGAATGTGGTGACTTCGGTCACAATTATTTAATCTGGTGGCCATGCCATGACTTTTATAAGGGCGATGAGCACGTCGACTGCAGCGACTGCCTTCGATGGTGTGTAGCGGATGGAGGGTTGACTTAGTAGTCCCCACGGTGTGTCGGTTGGTACGGGTGATGTGTAGCGGTTGGTAACTAGGCTTGGGCTTGGGAATGCATCATTAATTGTATATTTTGATATGAATGTGTATGACTTGATATGCTTGAATCTATTTGGACCTAGTGTTTGTGTACACATTGAGTCCGTTGACTCACCCCGTTGTGGGAATAACATTTTTCAGGTGATGATCAGTAAAGGACCGGGTCGGCAGGAGCTTAATGGTGTCCATGCTCAGCAAGGAATTACTTTATTTGGACATTTTATTTTTATTTAAGTACCTAAAACTATTTGGGTTTGTTTTGATGTAATAAGGCCTTAGTATGAACTTTATTTCTGCATGCACGTTGAATTTTTTTTATATTACGAACTTTCTATCAAATTAAAGACTAAATGTTTTACTTAAATAAACCCTAAATGTTTTGACACATAAATGCATATGATTTTAATTAGAGAAAAAAAAATCATTTAAAGATTTTCAAAGAACTTGAACAGTTTTTATTCGAGGAACATACCAGATCTGGTCGAGGCTCGTGGGCCGGGTTTGGGGTGTTTCAAAAGCTGTGCTAAAGTGTAGTTTGGTACCTAAAGCATCTTGCAATTTCTTCCAAAATAGCGACGTGAATCTTGGGTCTCTGTCCAAAACAATGGAAATCGGCACACCATGTAATTTCGCAATTTGAGATACATACAACTCAGTAAGCTTATCGAGCGAATAGACCGTACGAACTGGAACAAAGTGAGCTGATTTGGTTAGTCTATCCACTATAACCCAGACTGCATCTTTCTTGCTCGGTGTCATAGGCAAACCGGATAAAAACTCCATAGCAATTCTATCCCATTTCCATTCAGGTATCATGATCGGCTGAAGCAACCCAGAAGGCACCTGATGTTCGGCCTTTACTTGCTGACAAATTAAGCACTTCGAGACAAATTCGGATATGTCCCTTTTCATACCAGTCCACCAATAGAACTGTTTCAAATCATTATACATTTTCGTGCTACCCGGATGTACCGGCAATCGACTATTATGAGCTTCATTCAATATCATCTGAATTAATTCTACATTTCTCGGAACACACAGTCGGTCTTTGAACTTCAAACAATCATTCTTATCTATTCGAAACTCTGACTCAACACTGTTCTCACACTGAACTCGTCTTGCTACTAGATTGTTGTCAAGTTTTTGGGCGTCACTAATTTGTTGAATAAACAACGATCTTGCTTTTAATTCAGCTACTATTGAACCATCATCAGACATAGCCATACGCGCGTTCAACGCACGAAGAGCAAATAATGACTTTCGACTTAAAGCATCTGCAACAACATTAGCCTTTCCCGGATGATAGTCAATCACTAATTCGTAATCTTTCAACAACTCTAACCATCTGCATTGTCTCAGGTTCAAATCTCTTTGTGTCATTAAATACTTCAAACTCTTGTGATCTGAATAAATATGGCATTTCTCACCGAAAAGATAATGACGCCATATCTTTAATGCGAACATAATTTCTGCTAGCTCTAAATCATGTGTCGGATAATTTCTTTCATGTGGCTTCAACTGTCTCGAAGCATAGGCTACTACTTTGCCTTCCTACATTAATACACAACCCAAACCATTCAAAGATGCATCACTATACACAACAAATTCTTTACCCGATTTAGGCCAAATTAACACTGGAGCCTCGGTCAAAAGAGCTTTCAACTGATTGAAACTTTTCTGACATTTTTCCGTCCATTCAAACTTGACATCTTTCTGTAATAGCTTTGTCAAAGGTGTGGCTATCATAGAAAAACCTTTCACGAATCGTCTGTAGTAACTAGCAAGTCCCAGAAAGCTTCGTATTTCAGAAACATTCCTTGGTGGTTTCCAATCAAGTATAGCCGATATTTTATTCGGATCAACCCGAATGCCTGACACTGAAACAACGTGACCCAGAAAATTGACCTGATTCATCCAGAACTCACACTTACTAAACTTTGCATACAACTGTTTATCTCGCAAAGTTTGTAGCACCAATCTCAGATGCTCAACATGCTCGGTTTCATCTCTGGAGTAGATCAGAATATCATCTATAAACACTACCACAAACCGATCCAAATACTGTCTGAAAATCCAATTCATCAAATCCACAAAAACAGCAGGTGCATTAGTAAGTCCAAAAGGCATACCCAAGAACTCAAAATGTCCATACCTCGTTCAAAAAGCAGTCTTTGGCACATCAGAATCTCTGACTCGCAACTGATAATAACTCGATCTCAAATCTATCTTTGAAAACACTAAAGCCCCTTTCAACTGATCAAACAAGTCGTCAATCCGAGGCAACGGGTATTTATTCTTTATAGTTACCTTGTTCATCTGCCGATAATCAATACACATTCGCATAGTCCCATCTTTCTTTTTCACAAATAAAACTGGTGCACCCCAAGGAGAGAAGCTCGACCGTGTAAAGTCCCTATCTGTTAACTCTTGCAACTATACTTTCAACTCTTTTAATTCTGTAGGTTCCATCCGATATGGAGCTATTGAAATCGGAGCCGTCCCCGGCACTAATTCAATGCCAAACTCTATTTCTCGAATAGGTGGTAAACACGGTAGTTCTTCAGGAACACATCTGGATATTCACACACAACTGGTACGGATTCAATCTGCTTTTCAGTCACTTTACTATCCAACACATAAGCCAAGTAAGCTTCACACCCTTTTCTCACATACTTACGAGCTAACATCGAGGATATTACTGCCGGTAACCCATTCAGGTCATTAGATTCAATTCGGATGATTTCACCGTTCTGACATCTCAAATCAATGGTTTTTCTTTTGCAATTAACAACAGCATCGTGCAAAGTTAACCAGTCCATTCCCAAAATTATATCAAACTCGTCGAAAGGTAACAACATTAAATCAGCTGGAAAGCAAGAATCCTGAATCATCAACAGGCAACTTTTACACACTTTATCAACCAGAACACATCGACCCAAGGGGTTGGATACACGAATCACAAACTCAGTAGACTCAACAGGCAGAGTCTTACTGGATACTAAAGTTTCACACGCATATGAATGAGTCGAACCAGGATCAATCAATGCAATCACAGTAGTATCATAAAGAGTGAATGTACCGCTGATAACATCTGGGGAAGAATCATCCTCTCTGGCACGTATAGCATATGCTCTAGCATGTGCACGAGCCTCTGATCAAATTGCAGTGTCTTTGGTTCCTTTCTGACTGCCACTTACATTTCTCGAATGCCTAGGTGGTCTGCATCGCACTGATACATTACTCGATCTGATATTTTGAGCCGTATTTTGCTCAGCTAGCATCGGGCACTCCCGAATAAAATGATCCGATGATCCACATTTAAAGCAAGACCGATCTTGGAATCTACAACTCGCAGAATGCCATTTACCACAATGCTTGCACTCAGCCCGATTCTACTGAACATTACCAACACTGGCCATCGAAGTAGCTCTGGAACCCGCAGAACTTCGATCTGTTGGAACACCGGTGCCCCATGGCGCAGCAAAATAAAATTAGATCCGGCGATCCAAACCATGAATCCATGTGTGAGGAACGAATCAGGGTGAAATAAAGGTTTCGAAATTACCAAAACTTCAATCTGAGTAGACAGCGACGCCTTGGAAACAAGAGTTTTGATCTACTGTCGAATCAAGCCACAACCTTTTCGATGTCGGCCTCTACGTAATCCACCCGGTTTGACTATGAACGGAAGAAATCTCCAAAACTGTTTTGAAGGTTTATTTGCTTGACGGCTGCTAGACCTAACAAGCAATCACTTAGGGTTTTCTACTTTTGCTTTGTCTCCTTTTAATACCTTTTATAATGGGTGTCTATTTCATTGGGCCTTTTATAATTGGTATCTCTTGAATGTATTATAAGATTAAATAAATACAATAAAGTTTTTAATTGAAGATTATAATTACATTAATTATATCCAAAAATTATAATTACATTAATTATAATAAGGATTTCGGTAAACTATATTTATTTAAATTTATATATGAATCAAATTCATATATTAATAAAATTATGTTATCATTATGTGTACAACATCCTTGTACATATAATATGTTCAATATTTGATTGCCCAATTAAATTAATTCTTTAATTAATTTAATTCATGTGACAACCAAACACAATACCAACTATATTTTATTCCGTTCATTTCAACCATAGGGTGTGACCCTGTAGGTTCTTGCAACGTTAGCAGTAATACTAGAATGATTCTATTGTCACAAACAATGAGTGGCATCTAGCAATGCATCATTGCTACCTAAGTTACAAGAAGTCATGATTCGACATAACCTTTTGTGATTAACCTTTCATGCATTAATCCTTAAGTCCTTTATCTCTGGAATGGATACAAGTCATGGGATAGTCACACTTGCATAGTCCATCCCATGTTTCTTGATATCTTGAGTAGACTATGATATACAAATTAGTATGACATCTCATATCAACTAATTTGAGCATGGCCATGCATTTCTAGTCGCACTCAATCAAGTGGCCTAAGATATTACTCCTATTATGTAGGAGGGACTTATCCTTTATTGATCAACCATTTCCCTCTACATAGATTGTGGTATATCCAACATCAGCCTTTATAGAACAACCTGTTACAGTGTACATTTGACTGTATCAAAATATACAACTCACGATGTTGGGATAATAATGATCTCAAGTCTGAGGATCATATACATATTAATCGCTATGAGTAATGTTGTGACAATTACATAATAATCCAAGAAACATACTCATAGCGGGTCAATCCAATATGTTGTTCTGTAACACACATATTCCTGCATTGATTTTGACACTCCATATCAATGACAACTCTTTATCATCAATCAACTACATGTTAGTCTTAATGCATTATTGTTGTCTTATTATTCTCAGGACATTATTATAAAACAGTTTATTTATACACACAGAAAGAAAAACTGAAATAATAATGACAACGCTTTATATTAATAAACATGGTAAATTAAGTATGTTATTACAACCATCTCATGATTGATCTTTGGGCATACTCTTACAATCTCCCACTAGCACTAAGACCAATCACTCATATATATAATACCAAGTGACTTAGTGTGACGATCATGCTTCTGCTGTGTCAGAGGCTTGGTCAGGGGATCAGCAATGTTATCATCTGAAGGTACTCTGCATATCTCTACATCCCCTCGATCAATAATCTCTCGAATAAGATGGAAGCGTCTAAGTATATGTTTGGATTGCTGGTGAGACCTGGGTTCTTTAGCTTGTGCAATAGCTCCATTGTTATCACATCAGAGTTCTATAGCATTTGATATGCTAGGCACAACCCCTAGTCCAGTAATGAACTTCTTGATCCAAACCACTTCCTTTGCTACCTCACTGGTATCAATATACTCAGCCTCTGTTGTAGAATCGGCTACTGCACTTTGCTTTGAACTCTTTCAGCTCACAGCACCACCATTAAGGCAAAACACAAAACCTGATTGCGATCGAGAATCGTCCTTGTCGGTTTGGAAGCTGGCATCAGTGTAACCTTTTACACTTAACTCTTCCTCACCTTCATATAATAGGAACGTATCCTTAGTTCTTCTTAAGTACTTAAGGATACTCTTGACTGTGGTCCAGTGACCTTTACCGGGATCTACTTGACACCTACTCATCATACTTAAGGCATACGAGACATCTGGACGGGTACATAACATAGCATACATGATAGATCCAATAGCGGAAGCATATAGAATTTTACTCATACGTTCTCTCTCTTGTGGAGTTGAAGGACACATTTCCTTCGAGAGTGAAATACCATGTCTCATAGGTAGGAATCCTCTTTTAGATTCTTCCATACTGAACCTTTTCAGTACTTTATCTATGTATGTACTTTGGCTTAGACCTAGTAGTCGTCTTGATCTATCTCTATAGATCTTGACTCCTAAGATGTAAGTGGCTTCGCCCAAGTCCTTCATAGAAAAATAACTTCTTAACCAAGTCTTAATAGACTGCAAGGTAGGTATGTCATTTCCCATGATAAGTATGGCATCCACATATAGTACCAAGAATGTGATAGTGCTCCCACTAACTTTCTTGTAAACACATGGTTCATCTTCATTTTTGATAAAACCGAACTCTTTGATTGCATCGTTAAAACAAAGATTCCAACTTCGAGAAGCTTGCTTTAATCCATAAATGGATCTTTGTAGCTTACATATCTTTCTAGCATCCTTTGGATTTACAAAACCTTCATGTTGTGTCATATACACATCCTATTCAAGTTTCCCGTTAAGGAAAACTATTTTGACGTCCATCTGCCAGATTTCATAATCATGAAATGCAGCTATGGCGAGCAAGATCCTGATGGATTTAAACATAGCTACAGGAGAAAAGGTTTCATCATAGTCAACACCATGAATTTGGCGAAAACCTTTAGCGACTAATCGCCCTTTGTATGTTTGTACATTACCATCCATGTCAGTTTTCTTTTTGAAAACGCATTTGCACCCTATAGGTTTAACCCCTTCGGGTGGGTCAATCAAAGTCCATACTTGGTTTTCATACATGGAATCCATCTCAGATCTCATGGCCTAAAGCCATTTCTCAGAGTCTGGGGTCGTCACCGCTTCTTGATAAGTCCTAGGCTCATCTTGATCTATAAGAAGAACGTGAAACACCCCAAACCCGACCCACGAGCCTCGACCAGATCTGGTATGTTCCTCGAGTAAAGCGATTCAAAACTTGGATGTTACTTTGGAAAACTTGGATGTATTTGAATAAAATTTGTTTTGTGTTGGGTTCGAATTGAAAAGTCTAAGTTTTATTAAAGCTTTAATTTCGTATTTGAAAATCATAAATTAGAAGTATTGCCGAATTTGTGATAAATTATCAAAACATTTAGAATTTATTTATTATTATTATTTTTAAAACATTACTTAAATTTTGAATTGATAAAAATTTTATCATACCGAAATAAATAACATGCATGCATAAAATAGTTCAATACAACTGGCCTTATTACATCAAAAACAAATCCCGAGTAAATCCAAAAATACTTAGGAATAAAATAGTCCAAAATAACTTCTGAGCTGAGCATGGCCACCACTAAGTTCCTTCTGACCCGGTCCATCACTGAGCGTCACCTGAAAAATATTCCCACAACGGGGTGAGTCAAACAGACTCAGTGTATAACCACCAACACTAAGTCCCAACAGTTATGGCATATCAAATCATACATATTCATATAGCACATATAGATAATGATGCATTCTCGAACCCAAACCTAGATACCATCCGCTACACATCACCCGTACCAACCATCACACCGTGGGGACTACTAAGTCAACCCTCCATCCGCTACACACCATCGAGGGCAGTCGCTGCAGACGACGTGCTCATCGCCCTTATAAAGATTGTGGCAGAGCCACCAGATGATAATACGTGACATAAGTCACCACATTCAGATATCGTGGTAAAGACCACCAGATCACTTCCCCTTAACATATCACCTATTTGCCCCATGTCATACAATCATGCAATAACATGCCTTATTCTATATTCACATTCTTATAGTTTCACATATGTGCCGTAACAGATCATATTATACTCACAGTAGGAGTAGGTAAACGTACCTGAGTACTTTGTACCATTGCATGGTACCCTTAGCCACATCTATCACTTTCTTATTAACACATGCATAAAAACAATACCATAAATGTAACATCCTAAAAATTAGAATATTATCTTAATATTTGTGTTGGCTTGGGTATGAATTTTGTGTGTTTAGCATAGTCTTGTGAAGGCTTGATTTTATTTATGAAGCTAGAATAATTCTTAGTATTGAAAATTTAGTGAAGTGGATTAGGTGAACCTGACACTTAAGTTAATTTAAGTGTTAAATTCTAGCACATGAGGAGTTAGTGACAAGGTGGTTATGGCGCTTGAAGGGTTGCTTGAGGGAAGTGGTTCTAGTTGCATGGATTGCAATTGGAAGACTTTATTTTTATGCACCTTACATTAAGTGTTGGTCAAACTATACATATGGTAAGTTGGACTTTAACTTTTTATGGCAAGTTGAATAATAGATTAGGAAAGCTTGATGTTTGGGAAAGAAATCATTTGATTAAAGGTTGATGTGAGAACATAAGGCATGATGTAAGGTGTTATGCTATGGAAAGTTTTGTGAAGAAAGTTTGACATGAATGTGGACGGTATGGGTGTCTAGGGGGGTTGGCCGAATGTTGATAGGAATTTGGGGGGTTTTAGTTGGTCAATTCTTGCATTTTGTGCATCTTTTGCATTTTTTTCTTTTCCTCTCCAAAATCTTCCTCCTTAGCCGATTGTGTCTTGGGCATTAGGTACAATTTTGTTTTAGTTTTGGCATTGTTTTCTTGTTTTGTGTCAAAGCCGAAAAGACCATTGTGGCTTGCCGAATTTTCTCTTAGGCATTTGGCCGAATATTCATTTGAGTCTCTCTCATATTTTATTTTCTTTGTAGTCTAAAACCAACCCTTTTCCCTTCATCTCTTTCTTCATCTTTAGTGGTTGGCCGAATCTTCCTTCTCCCCATTTTTTTTTTCTTTCTTCCATTTTTGCTCAAAACTGAAAACATCCCTCTCCCATTGCAATTTCTTTCTTTTTCTTCCTTTTCCTTTTTCTTTCTCCACTCTAGCCGAATCCTTTTTGTTATTACAAATCAACCATAGCCGAAATTCCCTTCACCATTTAACCATATTGCCGAAACTTCCCATTCTCTTTTTGATTTGTCTTGGCCGAATATCAACAAGGGTAGGTCTTCATTTGGTTTTCTCCAATCGGTTTTGGAAGGGGTAAGTATTCATGGCCGTATTTCCTTTGTTTCTTTTCTCTTTTCTATGTCGTTTTTCTTGAGGGCAAAGGCCGAATTTTTGGGTATTTGTTGTAGGGTTCTAACTATTCGAAGGAACCGATTTTTTTCTAGACTCCTCGGGATTTTGGAAGTAATCGACTCAAGTCTTAATTCTCTGACAATCGTTTTGGGTAAGTTAATAGGTAAGATTTAGTATTTCGTACGATAACCCTTCGGGATGTGTTGGTGTGGCCGAATGGCCTTGTTTATAGTTTTATGGTTTGGTCGAATGTAGGACAAGGAGATCGAGTGCTGTAGATCGGGTCTTCAGGATTTAGTGCTTGCGTTAGTGTCAGGTGTGTACCTTACACACTTTATAACTCGGTAATATATATATATTTTAAATATACTAGTCATGTTATTAAATTCGAAAACTATGAGATCTTGATATGATACCTTGATGGGTATGAGCAAGGATTCGGGTAAGTCCATTTCGATATGACTCTTGCAATATGATGTATGGTGATACGATTTATGATATATTTGCTATGTGATTCCTAATAAAGCATGTTGACATGATTTGTATAAATATTGCATTGTGATGGGTGATATGAGAGGAGGGGGAAGGATTTGATATCCGTGTCTTTGGGACACCAGAGGTTTGGCACCTCCAGTGGTTTGGTACCACAATATTATTTCGTGTCTTTGGGACACCAGAGGTTTGGCACCTCATAGCGACTCGTCCCAATGGCTTAGTACCACAGTGGGTTGGCCCCACATTTGATATTACGGGATCGTCGCCAGTGATTTGGTATCACACGTGGGTTGGCCCCACAACTTGATTATTCGTGACTTTGGGTCACCAGTGGTTTGGCACCACATTATTGGATATCGTGACTTTGGGTCACCAGTGGTTTGGCACCACCAGTGGTTTGGTACCACACGGGGTAGAAAAGGAGTTATGGATGGCTAGGTTGGGTGCATTATATATATATATTGCTTGGTTATGAATTGTATAAGAATGTTGCATTAATCGGGGGAAGGATTTATGCACTGAGTCTTGGTGACTCACCTTCTCCCTTATCTTTTCAGGTGATTCATAGATCGCGGATGAGGAGCCGGATGAACTCAAGGAGGCCATGCAATAAAATTTGGTTTTACATGAACTTCGATTTGGTTACTTTATTTTATTTTAATTTGGTTTTCGTCTTTATTTGAATTTGTAATAAGGCCTCTTTAATTATGTTTTTGGATTATTTATATGCTTTGGACTTGTTTTAAACATGGCTAAATAAATATCATGGTTGATTTAATAATTGAGCCCAAAGTTTTCTAAACTATAAAAACGCTACAGTTTTCAAAATCTTACCATCAGGTAATATAAATCGTTTGATAGTAAAATTACAACTTAAGTGTTTTCGACAACTTAAATGATTTCCAAATTGAAGTTTCTACACTAAAATGCAAACGGTTTTCAAAGTAATAATTCGGGTTTTTTTTAAAATGGCATAAATGTTTTCTAACCTATGGATTGACAACTAAGTTTTATAGTTTTATTTATGGAATTTCAAAGTAAAATTATCAGTTTTTAACTTATTATACACCTGATTTCTTCAAACATAGAGCAACAAAGAGTTTTTCACTATAATTTAATAGGTAACACAATTCTCTTCAAAACGTTTTCCTCTGTGGCATGCCAGATTCGGACATGGCGTATTGACCGGGTTTGGGGTGTTACAATAAATCTATTAAGACTTAGGGTAGGGCTACATACCTGGTTTACTTAGTGAGTTCACTGAAATCCCGAAAATCCCGATCTAAGCTTTAGATCTCAAGTTCCTACATTCGGCCAACACTAATCATTTTAGCTATAGGCCATTCGGCCAAATCATCAAATCCCGAAGGATTAACACAACCAAAATCTTACCTTGCTGCTGATTTGACTACTAACCAAATCCCGAAAACTTTGCGATGACTCTTCTTGCAATCGGCTAGACACTAAATCATTGAACTAGTTAGTTCCGGCTTTTGAAAAACATAAGAAACAGATCCATAACATTATCATAGCCTTGGCCGATTGCACACATGTACTTACCTTGTGATTTTAAATCCCGAAATCCTTGTATACCACTGTCGACTGCCCCTAAACAACCACAGTCAGATTCGGCTAACATAATAACCAATATGGCCGAATATTACACCTCTTTACCTTGTGATTCCAAATCCCGAAAATTGTCACTTGGCAATGAAGATGCCGAAATCCTACATGGTACACACTAGGGTCACGTTTTGTACAAAAATCTATAAAATGGCCCTTGGCCGAATACCACATGTGGCTTACCTTGGATTCTTAAAATCCCGAAGATCTTCTATTGTAGTCGACTTAGCAGAGAACCCGAAATCCTCCCTCAATATGGTAATCGACAACCCCTTTACTTGAACCCACAGAGCTATTCGGCCATGGCCTAGATGTTGGTCACTTGGTTTCGGCTTTTTGGAGTCTTGCGAAAAGAAGAAGAGAGAATAGAGTGTAGAGGGATTCGGCCAAAGTGAGAGGAGAAAATAGGAGGATGGTATTCGGTTATGTCAATGAGTAGAAAAGGAAGAAGAGAGAAAGAACACAAGTTACTCTTTCTTGGGAATTTTCGGCACAAGTGCAACAAAGATGAGAAGAGGAGAATTTTCGGCACTTCTCTTTAGAAATTCAGCTAAAATTGATCACCAAAGAGTCCCTTGGCCGGCCACATACATCCCCTTATCAGATTCCATATTTTTCTCCTATTTCCTCTCTTTATCACTTCATAAAAAAATAATAAAAAAAATAAACCAACAATTATCCTTTATCCCCTAGCCAAATTTTAAAGGAAACCAACCACATCAAAAGCTCATCTCCTCAGTGTCTTATTGCCGTCCAACTCTCCCCCTGGCTTGACGCAAAAACACTTCAAAAGTGCTCCCCTTGCTGCTCGAACCTTGGCCCTGCACACATGCATGTGCGTCACTTACCAAGGCCCTTAAGTGGCGCCTCTAAGCCACTTTACCAAGCCCAATTTTATGTCCTATTTCCCCCTACCACTTTTCTTAAGGCCACATTGCTTAGCTTCCTCTTTTAGATTCAAATCTAATAATTTCTAAGGCACTTGCCTACACTTTAAGGTTCACAAAATTCATAGAACACATTCACAACACACATAGGCATACTATTTCATAAAATTAAGCAATAATGCATAAGTCATAAATCCGGGATATTACAGAACATCACTTTGCGTTGTAATGAGAAACCCATATCTCTCAGGTGCACGACGTTCTCTTAAAGATCTGCGCGGTGGTTGTGTTTCTACAACAGTTGTTTGTTCCTCAATTTCTTGTGGAATTCGCTTTTGTTCAATCTCTGGTTCAGTGGTATCTTGTGATTCTCGAACTTCTTCAAGTTTAATCTTTCTCCCACTTCCTTTTCTAGAAGTAAATTCTCTCTCTAGGAAGACACCAATCCGAGCAACAAACATTTTGTTCTCAGTGGGATTAAAGAAATAATATCCTTTGGTTTCTTTTGGATACCCCACAAAAATACACCTTTCAGATTTGGGTTCAAGCTTAGTAGATGTCTGACGTTTAACATAAGCTTCACAACCCCAAATTTTCATAAAGGACATACTAGGATGTTTCCCAGTCCACATCTCATATGGTGTCTTTTGAACCGATTTAGATGGAACACGATTTAGTGTGAAAGCAGCTGTCTCAAGTGCATGTCCCCAAAAGAAAGTCGGTAGATCAGCATAACTCATCATGGATCGAACCATATCTAACAAAGTTCGATTTTTTCTCTCAGATACTCCATTCCATTGAGGAGTACCAAGAGGAGTAAGTTGTGAGACAATCCCACATTCTTTCAAAAGATCATCAAACTCTAGGCTCAAATACTCTCCACCTCGATCAGATCGAAGTGACTTGATAGTTTTGCCTAGTTGATTTTGTACTTCATTTTTGAATTCCTTGAACTTTTCAAGGGACTCAGATTTATGGCGCATGAGATAAACATATCCATATCTACTGAAATCATCAGTGAAAGTAATGAAGTAGTGAAATCCACCTCTGGCTTGTGTATTTATTGGTCCACATACATCAGAATGTATTAGGCCCAATAAATCACTAGCTCGTTCACTTTTTCCAGTAAAAGGAGATTTAGTCATTTTTCCCAATAAGCAAGATTCACATACTTCAAATTGTTCAAAAACAAATGAATTCAAAAGACCATTTTTATGGAGTTTGGATATGCGTTTCTCACTTATGTGGCCCAAACGGCAATGCCAAAGATAAGTTTGATTTGAGTCATTTATTTTAGATCTTTTAGTATTTATATTGTAAATGGGATATGTTTGATCTAAAATATAGAGGCCATTAATCAATTGTGCCGAACCATAGAAAACATTATTGAGATAAAATGAACAACAATTATTCTTAATAATTATCTCAAAACCAATTTTGTCTAAACAAGAAATTGAAATAATGTTTTTAGTCAAACTGGGCACAAAATAACAATCATCTAAACATAAATCGAGTCCACTAGGCAAAGATAAAGTATATGTTTCCACAGCTAATGTAGCAACTTTTGCTCCATTTCCAACTTGTAGGTCCATATCTCCTCTAGCCAGAGTCCTACTCCTTTGTGGTCCCTGTACAGAAGTACAAATATGAGAACCACAACCAGTATCTAATACCCAAGAAGTAGTAGTTGATAAATTAATATCAATAACATAAATACCTGAAGCAGACATTCCGCTTGCTTTAGCCTTCTTGACTTCCTCAAGATAGACAGGGCAGTTCCGTTTCCAATGTCCAGTCACACCATAATGAAAGCAGTTTCCTTCCTTAGACACCCCACCTTTAGGGTTCAGTGTAGCCTTTCATTTTTCCAAGTTTGGGCTTACCTTTGCCCTTGGGCTTTGTTTGAACTTTGGCCTTTCCCTTGCCCTTGTTATTACGGACCATCAGTATGGGCTTGGGTCCAACCTTTTTCAAGTTGCCTTCAGCAGTTCGTAACATACTGAGCAATTGTGGTAGAGTCTTGTCAATTTCATTCATATTGAAATTGAGGACAAACTGGCTGTAGCTATCTGGAAACGATTGTAAAATAACATCAGTGGCCAACTCTTGGCTCAATGGAAACCCAAGCTTAGACAGGCTTTCAATATAGCCAATCATCTTAAGGACATGAGGTCCTACTGGGCTTCCTTCAGCCAACTTACATTGGAATAGGGCCTTAGAGATATCAAACCTCTCCTTCCGTGCTTGCCCCTGATAAAGTTCTTTCAGGTGCTCGATCATATCATAAGCAACCATGTCCTCATGTTGTTTCTGAAGTTCAGGATTCATAGTGGCAAGCAAAAGACATCCAACATCTATCATGTTATCGAGATACTTCTTGTAAGCATCTCTATCAGTCCTCGAGGCATTAGCAGGTGGTTCATTAGGAAGTGGTTGTTCAATGACATATAATTTTCGTTCTTGTTTAAGGACAATCCTCAAGTTACGGAACCAATCAAGAAAATTCAAACCATTCAATTTGTCCTTCTTAAGGACAGATCGCAATGAGAGTGTGCTAGTGTTTGCAGCCATAATATATCTACAACAATTAAATATGCATGTGAGTAAATTTACCAATTTTATATCAATCATTAAAAAGACTTTATTAAATGATATTCCCACTATTTTATTTCAAAATTAATAACCCTCGTATATTAATTTCGGAAAAACTTTCTCAAAAGTATTTCTAGTAGGTTAAGGATCCATATTTCACCACCTCTTAAGTCAGCTTTGGCTTTACTCTTAAGATTATGGTTATTTAGGTAAGCAACATTTGCTAATTACATCATATGTAACTCCTAATAGTTGGTGAACAACTCTTGTTCTAATCATCTTACGATTTATCCAATTTACTTGCCTCTAGGTTTCTAATCCTATTAGAGTAACCTAGTTAAGTCATTAACCAATTTTTTTTTTATAACCAGCGAATATCACTTGTTTATTCTTCGCGTTTAACCAAGATAAATACTAGTACTTCGCTTTGGCAGAACCTACATAGTATTGATCGAGGCCTTAACGAGGGCAAAATTGGAAGACCATGTTGACTTAATATTTTAATAGAGGGATTTTATTAAGGTTGTTGCATCTCACCAATTATGGTCTACTTTCGCCCATTTAGTCTTCTAATCGATCTCATCAATTAATAGGGTTTATTATCATCAAGTTTTAATATATATATATATATATATATATATAATTGGCATGCTTTAGACATCTATAGCATCTCATACATGAATAAATAAAGCAATAAATAAATGCAATAGTCATAGCCCATAAATTAAGGTGGTTCAACCCAAGCCAATGGGAAACCAAAAAGAAACCTAAAGGTGTAAGCCATTTCACAAGCTATCAATCCACAATAATTGTCCCACATTCCTTCTCGTTTGGCCCAAAGCAACTCTTGCAAATTACAATATGCAGAAACTCGTTTTACATACGAGGGAATAAGATGAGAAGAGAAATACAAGAGAATAATAGTAAGGCACGACAGACAGGCCGTCTTTAAAAAAAATACAACCTTTTATCGAATGGGTCATTGCGCTATAAATATGCATTTCAAACACCGTGCATGTCAAAAATAGCATACATAATTCAATGTTTTTTGCTAAGGTGAATTATAAAATATCCTTTCAACCTTTTGTGGCCCATCAAGTTTATAAATTTCTTTTATTAACAAAACTTACCATAATAAGAAGATGGGGTCTGAGGCGGTCGGAGAAAGCGGGCCGAAATGAAACCTTACGATTTGATAACTTTTATCAACAGAATCGTGTCTTTAGGATTTTAATGGAACAACCCTTGTTCCGATACCAGTTAACTCTTACTGGAAACTGTAAATACCAGCATCGTATTATTGCAGATTTGTTAATAGTTAACAATAATAACATAAAATCGAATAGGCCACAACACCATGATTAACATTTAATCAATTATCGAAAGGAACAACTATCAGGTTATGCTTAAACGATTTAAACAATCGAAAATACAACAAAATCAAAACATGGATCTCATACAATTGCATCACCCAAGTATTTAAACCTGAGTTCGTATCACACAAGTGGCTCTGATACCACTGTTGGAACGCCGGTGCCCCATGGCGTAGCAAAATAAAATTAGATCCGGCGATCCAAACCATGAATCCATGTGTGAGGAACGAATCGGGGTGAAATAAAGGTTTCGAAATTACCAAAACTTCAATCTGAGTAGACAGCGACGCCTTGACAACAAGAGTTTTGATCTACTGTCGAATCAAGCCACAACCTTTTCGATGTCAGCCTCTACGTAATCCACCCGGTTTGACTATGAACGGAAGAAATCTCCAAAACTGTTTTGGAGGTTTATTTGCTTGACGGCTGCTAGACCTAACAAGCAATCACTTAGGGTTTTCTACTTTTGCTTTGTCTCCTTTTAATACCTTTTATAATGGGTGTCTATTTCATTGGGCCGTTTATAATTGGTATCTCTTAAATGTATTATAAGATTAAATAAATACAATAAAGTTTTTAACTGAAGATTATAATTACATTAATTATATCCGAAAATTATAATTACATTAATTATAATAAGGATTTCGGTAAACTATATTTATTTAAATTTATATATGAATCAAATTCATATATTAATAAAATTATGTTATCATTATGTGTACAACATCCTTGTACATATAATATGTTCAATATTTGATTGCCCAATTAAATTAATTCTTTAATTAATTTAATTCATGTGACAACCAAACACAATACCAACTATATTTTATTCCGTTCATTTCAACCATAGGGTGTGACCCTGTAGGTTCTTGCAGCGTTAGCAGTAATACTAGAACGATTCTATTGTCACAAAAAATGAGTGGCATCTAGCAATGCATCATTGCTACCTAAGTTACAAGAAGTCATGATTCGACATAGCCTTTTGTGATTAACCTTTCATGCATTAATCCTTAAGTCCTTTATCTCTGGAACGGATACAAGTCATGGGATAGTCACACTTGCATAGTCCATCCCATGTTTCTTGATATCTTGAGTAGACTATGATATACAAATTAGTACGACATCTCATATCAACTTATTTGAGCATGGCCATGCATTTCTAGTCTCACTCAATCAAGTGGCCTAAGATATTACTCCTATTATGTAGGAGGGACTTATCCTTTATTGATCAACCATATCCCTCTACATAGATTGTGGTATATCCAACATCAGCCTTTATAGAACAACCTGTTACGGTGTACGTTTGACTGTATCAAAATATACAACTCACGATGCTGGGATAATAATGATCTCAAGTCTGAGGATCATATACATATTAATCACTATGAGTAATGTTGTGACAATTACATAATAATCCAAGAAACATACTCATAGCGGGTCATGTAACATCCCGAAGTTGGGCCTAGTAGAATTAGGCCCAATGGGCCTTAGGAGTAGTAGCGTTTAAAATTTTTGGGAGAACAGGAGATCGGCTTTAGTACAAGTTGGACTTATTAGATAAGTGATTTTGGATGGTTAGAGGGCTTCTATGAAGTCCCGAGAGCGAACATTAGCTTTGGGGAAATTTTGGTTTTAGGCGAAAAAACCCTGGAAGTTGGCAGGTAGGCCTTAAGAATAAAAAGTGGAGGAAAATGACACAAGTGTAGTGTGTGGTGTAGTGGCAAAGTGACGCCACATAAGAGACAAGGGGGTGACGCCACAAGGGAAGGAAGGAGGTCCAAGGTTCAAGTCTTGGCTCTTGCATTTTGGTTTTCTTTTTACTTGGACCTTAAAATTTGGCCCATAGTTTATATTTAGTTGCGCATGGTTTAAGACACAAGAGGAGCTTGTGGCCAAGTGGTCAGCGGCGTGGATTATGTTGCAAGGGAGCCTGTGAAACACCCCACACCCGGCCCACGAGCCCGGACCGGATCTGGTATGTTCCTTAAGTAAACCGGTTTTCAAATTCTTTGTTGCTTAGAGAAAATTTGTAAAATTTTAGAAAAATATTGTTTTGGATTGGGCTTAGGTTGGGAAACCCATTTAATTAATTTAAAAATCCAATTTTATTAAGGTGACAAAATAATTTTTAGGGTTCGTTTTTAAAGAAATCATTCTTGTACTTAACTTTAATCAAAATTGTTCGTAACATAATAATTAAAAGTAAAGCAAAATAAAGAAAATCCACTTGGGCCTTATAGCCCTATTACATCAAGTAAAACCCAGTAATAAAATTAAAGGTACTAAAAAGAAATAAAGTCCAAATTAAATAAAATCTTCAAATGGATGCATGGCCACCTCAAGGTCTACCGTCCCGGTCCGTCACTGTTCATCACCTGAAAATAGTTCCCACAACGGGGTGAGTCAACAGACTCAATGTGTACACAACATTAACATTCAACAAATCAGGCATACAAGTTCATATCAAGTTCATGTTCATATAAAATAAATGATGCAACCCAAACCCAAGCCTAATGGTCCATCCGCTACACACCACCCGTACCTGCCAGTCACACCGTGGGGACTACTAAGTCAACCCTCCATCCGCTACACACCATCGAAGGCAGTCGCTGCAGTCGACGTGCTCATCGCCCATATAATTTGTGTCATTAGACACCATATTCAAATAATGTAACCGAAGTTACCAAATTCAGATAATGTAACCGGAGTTACCATATTCAAATTTTGTGACCGTAGTCACCATATTCCGTTGGTGAGACCTAAGTCAACACCTTCTTCCCCTTTCACATATATCCCGAATGCCCCATATATCATGCATAACATACTTAATTTCTCATTATTCACATGTTAACAATATAACATATTCGTAATCCTATCGAAAGTAGGAAACGTACCTGGGTACTCTTACCACATTTGTGGTACTTAGCCACATTCACATTCTTATGCATATTCATATATTAAAAATAATTGCCATATGATATATCGAAAATTAATATGAGTACACACCTGATTGGCTTAATAGATTCCTTGAAATCCCGAAGAACGATCTACCGATCTAGATCTTTGACTCCTATATTCGGCCATTCAATAAAACATATTAACAAACCTATTTGGCTTAAAAACCAAATCCTAGTAGGATTTGTATTACTTACCTTGTTGCCGAATTGGGTGATCAAGTCCCAAAAATTTGCTAGTATTCTTTTTCCTTGAAATCGGCTATCACTAGACATGTAACCATGTCAATTTTCGGCTTTAGAAATAATGGAAAATAATTCTAAATACCAAAATTAAGCCTTGGCCGAATATCACTTACCATACAAATTCCGAATCTGAAGAGGATTCCTTGCCCTATATGTTTGTCGAAATCTTCATGTTAGATCTACGTTCCAAATCACTTAATAAACTTAATCAAATGGCTTAAACCATGCTTTTCTTACCTTAAATCCTTGAATCTAGAAACTCTCTTCTTGAATGGCCAAAATCCTTAGATCAGAAATCCTGAAATTCCTTCTTTAATATTCGGCCAAGAGACATCCAAAAAGATCAGTTTCTAAATCTTGATTGAAAAAGATTAAACAACAAGAATCCATTCTTACCTTAACACCACAGTCGACGTCACCCTTGTTTGAAGCCACAAAGATTTGGCTATGTAGACTTAGACTGATATCAAAGGGGTTTTGGCTTGACAGAAGAAAAGGAAAGAAGAAGAAGAGAAGAAGAAAAGAGGAGAAGAAAATTCGGCAGAGAGAGTTTGCTAGGGAATTTTCGGCAACACTTAGAAAAGATGAGAGAAGAGCCTTTAATTCCCTTTTATAGCCGAAATTATCAGGCTAAGGAGTCCCTTACTTGGCCACCACTCCTCTATCTGATAACCTTATCTTTTAATTATCATGAATAAAAGAGTTTAATCCCTTATTATCTCTTCAAAATAATCCAAATAAAAATCCTTTATTATCCCTTGAAAATAATCCAATTAAAAATCCTTTATTATCCCTTGAAAATAATCCAATTAAAAATCCTTTATTATCCCTTGAAAATAATCCAATTAAAAATCCTTTATTTATCACCTTATTAATCACATATTTATGAAAATAAAACACCTCCTTTTCTAGAAGCATGTGCCATCCACCTCAGCCTTCTGGAAGCCAAAATAAAACCTCATTTATTTGCTTCCCAAGTGACCCGAACCCAGGCCCATTCCTCTTGCACATGGCGCCATTTCCATAGGCCCTAAGTGGCATCTTCAGGCCACTTTTTCAAGCCTGTTTGTGTGCCAAATTTGACCAACTTTTTCTTTTAAGGCCTCCTTGCCCTAATTTCCTATTTTAAACTTTAAAATTTGACATTTCTAGGTCATTTCTAAGTTTCCTAAAATTTTCGATCGGCTCTGTAAACTTGCCATTTTCTTACATTTCCAAGCTTCCAATAATGTTCACTTTCCATTTTTGAATCATTTCCATTTTCATTTCCATGCATTTCCAGGTTTCCAAAAATATTAAAAATTTATTCATAATACTTAAAACTTGTCATTTCGTACAATTAAACCGAAAATGCATAGGCCCTTTCTAGGATGTTACAGTTCTACCCCCTTAAAATAATTTCGTCCTCGAAATTTCCTAACTAAAATAACTGAGGGTATTGCTGTCGCATTGACTCCTCTGACTCCCACGAAGCTTCCTCTGATCCATGATTGCGCCATAACACTTTGACTAGAGGAACTGACTTCCTTCGTAGTACTTTCACATCACGTTCCAAGATCCGAATCGGTTCTTCCTCGTAGGATAAGTCTGGCCTTAATTCCACCTCTTCAACAGGTACCACATGAGTCGGATCCGATCGATAGCGACATAGCATGGATACATGGAATACGTCGTGCATCTGCTGCAACTCTGGTGGCAACTCCAATTGATATGCCACTGGCCCAACTCGCTTCAGTACTTGATAGGGCCCTATAAACCTTGGGCTTAACTTCCCTTTGCGACCAAACCTCATAACCTTCTTCCAAGGTGAAACTTTCAGGAACACTTGGTCTCCCACTTCAAACTCTATTTCCTTCCGCTTAAGGTCTGCGTACGACTTCTGCCTATCAGAGGCTTCCTTCAACCGTGCCCGAATCATCTCAACCTTCTCCTCAGTTTCTGCCACTAACTCCGGACCCAAAACTCGACGTTCTCCTAACTCCGTCCAACACGTAGGTGTTCTACACTTCCTACCATATAATGCTTCATATGGTGCCATCCGAATGCTAGCCTGATAGCTGTTGTTGTAGGAAAACTCAGCCAAAGGCAAGTAATCTTCCCAACTTCCTCGGAAATCCATCACACAGCCTCTCAGCATATCCTCCAACACTTGTATAACTCGTTCAGACTGCCCGTCTGATTGTGGATGAAAAGCCGTAGTTAAGTCCAACTTAGTGCCTAAAGCTTGATGAAGTGCCCTCCAAAACCGAGACGTAAACCTTGGGTCTCTATCAGAGATGATCGATACCGGTACTCCATGTAACCTCACGATTTCCGCTACATATAACTTAGCCAATTTCTGAAGAGAATAGTCGACTCTTACTGGGATGAAGTGCGCGATTTGGTCAAACGGTCCACTATCACCCATACCGAGTCCTTCTTAGTAGGCGTAAGGGGAAGCCCACTAACGAAGTCCATGGTAATTCTCTCCCACTTCCATTGCGGAATTTCGATTGGTTGAAGCAATCTCGATGGAACTTGGTGTTTCGCCTTAACTTGCTGACACGTCAAACATTTCCCCACAAATTCAGTCACCTCTCATTTAAGATCAGACCACCAAAATTGTTCCCTTAGATCTCTATACAGCTTAATGCCTCCGGGATGCATAGCATAAGGACTACCATGCGCTTCCCGAAGAATCCTTTGTCTCAACTCCTTGTCCCTCGGCATACAGACCTTTCCTTTGTAGCACAATACTCCTTCATCATTGACGCCATAATCCTTTAATTCTCCGTTCTGGACTTGCTGTAACTTAGCACTTAGGTCCTTATCAGCCAACTGTCCCTCTTTCACCTCATTCAGCCATGTGGGCTTGACTTGTAACTCTGCCAACAGACTTCCATCATCATACAGACTTAAGTGAGCGAACAAAGCCCTTAGATCCGTCACAACCTTCCTACTTAGGGTATCAGCTACCACATTCGCCTTGCCCGGATGATATTCTATCGAACAATCGTAGTCTTTCAACAATTCCACCCACCTTCGTTGCCTCAAGTTCAACTCCTTCTGAGTCAACAAGTACTTAAGACTTTTGTGGACTGTGTAGATAACTGACCTTTCACCATAAAGGTAGTGTCTCCAAACCTTAAGGGCGAAAACCACTGCTGCCAGTTCCAAGTCATGAGTTGGGTAGTTAACCTCATGAGGCCTTAACTGCCGAGACGCATAAGCGACCACTTTGCCATCTTGCATTAGCACACAGCCTAACCCCGTATGCGAAGCGTCACAGTACACCACAAAATCTTTTCCTGCCTCCGGTTGAATCAACACTGGAGCTTCCGTCAATACCTTCTTAAGCTTTTCAAAGCTCTCCTGCTGCTTATTAGTCCATTCAAAGGGTACTTCCTTTCTTAGCAACTTTATCAAAGGCGCGGCTATTGACGAGAACCCTTCCACAAACCTTCTGTAATAGCCTGCCAAGCCTAAGAAACTTCGGATTTCAGCCACGGACCTAGGTGGTTTCCAATCCAGCACTGCCTCGATCTTCCTAGGATCCACTCTTATTCCTTCTGCGGATACCACATGTCCTAAGAATGCCACCTCCTTAAGCCAAAATTCACACTTGCTGAATTTGGCATAGAGCTTCTTCTCCCTTAACACTTCCAACACAACTCGGAGATGCTCATCATGCTCCTCTTCCGACTTCGAGTACACCAAAATATCGTCGATGAACACAACGACGAACCTATCCAGGTAAGGTTGGAAAACCCGATTCATCATGTCCATGAACGCGGCTGGAGCGTTCGTCAACCCAAACGGCATCACCACAAACTCAAAGTGGCCATATCTTGTCCTAAAAGCGGTCTTATGGATGTCAGCCTCCTTCACCTTCAACTGATGATATCCCGACCTTAAGTCGATCTTTGAAAATACTGCGGCCCCCTTCAGCTGATCGAACAAATCATCGATCCTTGGCAAAGGATACTTGTTCTTAATGGTCAGCTTATTCAACTAACGGTAGTCTATGCACATACGCATAGTTTCGTCCTTCTTCTTTACAAATAGGACCGGTGCTCCCCATGGAGACACACTGGGTCTGATGAACCCACGATCCAACAACTCTTGGATTTGAGCCTTGAGCTCCACTAACTCCTTTGGCGCTATTCGGTATGGAGCGATTGACACAGGAGCTGTTCCTGGTAGCAAATCTATCCCAAATTCCACCTCCCTATCTGGGGGTATTTCTGGTAATTCCTCTGGAAATACATCCACGAAATCCCTTACCGCCCTAACTCCATCAATACCTTCTTCCTTTCCACCTATCGCACTTACAAAAGCCAAGAATGCCTTGCACCCTTTCTTAACCATTTTCTCAGCCTTCAGCGCTGAAACTACGTTAGACAAGTAGTTCCTCCTTTCTCCGATCATTGCTACCACTTCATCCTCCGGGGTTCTTAGTTCCATACGCTTAGCCGCACAATCCAACATGGCTCGGTGTTCTACTAACCAATCCATTCCAAGTATAAGTTCAAACTCTCTGAAAGGTAACTTCATTAAGTCTGCCCGAAAGTTCACTCCCTGAATCTCTAAGGGTACATTTTGAAAGATCTTGTCTACCACAATGGTTTGACCTAATGGGCTTACTACAGTCATCTGTCTATCAGAAAGTTCAGAGTCTAGGCCTAGTGTTTCCACTACACTACATGCAACATAGGAATGGATCGAGCCCACATCAATCAGAGCAAAATAGGGTTTGTCAAAAATAAAGAACGTACCGGTTATTACATCCGGTGCGTCACCATCTTCCCTCCGGTGAACCGCATAAACCAAACCCGGTTGCCTTGCATCGGCATTAGTAGTACCTCGGCCCTGTGTTCCACGGCCTCTGCCAGCACCACTACCATGGTTAGCCGAACCACGACCCCGTTGAGGCTGCTGTCCGCCTCTACCAGTTTGGCTAGCATTCTGAGCTGCCGGTCGGCTCTCATCTGTTTGCTTGGGACAATCCTTAAGCATATGGTCCTTGGACCCACACTTGAAACATCCTCCCATCTTTCTCCAGCACTCTCCCAAGTGCTTCTTTCCACAATGCTAACAAGGGCGATACTGCCAGCCCGTACCAGCTTGTTGATTTCGTGGCCCGTCAACTCTAGGCCTCTTGTGACCCTTTCCAGATGGTCCAAAACCTCTTTTGGGCTTATTCCTATCCACAGTCTGTTTGGTAGCATCCTTAATCCCTTCGGCCACCTTGGCCTTTTCCACCAAAGCAGAGAATTCCCGCTCCTGATGCGGTGCTATCAACAGTCTCAGATCGTCCCTCAGTCCGTCCTCAAAACGGACACAGCGTTCATGCTCAGTTGCCACTACCCCTCGAGCATAGCGGCTCAACCTCAGAAATTCTGCCTCATATTCTGCTACGGACTTGCTCCCTTGCACCAACCCCAGAAAAGCCTTTCTTTGCTCATCTGTATACCTGGTTCCCACATATTTCTTATGGAATGCCTCCTTAACATATTCCCAGGTCAGATCCTCAGCCGTGGCACCATCCCGCACAGTTAACCACCATTGATACGCTTCATCGCGTAACAGTGCCACCATTTCCTTTAACTTTTCTTCAGGGGTCAGATCAAGCTCATCCATGATGCGCTCTGTTGCTTCCAACCAGTACTCAGCTGTACTGGGTGCCACTCCAGATACTCCTCGAAACATTTCCGCTCCATTAGCTCGGAGCCGTTCAGGCACAGACTTACGTGTTCCCGAATTTCCTCCTGCCCCCGCCACCAACTCTAGAACTCGCAGCACAGCCCGCGACACAGCATCGTCCCCCGTCTGAGCTTGCTGCTCCACACCAACAGCTGGGAGCGGTGGGGGCGGTGGTACCTCATTATCAGACCCTTGACCCGATCTAACGGGTTCTGACTTAGTCATTCTTCCTCTACCGCGTCCACGACGGCCATGTCCTCTAGAGCTCATTTCGGCGTCGAGATCTGATTAAGAAGTTTTATGTATTAGTACTTTGGTTTCACTTGTTTACTCGCGAAGAAATTTTATGACAAGAGTTTTAGGAGTGGTTCTTTCGTATTCATACAAACATACAGTTCTTCCATTCATTCATTCATCCATCAAATAAGTATGAACTTCCGTTCATTCAGAGAAACGTTGTAGTTTTCATCGTTGATGTTTTTCCACTACCCAGGGGTATTTTCGTAATTTTGTCCTACAGAGACATTTTCGTAATTTTCTAAAGGAAAAAGTTTCTCGATGATTTCGTCAAAAAGTATTTTGGTAATTTCAAAGTCCCGAGGTAATTTGGAAAATTTTGAAATCTGGGGGTATTTCGGTAATTTTTCACCTCAGGGGTATTTCGGTAATTTTTTTCGCAAACTGGGGTAAATTTGAAAAATTTAACAAATCAGGGATATTTCAAAGGTTGTAAAACTTTGAGGGTTCCTTTTGAGAATTGTACTTTTCAAAACGATGATGTTGCAAAAATTTTTGAAATCAGGGTCATTTTGGTAATTTTGTAAGTTGAGGGTAATTTCGTAATTTTCCAAAACCAAGATATTTTTGATAGTTTGCAAATTAGGGTTTTTGAACATTTATAAAATAGTGAAATTTTGGTAAAACTGTTGAGTAGTTGGACATTTTATAAACCAAGGGCATTTTTTGTAATTTTCACAAATTAGAAATTTTTCGGAAAATTTTGTAAAGATGGTTTTCCCAAATTTTAAAAGAAAGTTTTAAGAATTTTAAAACTAGGGTTTGTTGTTTTTTTTTTATTATAAAACATGGCTAGTTCCCTTCCGGGTTTTAGTCATTATGTTTAGCCTATGACCGAGCCCTCTTGATCAGGGTGAACCAAAGCTACGCACCAGGCAGGATTCGAGTGGAGAGGAGGTGAGTCACGCGGACTGCTTAAGTACCAAGCTCCCACCGAAACCATTCCTAGACATGCGCACAGAGGTTGCCACACCACTGAGCCCTCTGAGTTAGGGTGAACCAAAGCTACGCACCAGGTAGGATTCCTGCGAAGAGGAGGAGAGTCACTAGGACTGCTTAAATACCAGGCTCTTCCGGATCCAATCCTAGACATGCGTACAGGGGTTACCACACCCTAGCTTAGTGACTTAGCCATAGGGTTGTTTAGTGCATTAAGTCTTATGTGCTTGTGTTTGAGTAGACTAGTCCTAGGGTCCAAGTTCCTATCATTCTATTCTACGTTCCATGCCTTTTCTACCCTTATACAGTTCATAAATCACAGAATCACACATAAAGTTAGGGGTACTTACTTGGTGGACTGCGGGTCGGAGACTTAGGTGCCATGCCATAAAACCTGCTTATTTTCAAAGAAACCCATTTGGGATCGATTTGAAAACGTTTTGGGCCTTAGCCCACAGGCCGAGAGTTTAAAACTGGGCTCTGATACCAAACTGAAACACCCCACACTCGGCCCACGAGCCCGGACCGGATCTGGTATGTTCCTTAAGTAAACCGGTTTTCAAATTCTTTGTTACTTAGAGAAAATTTGTAAAATTTTAGGAAAATATTGTTTTGGATTGGGCTTAGGTTGGGAAACCCATTTAATTAATTTAAAAATCCAATTTTATTAAGGTGACAAAATAATTTTTAGGGTTTGTTTTTAAAGAAATCATTCTTGTACTTAACTTTAATCAAAATTGTTCGTAACATAATAATTAAAAGTAAAGCAAAACAAAGAAAATCCACTGGGCCTTATGGCCTTATTACATCAAGTAAAACCCAATAATAAAATTAAAGGTACTAAAAAGAAATAAAGTCCAAATTAAATAAAATCTTCAAATGGATGCATGGCCACCTCAAGGTCTACCGTCCCGGTCCGTCACTGTTCATCACTTGAAAATAGTTCCCACAACGGGGTGAGTCAACAGACTCAATGTGTACACAACATTAACATTCAACAAATCAGGCATACAAGTTCATATCAAGTTCATGTTCATATAAAATAAATGATGCAACCCAAACCCAAGCCTAATGGTCCATCCGCTACACACCACCCGTACCTGCCAGTCACACCGTGGGGACTACTAAGTCAACCCTCCATCCGCTACACACCATCGAAGGCAGTCGCTGCAGTCGACGTGCTCATCGCCCATATAATTTGTGTCATTAGACACCATATTCAAATAATGTAACCGAAGTTAACAAATTCAGATAATGTAACCGGAGTTACCATATTCAAATTTTGTGACCGTAGTCACCATATTCCGTTGGTGAGACCGAAGTCAACACCTTCTTCCCCTTTCACATATATCTCGAATGCCCCATATATCATGCATAACATACTTAATTTCTCATTATTCACATGTTAACAATATAACATATTCGTAATCCTATCGAAAGTAGGAAACGTACCTGGGTACTCTTACCACATTTGTGGTACTTAGCCACATTCACATTCTTATGCATATTCATATATTAAAAATAATTGCCATATGATATATCGAAAATTAATGTGAGTACACACTTGATTGGCTTAATAGATTCCTTGAAATCCCGAAGAACGATCTACCGATCTAGATCTTTGACTCCTATATTCGGCCATTCAATAAAACATATTAACAAACCTATTTGGCTTAAAAACCAAATCCTAGTAGGATTTGTATTACTTACCTTGTTGCCGAATTGGATGATCAAGTCCCAAAAATTTGCTAGTATTCTTTTTCCTTGAAATCGGCTATCACTAGACATGTAACCATGTCAATTTCCGGCTTTTGAAATAATGGAAAATAATTCTAAATACCAAAATTAAGCCTTGGCCGAATATCACTTACCATACAAATTCCAAATCTGAAGAGGATTCCTTGCCCTATATGTCTGTCGAAATCTTCATGTTAGATCTACGTTCCAAATCACTTAATAAACTTAATCAAATGGCCTAAACCATGCTTTTCTTACCTTAAATCCTTGAATCTAGAAACTCTCTTCTTGAATGGCCAAAATCCTTAGATCAGAAATCCCGAAATTCCTTCTTTAATATTCGGCCAAGAGACATCCAAAAAGATCAGTTTCTAAATCTTGATTGAAAAAGATTAAACAACAAGAATCCATTCTTACCTTAACACCACAGTCGACGTCACCCTTGTTTGAAGCCACAAAGATTTGGCTATGTAGACTTAGACTGATATCAAAGGGGTTTTGGCTTGACAGAAGAAAAGGAAAGAAGAAGAAGAGAAGAAGAAAAGAGGAGAAGAAAATTCGGCAGAGAGAGTTTGCTAGGGAATTTTCGGCAACACTTAGAAAAGATGAGAGAAGAGCCTTTAATTCCCTTTTATAGCCGAAATTATCAGGCTAAGGAGTCCCTTACTTGGCCACCACTCCTCTATCTGATAACCTTATCTTTTAATTATCATGAATAAAAGAGTTTAATCCCTTATTATCTCTTCAAAATAATCCAAATAAAAATCCTTTATTATCCCTTGAAAATAATCCAATTAAAAATCCTTTATTATCCCTTGAAAATAATCCAATTAAAAATCCTTTATTATCCCTTGAAAATAATCCAATTAAAAATCCTTTATTTATCACCTTATTAATCACATATTTATGAAAATAAAACACCTCCTTTTCTAGAAGCATGTGCCGTCCACCTCAGCCTTCTGGAAGCCAAAATAAAACCTCATTTATTTGCTTCCCAATTGACTCGAACCCAGGCCTATTCCTCTTGCACATGGTGCCATTTCCATAGGCCCTAAGTGGCATCTTCAGGCCACTTTTCCAAGCCTGTTTGTGTGCCAAATTTTACCAACTTTTTCTTTTAAGGCCTCCTTGCCCTAATTTCCTATTTTAAACTTTAAAATTTGACATTTCTAGGTCATTTCTAAGTTTCCTAAAATTTTCGATCGGCTCTGTAAGCTTGCCATTTTCTTACATTTCCAAGCTTCCAAAAATGTTCACTTTCCATTTTTGAATCATTTCCATTTTCATTTCCATGCATTTCCAGGTTTCCAAAAATATTAAAAATTTATTCATAATACTTAAAACTTGTCATTTCGTACAATTAAACCGAAAATGCATAGGCCTTTTCCAGGATGTTACAGCCTGGGTTCGAATCTCATGAGAAGCAAGGGAGCATTTATTTTGCGGATTGGACGGCAAGAGTTTTAGTTGAATTTAAACTCTACTGACGAAGGGATCCCACATCGGAAAGATACAAAGAAGGAAGGTGAAGAGCTAGCTATATAAAGAGCATTCCAGGAGGAGAGTTATCATACCTGGTTGGCGTTGGGCAAAGGAGTAGTCGGAGCGCGGTTTAGCAGCTTCAGATTCCTATCAAGTGTGTAACTCTCTCTACTCTAGTTGTAAAGCGGCAAATGCCGAAGTGCCGGTCATGGAAATAGTAGCCACACGAGCGTGCGAGCGCACGTGTAGGGCTTCGACGCGATAGTTGAGGCCATCTGTAGTAATCTTGTGGGTTGGGGCTGCTTGGGCCGCGATGGGCCGAAGTGGGCCCAATGGGCCCGTGGGCCCAATTGAGCAAAATGTATGATGGTATAGTATATAGTAAACTAGACTAGGTGGAACTTATATACGTGGCTAGATTTATGTTAGGTGGGCGACACGAGCGTGTGGGCCTGAATAGACTGGAATCGGGTTTTAGGCCCAGTAGTCCAGTAAAGACAGAATTGGTAGTCGAGTCGCTCGGGGCGACATTGGGCCTTCGGAAAGGATAATTCAGGTACGAAATTACTGAAATACCCTGAGTGGGTAAATTACCAAAAACCCCTAGAAGGTAAATTACTGTTATACCCTTAGAGGTTGATTGGCTTGATTATGTCGTAATTGTTATTCTGATTATGATGGTAATTCGTTTCATACGTTATCTCTGTTATATAATTTGCATACATGTCATACTGCATACGAATTATTATGTCATATTGCATGGGTATGATGAGAGGAGGGGGAAGATATGATTCTAGACTGTCACCAGTGGTTTTGACCACACAGTGTGTTGGCCCCGCTTTACATATATTATTGTGACTAAGTCTTGTGGTTTTGACCACCAGTGGTGTTGACCACATCTATTATTTGTGACTTCAGTCACCAGTGGTGTTGACCACATATAACTATTTTGTGACTCGTCCCTGTGGCTTGATAACACCGTGGGTTGGCCCCACATAGCGATACGGGATTGTCACCAGTGGTGTTGACCACATCTATTTTTTGTGACTTCGGTCACCAGTGGTGTTGACCACATATAACTATTTTGTGACTCGTCCCTGTGGCTTGATACCACCGTGGGTTGGCCCCACATAGCGATACGGGATTGTCACCAGTGGTGTTGACCACAAGGTGGGTTGGCCCCACCATAGTATTTGTGACTCCGGTCACCAGTGGTGTTGACCACCTGATTATTATTTGCGACTTCATTCACCAGTGGTGTTGACCACACGTATATGATTTGTGACTCCAGTCACCAGTGGTGTTGACCACATGGGGTAGATACAGGAGTTTCGGATGGTTAGTTTTTGGGTTGCATGACATACATATTGATTTATGAACTGTGTAAGGGTTATATTTTTGGGATGGGGATTTACACACTGAGTCTCGATGACTCACCCCTTAGTTAATTTTGCAGGTAATCATTAGATCGCGGATTTGGGAGCTGAGGCGGACTCGTGAAGGCCATGCATTATTTTCTCGTAAACTTGTTCTCTTATTTCAACTTATTTTTAATTCGGGATTTTAAGTTGTAATAAGGCCGCTTTAACTGTATTTTTGGTATTTTATCTGGTTTAGCTTTTAATATGATTGCTGCCTATTGTTATCAAATGTTCAATACGGGAATGTCCTAAACCCTTAATAACCGTTTTCCAAAATGTTAACAAAAGAATATCAAGCAAATAAATATTTAAACTCGAAATTTGTAACAAACACGCTGTTTTTAAACAACCCTTTTATGTGACATGCCAGATCCGGTCGTAATGTTTAGGCCGGTTTGGGGTGTTAAAATTATGGTTTCAGAGCCAGGTTCAAAAACTCGGCTGTTGGTTTGGGTTCAAAAATGTTTTCAAAGGATGGTTTAGAAAAATATATATCTCTTTTCTGGAAGTATGGCACCCGAGTCTCCGGCACCAAATCCTTAAGTTTCCTTTTTACTATATTCTAGTGTATGGTGAATGATTGTATTTATTCTGCGATGTGTGGATGTGATGCTTGAATATAGGAATTGTATGTATGTGTGAAAAATATTTGTTTTCTTCGGTGTTATGTGAAGGGGTTCCAAGATTTAGTTAGAAAGTATATTAGTTTTATTAAGATCAGGGTGCGCAGCAAGAGCGTAGTGTGGTGGGTTAGGAGGTGTGACTGTTAGTTAGTTGGAAATTTCGAGGACGAAATTTCTTTAAGGAGGGTAGATTTGTAACATCCCGAAGTTGGGCCTAGTAGGATTGGGCCCAATGGGCCTTAGGAGTAGTAGCGTTTAAAATTTTTGAGAGAACAGGAGATCGGCTTTAGTACAAGTTGGACTTATTAGATAAGTGATTTTGGATGGTTAGAGGGCTTCTATGAAGTCCCATGAGCGAACATTAGCTTTGTGGACATTTTGGTTTTAGGCGAAAAAAAACCCTGAAAGTTGGCAGGTAGGCCTTAAGAATAAAAGTGGAGGAAAATGACACAAGTGTAGTGTGTGGTGTAGTGGCAAAGTGACGCCACATAAGAGACAATGGGGTGACGCCACAAAGGAAGGAAGGAGGTCCAAGGTTCAAGTCTTGGCTCTTGCATTTTGGTTTTCTTTTTACTTGGACCTTAGCATTTGGCCCATAGTTTATATTTAGTTGCGCATGGTTTAAGACACAAGAGGAGCTTGTGGCCAAGTGATCAGCGGCATGGATTATGTTGCAAGGGAGCCTGGGTTCGAATCTCATGAGAAGCAAGGAAGTATTTATTTTGCAGATTGGACAGCAAGAGTTTCAGTTGAATTTAAACTCTACTGACGAAGGGATCCCACATCGAAAAGATACAAAGAAGGAAGGTGAAGAGCTAGCTATATAAAGAGCATTCCAGGAGGAGAGTTATCATACCTGGTTGGCGTTGAGCAAAGGAGTGCTCGGAGCGCGGTTTAGCAGCTTCAGATTCCTATCAGGTGTGTAACTCTCTCTACTCTAGTTGTAAAGCGGCAAATGCCGAAGTGCCGGTCACGGCCATAGTAGCCACAGGAGCGTGCGAGCGCACGTGTGGGGCTTCGACGCGATAGTTGAGGCTATCAGTAGTATTCTTGTGGGTTGGGGCTGCTTGGGCCGCGATGGGCCGAAATAGGCCCAATGGGCCCGTGGGCCCAATTGAGCAAAATGTATGATGGTATAGCATATAGTGAACTAGACTAGGTGGAACTTATATACGTGGCTAGATTTATGTTAGGTGGGCCGCACGAGCATGTGGGTCCGAATGGGCCGGAATCGGGTTTTAGGCCCAATAGTCCGGTAAAGACAGAATTGGTAGTCCAGTCGCTCGGGGCGACATTGGGCCTTCTGAAAGGCCATTTCAGGTACGAAATTACTGAAATACCCTTAGTGGGTAAATTACCAAAATACCCCTAGAAGGTAAATTACTGTTATAACCTTAGAGGTTGATTGGCTTGATTATGTCGTAATTGTTATTCTGATTATGATGGTAATTCGTTTCATACGTTATCTGTGATATATGATTTGCATACATGTCATATTGCATACGAATTATTATGTCATATTGCATGGGTATGATGAGAGGAGGGGGAAGATATGATTCTAGACTGTCACCAGTGGTTTTGACCACACAGTGGGTTGGCCTCGCGTTACATATATTATTGTGACTAAGTCTTGTGGTTTTGACCACCAGTGGTGTTGACCACATCTATTATTTGTGACTTCGGTCACCAGTGGTGTTGACCACATATAACTATTTTGTGACTCATCCCTGTGGCTTGATACCACCGTGGGTTGGCCCCACATAGCAATACGGGATTGTCACCAGTGGTGTTGACCACAAGGTGGGTTGGCCCCACCATAGTATTTGTGACTCCGGTCACCAGTGGTGTTGACCACATGATTATTATTTGTGACTTCGTTCATCAGTGGTGTTGACAACACGTATATGATTTGCGACTCCAGTCACCAGTGGTGTTGACCACATGGGGTAGATACAGGAGTTTCGGATGGTTAGGTTTTGGGTTGCATGGCATACATATTGATTTATGAACTGTGTAAGGGTTATATTTTTGGGATGGGGATTTACACACTGAGTCTCGATGACTCACCCTTTAGTTAATTTTGCATGTAATCATTAGATCGCGGATTTGGGAGCTGAGGCGGACTCGTGAAGGCCATACATTATTTTCTCGTAAACTTGTTCTCTTATTTCAACTTATTTTTAATTCGGGATTTTAAGTTGTAATATGGCCGCTTTAACTGTATTTTTGGTATTTTATCTGGTTTAGCTTTCAATATGATTGCTGCCTATTGTTATCAAATGTTCAATACGGGAATGTCCTAAACCCTTAAAAACCGTTTTCCAAAATGTTAACAAAAGGATATCAAGCGAATAAATATTTAAACTCGAAATTTGTAACAAACGCGTAGTTTTTAAACAACCCTTTTATGTGACATGCCAGATCCGGTCGTAATGTTTAGGCCGGGTTTGGGGTGTTACAATTATGGTATCAGAGCCAGGTTCAAAAACTCGGCTGTGGGTTTGGGTTCAAAAATGTTTTCAAAGGATGGTTTAGAAAAATATATATCTCTTTTCTGGAAGTATGGCACCCGAGTCTCCGGCACCAAATCCTTAAGTTTCCTTTTTACTATATTCTAGTGTATGGTGAATGATTGTATTTATTCTGCGATGTGTGGATGTGATGCTTGAATATAGGAATTGTATGTATGTGTGAAAAATATTTGTTTTCTTCGGTGTTATGTGAAGGGGTTCCAAGATTTAGTTAGAAAGTATATTAGTTTTATTAAGATCAGGGTGCGCAGCAAGAGCGTAGTGTGGTGGGTTAGGAGGTGTGACTGTTAGTTAGTTGGAAATTTCGAGGACGAAATTTCTTTAAGGAGGGTAGATTTGTAACATCCCGAAGTTGGGCCTAGTAGGATTGGGCCCAATGGGCCTTAGGAGTAGTAGCGTTTAAAATTTTTGAGAGAACAGGAGATCGGCTTTAGTACAAGTTGGACTTATTAGATAAGTGATTTTGGATGGTTAGAGGGCTTCTATGAAGTCCCATGAGCGAACATTAGCTTTGTGGACATTTTGGTTTTAGGCGAAAAAAAACCCTGAAAGTTGGCAGGTAGGCCTTAAGAATAAAAAGTGGAGGAAAATGACACAAGTGTAGTGTGTGGTGTAGTGGCAAAGTGACGCCACATAAGAGACAATGGGGTGACGCCACAAAGGAAGGAAGGAGGTCCAAGGTTCAAGTCTTGGCTCTTGCATTTTGGTTTTCTTTTTACTTGGACCTTAGCATTTGGCCCATAGTTTATATTTAGTTGCGCATGGTTTAAGACACAAGAGGAGCTTGTGGCCAAGTGATCAGCGGCATGGATTATGTTGCAAGGGAGCCTGGGTTCGAATCTCATGAGAAGCAAGGAAGTATTTATTTTGCAGATTGGACAGCAAGAGTTTCAGTTGAATTTAAACTCTACTGACGAAGGGATCCCACATCGAAAAGATACAAAGAAGGAAGGTGAAGAGCTAGCTATATAAAGAGCATTCCAGGAGGAGAGTTATCATACCTGGTTGGCGTTGAGCAAAGGAGTGCTCGGAGCGCGGTTTAGCAGCTTCAGATTCCTATCAGGTGTGTAACTCTCTCTACTCTAGTTGTAAAGCGGCAAATGCCGAAGTGCCGGTCACGGCCATAGTAGCCACAGGAGCGTGCGAGCGCACGTGTGGGGCTTCGACGCGATAGTTGAGGCTATCAGTAGTATTCTTGTGGGTTGGGGCTGCTTGGGCCGCGATGGGCCGAAATAGGCCCAATGGGCCCGTGGGCCCAATTGAGCAAAATGTATGATGGTATAGCATATAGTGAACTAGACTAGGTGGAACTTATATACGTGGCTAGATTTATGTTAGGTGGGCCGCACGAGCATGTGGGTCCGAATGGGCCGGAATCGGGTTTTAGGCCCAATAGTCCGGTAAAGACAGAATTGGTAGTCCAGTCGCTCGGGGCGACATTGGGCCTTCTGAAAGGCCATTTCAGGTACGAAATTACTGAAATACCCTTAGTGGGTAAATTACCAAAATACCCCTAGAAGGTAAATTACTGTTATAACCTTAGAGGTTGATTGGCTTGATTATGTCGTAATTGTTATTCTGATTATGATGGTAATTCGTTTCATACGTTATCTGTGATATATGATTTGCATACATGTCATATTGCATACGAATTATTATGTCATATTGCATGGGTATGATGAGAGGAGGGGGAAGATATGATTCTAGACTGTCACCAGTGGTTTTGACCACACAGTGGGTTGGCCTCGCGTTACATATATTATTGTGACTAAGTCTTGTGGTTTTGACCACCAGTGGTGTTGACCACATCTATTATTTGTGACTTCGGTCACCAGTGGTGTTGACCACATATAACTATTTTGTGACTCATCCCTGTGGCTTGATACCACCGTGGGTTGGCCCCACATAGCAATACGGGATTGTCACCAGTGGTGTTGACCACAAGGTGGGTTGGCCCCACCATAGTATTTGTGACTCCGGTCACCAGTGGTGTTGACCACATGATTATTATTTGTGACTTCGTTCATCAGTGGTGTTGACAACACGTATATGATTTGCGACTCCAGTCACCAGTGGTGTTGACCACATGGGGTAGATACAGGAGTTTCGGATGGTTAGGTTTTGGGTTGCATGGCATACATATTGATTTATGAACTGTGTAAGGGTTATATTTTTGGGATGGGGATTTACACACTGAGTCTCGATGACTCACCCTTTAGTTAATTTTGCATGTAATCATTAGATCGCGGATTTGGGAGCTGAGGCGGACTCGTGAAGGCCATACATTATTTTCTCGTAAACTTGTTCTCTTATTTCAACTTATTTTTAATTCGGGATTTTAAGTTGTAATATGGCCGCTTTAACTGTATTTTTGGTATTTTATCTGGTTTAGCTTTCAATATGATTGCTGCCTATTGTTATCAAATGTTCAATACGGGAATGTCCTAAACCCTTAAAAACCGTTTTCCAAAATGTTAACAAAAGGATATCAAGCGAATAAATATTTAAACTCGAAATTTGTAACAAACGCGTAGTTTTTAAACAACCCTTTTATGTGACATGCCAGATCCGGTCGTAATGTTTAGGCCGGGTTTGGGGTGTTACAATTATGGTATCAGAGCCAGGTTCAAAAACTCGGCTGTGGGTTTGGGTTCAAAAATGTTTTCAAAGGATGGTTTAGAAAAATATATATCTCTTTTCTGGAAGTATGGCACCCGAGTCTCCGGCACCAAATCCTTAAGTTTCCTTTTTACTATATTCTAGTGTATGCTGAATGATTGTATTTATTCTGCGATGTGTGGATGTGATGCTTGAATATAGGAATTGTATGTATGTGTGAAAAATATTTGTTTTGTTCTGTGTTATGTGAAGGGGTTCCAAGATTTAGTTAGAAAGTATATTAGTTTTATTAAGATCAGAGTGCGCAGCAAGAGCGTAGTGTGGTGGGTTAGGAGGTGTGACTGTTAGTTAGTTGGAAATTTCGAGGACGAAATTTCCTTTAAGGAGGGTAGATTTGTAACATCCCGAAGTTGGGCCTAGTAGGATTGGGCCCCATGGGCCTTAGGAGTAGTAGCGTTTAAACTTTTTGGGAGAACAGGAGATCGGCTTTAGTACAAGTTGGACTTATTAGATAAGTGATTTTGGATGGTTAGAGGGCTTCTATGAAGTCCCGGGAGCGAACATTAGCTTTGTGGACATTTTGGTTTTAGGCGAAAAAAACCTGGAAGTTGGCAGGTAGGCCTTGAGAATAAAAAGTGGAGGAAAATGACACAAGTGTAGTGTGTGGTGTAGTGGCAAAGTGACGCCACATAAGAGACAAGAGGGTGACGCCACAAGGGAAGGAAGGAGGTCCAAGGTTCAAGTCTTGGCTCTTGCATTTTGGTTTTCTTTTTACTTGGACCTTAGAATTTGGCCCATAGTTTATATTTAGTTGCGCATGGTTTAAGACACAAGAGGAGCTTGTGGCCAAGTGGTCAGCGGCGTTGATTATGTTGCAAGGGAGCCTGGGTTCGAATCTCATGAGAAGCAAGGGAATATTTATTTTGCAGATTGGACAGCAAGAGTTTCAGTTGAATTTAAACTCTACTGACGAAGGGATCCCACATCGGAAAGATACAAAGAAGGAAGGTGAAGAGCTAGCTATATAAAGAGCATTCCAGGAGGAGAGTTATCATACCTGGTTGGCGTTGGGCAAAGGAGTGCTCGGAGCGCGGTTTAGCAGCTTCAGATTCCTATCAAGTGTGTAACTCTCTCTACTCTAGTTGTAGAGCGGCGACTATAGTAGCCACACGAGCGTGCGAGCGCACGTGTGGGGCTTCGATGCGATAGTTGAGGCCATCAGTAGTATTCTTGTGGGTCGGGGCTGCTTGGGCTGCGATGGGCCGAAGTGGGCCCAATTGAGCAAAATGTATGATGGTATAGTATATAGTGAACTAGACTAGGTGGAACTTATATACGTGGCTAGATTTATGTTAGGTGGGCCACACGAGCGTGTGGGCCCGAATGGGCCGGAATCGGGTTTTAGGCCCAATAGTCCGGTAAAGATAGAATTGGTAGTCAAGTCGCTCGGGGCGACATTGGGCCTTCGGAAAAGCCATTTCTGGTATGAAATTACTGAAATACCCTTAGTGGGTAAATTTCCAAAATACCCCTAGAAGGTAAATTACTGTTATACTCTTAGAGGTTGATTGGCTTGATTATGTCGTAATTGTTATTCTGATTATGATGGTAATTCGTTTCATACGTTATCTGTGATATATGATTATTATTGTGACTAAGTCTTGTGGTTTTGACCACCAGTGGTGTTGACCACATCTATTATTTGTGACTTCGGTCACCAGTGGTGTTAACCACATATAACTATTTTCTGACTCGTCCCTGGGGCTTGATACCATCGTGGGTTGGCCCCACATAGCGATACGGGATTGTCACCAGTGGTGTTGACCACAAGGTGGGTTGGCCCCACCATAGTATTTGTGACTCCGGTCACCAGTGGTGTTGACCACATGATTATTATTTGTGACTTCGTTCACCTGTGGTGTTGACCACACGTATATGATTTGTGACTCCAGTCACCAGTGATGTTGACCACATGGGGTAGATACAGGAGTTTCAGATGGTTAGGTTTTGGGTTGCATGACATACATATTGATTTATGAACTGTGTAAGGGTTATATTTTTGGGATGGGGATTTACACACTGAGTCTCGATGACTCACCCCTTAGTTAGTTTTGCAGGTAATCATTAGATCACGGATTTGGGAGCTGAGGCAGACTCGTGAAGGCCATACATTATTTTCTCGTAAGCTTGTTCTCTTATTTCAACTTATTTTTAATTCAGGATTTTAAGTTGTAATAAGGCCGCTTTAACTGTATTTTTGGTATTTTATCTGGTTTAGCTTTTAATATGATTGCTGCCTATTGTTATCAAATGTTCAATACGGGAATGTCCTAAACCCTTAATAACCGTTTTCCAAAATGTTAACAAAAGGATATCAAGCGAATAAATATTTAAACTCGAAATTTGTAACAAACGCGCTGTTTTTAAACAACCCTTTTATGTGACATGCCAGATTCGGTCGTAATGTTTAGGCCGGGTTTGGGGTGTTACAGGTCAATCCAATATGTTGTTCTCTAACACACATATTCATGCATTGATTTTGACACTCCATATCAATGACAACTCTTTATCATCAATCAACTACATGTTAGTCTTAATGCATTATTATTGTCCTAGTCAACAATAATACTCGACTAAGGATCTTTTAAGAATAATCATATTATTCTCAGGACATTATTAGAAAATAGTTTATTTATACACCCAGAAAGAAAAACTGAAATAATAATGACAACACTTTATATTAATAAACATGGTAAATTAAGTATGTTATTACAACCATCTCATGATTGATCTTTAGGCATACTCTTACACGATCTCGTCTAGATATGTCTGAAGTAGCTTTATGTCGGCCGAATTCATCTTTGAACTTCTTGGATACAGGATGGAAAGTCTTACTCGATGATCTTTTACGAATATCTCTAGCTTCCATTTCAGCCTTTCTTTTCTCTTTCCCAAGCTCTTCGGCTTTGCAAGCTCGTTCAACAAGTACCACGAACTCTTTAATCTCAAGTATGCTGACTAGTAACTTAATATCTTTATTCAGACCGTCTTCGAACCTTTTACACATAATGGCTTCAGTTGACACACATTCACGAGCATATCGGCTCAGTCTAACAAATTTCCGTTCATACTCAGCCACGGTCATTCAACCCTGTTTCAATTTCAGAAATTCTTTTCGATTTTGATCAATGAATCTCTGACTGATATATTTCTTACGGAACTCGGTCTGAAAGAAATCCCAAGTCACTTTTTCTTTCGGAACCACCTATACTAGTGTATTCCACCAGTGATATGCGGTGTCCCGTAATAAGGATATAGCACACCTCAAGCATTTGTCTAGAGTACATGACAGCTCATCAAGCACATGGATAGTATTATCAAGCCACATCTCAGCTCGTTCCGCGTCGTCATCATCATTAACTTTAAATTCTTCGGCCCCATGTTTCCTGATTTTATCAACGGGAGGCCTGCTAGATCTCATCGGATCTATCATCAGAGGTGCTGAAGGTATCAGAGTTGGAATATTCGGGGGTGGAGGTTGTTGTACAGCCGAATTAGTTCAGACATATTGAGTAAACCATTCGTTCATCATCTGGTAGAATAAACCATTCGTTCATCATCTGGTAGAAAGCTTGCTTAGCCTCTCCCTCATGACTACTCGAGATAGGTCGAGAGTCTACTGGCGCAGTCGCATGCGCGGGATTAGGAGCTACGCTCTCGACATCATCAGCTACGGCTCTGTCAGGATCCATTAACTATATATAAACACAATTTAAATGTCAGGAGTCACCACACTATCGTATTATACAATTAAGGCATGTATAGCTAGACTCACACGCGCTACGGTAGTCCTAGAATCGACTAAACTGTAAGCTCTGATACCAATCAAATGTAACACCCCAAACCCGTATCCGTCGCCAGATTTGGGTTATGAGGTATTACCAAACAACACTCAATTAAGAACAGTCATTCAGATCAGACATTTATTTCTTCCATGCTTCATAAGTGAACCACATTAATACACTTATCCCATTCAAATTTTGAACCTTAGTCCTCCTAAGTTCATATCAATCATATATTAAAGTTATGCTTGTTACAATCATATAACATTACATATATATATATTGAGCATATATCAAATACATCAATATTTTTCATAAGCAAGA
The DNA here is from genome assembly GCA_005393395.2 of Gossypium australe. Lineage (NCBI taxonomy): Eukaryota > Viridiplantae > Streptophyta > Magnoliopsida > Malvales > Malvaceae > Gossypium > Gossypium australe. The sequence continues at coordinate 15,311,860 of CM016625.1, read as the reverse complement.
CATACTATTTCTATTGCCGAATAATCACATATCAATTATTCAATCTATGCTTGCATATAACAAAACCAACTGAACAAATTTCTCTTTATAATAATTATTCAATCACATATGAAATTATAGTAACATACACATGGTCGGACAAACTAATGAAGCTTATATGAATATATATATATATGATGCGCATATTTACCATAAAATCAAAAGCCATATCTTAAACATTAAAACATAGACAACATCTCCTTATACACATAAATCGCATATATATTAGTATACATGAACTTCATATCACACTTTTTTATCTATCCATTACAACTAACCAGAACATGCTTAAACCATATCCATCATTTACTCATTTTGATTTATACCTAAAAGAATTATGAAACACATTTACTACTTACCATTTTACAACCGAACATAAATAACCAATATACACTCAAATACATAATCAACTCAATGAATTAACAAATCCATACATACCACACATATCATATACATATATCAACTCAATCATCACATTATTTTCAAAACATAACAACCACATACTACATATAATTAAGCCATAGCCGAATTGATAAAACCAAACACATTAAACACTTGATCAAGAACTCATAAAGTCGAGCCTAATCCTAATGATCCAAGTCAAGCCATTTTCGCATGGCTAATATATACAAGAACAACTTCATAAATCAAAACATAGTCTAGCCTATACATGCCTTTAGTTCAAAAATCCAAACATAAAAGTACCAAAATAGGTTGATAGTGTGGATGACTTCAACTATGATTCCCTGAGCTCGTAGCTTGATCAAAATCTATAAAACAGAGTGAAAACATATGGAGTAAGCTAACTAGCTTAGTAAGTCTTAAGCAATTAAAACAATATAATCATATATTCACTATTATACTCCACTCTTTATATAATCTTAATTTAAACACATAGTACACATTAAATATCGAAGCCATATATCACCCATTTAATAGGTACTAGGTTCAACTTAATCCCATGCATTCGAATATACACATAATTATAGGGTTAGTTCCACATGACCGATTATCTATCCATAAAATTTCCATATAGCCGAATATACTTATGCATTCATACTCATATAATCATTCAATACTCAAATGTTGGTCAATGAGCAACATCTAATCAATATCAAATTTCCACATGTCCAAGATACCAAATGCATAACACTTTATCTAAAATTTACTCAATCACTAACATCACAATATAAACACATACCCAAGTCAATACATACCTTGCGGCCAAATTATTTAATTCCCTTGAATAAGCTTTAGCTTGTTCATTTATCACCATAACTCCACCATTTTGTAAGCTTACGCTCGTATTATAAATCACCGGCATTAAGCATGCTAGGCATCAAAGCTTGAAATACACACCGGCATTAAGCCTACTAGACCTGAGTTCTGAAGTTTAAACACCGGCATTTAGCCTACTAGGCAATAAGCCCTATATAATTCACCAGCACAAGGCTTGCTAGGCTCGAAGCCCGAATAACGATATTATTACCATCTCAGTCACATTACATGCTGCCCAAAATTACATAAATCACACATTATTCTTATCACTTAAACATATCATTTCAATCAAAATTTAACAACATTTCATTACAAAATCACTATCCACATTCGGCTTTAACTATTTCTATAACTATAATTTCATAATTCAGCATATAATCAAGGTTATTAACAATATTAACGATATTAACGATATTAAATTGCTTATAGACTTACCTCGGGTATCGTTGGACGACAAGAACCGGCTATTCGATAACTTTTGCCTTTCCCCGATCCAAGTCCATTTTTCTTTGTTCTTGATCTTGAATCAAGCTCAATTCATGGCCGAATGTTGCAAGGTTTTATTTCTTTTTCTTTTGCTAAGTTTCAGCTAAGGCATAAAGATGATAACCATGGCTTTGTTTTATTTCAAATAACATATATATTAACATTTTTATTAATTACCAAATTAACCTTTATTATAAAATAACAAAACAATAAAACATAAGGTTAATCTTGTCCATGGCCGGCCACTAACTTAGGGAATGGGCTTTTTGCCCTTTAAGGACTCCATATTAAAAAGCCACTATCAAAAAGCACTTTTCACTATAGTTTGTAACTTTTACCATTTACGCGATTAAGTCTTTTTCTTAAATTAAACACACAAACAATCAAATTTTCATACGAAACTTTCACACATAATAATTCACATATAATAAACACCAAAATAATTGTAACATCCTGAAATTGGGCCTAGTAGGATTGGGCCCATTAGGCCTTGGGCGTAGGAGTGTTTAAAATTTTTGAGAACAAGAGAATGGCATTATTTCAAGTGGGACTTATTAGGAAGGTGATTTTGGAACGTTACGGAGTTCTATGAAGTTTCGGGTTCAAGTTGGGCCTTAGTGAAAGTTTGTGTTTAAGCCTATTAAGGAGAGATAGTAAGTGACATCGAGGCTTATGAAAATAAAAGAGTAAATTGCTAGCATAAATAAGCATATGGCAAGGAGGTTATGGCATCAAGTGAAGTACCTTGAGGGAAGAGGTTCAAATCCCATCTTTTGCAAATTTTGGATTTATTTTTGTGTGCTCTTCCAAGTGTCAACCAGAACATTATTAAAGGAAAGAAATAAAAGAAAAATGAAATGATGACTAAAAAGATAAGGTAAGGAGGAAAATAAGGAAAAAGAAAGGAAAGAAATAAAAGAAAAAGAATAATAAAGAAGTGGGAAAATAATAATGATGGAATTTAAAATAATGGAGTAGGTGAAAACAAAATATAATGATGGGATTTGGAAGGTAATGGAGTAGGAAAAAAATGCATGGAGGGTGTAATAGCCCGATATAGGGGATAGTCAGAACAATGGTCTCGGAATCACTAAACCGAGGATAGAGAAAATTATTTTCATGTTATTCTATGTGTTATAACATGTTTATAAAGATGCATGAAAATTTTGGTGTCTCAATTTTAATGATTGAGGGCTTAATTTTGAAAAAGGACTAAATCGCATAAAGTGCTAATGTTTAATTTTATTTGCTAGAAGTGCCAAATAGCTATGGATTAGAAATTGGAGGTCCCAAATGTACAATTTGGCCTTGTCTAAATGAGTAGGCCGGCCATAAAAAATATAGGGACAAAATCATTTATTTTAGTCAAAAGTTGGTGATGTTAGGTGTTTTAAATGAATAAAATAAGAGGAATAAAGATGTTATCATCCTTTCACTATTCCTCCACCTTCATCCACCGAAAGTTGAAGAGAAATAAGGGTTATGGAGCTCAAAATTTTCAGCAAACATTTCTCCTCACAAGTAAGTGATTTTGATGATCTTGCTTGATAAAAATTGTACTTTTGGAATCCCCAAAGCTTAAGCTAGCTAATGAGGGGACTAATTTGTAATATGGTTGAGAGTCAAGGGACTTGCCATGAGAGAGTTTATGCTGGTTGCAAGGTCTCGAAGTACTTTATCAAAGGTTCAATCAAAAACCTATCCCTCGTAAGAAGTGACTTGGATTTTTGGTGCCGCGGAGAGCATCGTGTTACGGATCCCGAATAAAGTGTGTAATCTCATACCTTTCCATATACATATCTGAAATGGTGTGTAATCTCACACTTCTCTGAAAGTTTGTATGAAATATTCTGTGAACCGGTCAAAATACCGAAGAAAACCGAAAACCAACATCCGTGGTCACTCGGGCGTGCGTATGATCGTAGTGGTAATCGTATTTTGTAATAAAACAGTTTCGGTTAGAAGTAGTTACATGTTTTTAAAAAATCACTAAAAATAGGAAAAAGAGAACTAGAAAGTGAATAAGATATAAAATTAAATCTTACTGTGCCTATTTTGATATGGAAGAAACGGAGAAGGAAAATGAATTTTATATTCTAAGATATCTTAATTTTAGTCGGACTGGTTCTGATTAACTTTGGGGTTCACTGATCTATTTTGGAAAAATCATATAAAATTGTACAAAGTGAATTATGGGTTATAATTTATATGTATGGATTCCTTAGTGAGCTTATTTTCAAGAGAAACAAGTTGGAGCAGTATATGAAAACCGTACCGTGAGATTTTTGAAATTAAGGTAAGAGAGGTCAGAATCGTTGGACAGTGAAACAAGGGTTAAGGAATAAACTGTACTAAATGGCTAGGCCAAAAATTCTGGTAAAATTGAAGCAAGAAGATATATGAGTCTAGTTCCAAGGAAAATTTACGGATCTAGATTTCGAGTTTTCTAACTCAAGTTATGGTCAATTTAGTCAGTATAACGCAGATGGACAGTTTAAATTTGTATGCCCCAAATTACTAGTTAATTTTTAGTTACGAGATTACCGAATTACCCTTAGAGGGTAAATTACCGAATTACCCTTGGTGGGTAAAACTACTGAATTACCCTTAGGGGGCAAATTACCGAAATACCCCTGGGTTGCGCAATTACTGAAATACCCTTGGAGGGTAAATTATCGAAATACCCCTGGGTTGCAAAATTACCGAAATACCCTTGGAGGGTAAATTACCAAAATACCCCTGGGTTACAAAATTACCGAAATACCCTTGGAGGGTAAGTTACGGAAATACCCCTGGGTTGCAAAATTACCGAAATACCACTGGATTGCAAAATTATCGAAATACCCTTGGAGGGTAAGTCACCTAAATACCCCTGGGTTACGAAACTTATCGAAATACCCTTGGAAGGTAAATTACCAAAATACCATTGGGTTATGAAATTACTGAATTACCCTTAGTGGGTAAAAGTACCGCTATACCCCTATGGGTTGATAAGCACGACTGTGTGTGTATTCTGTTTATCTGGTTATGACAGTAATCTATTTCATACATCATTATGAAATGTGCTTTGCATACATGACATACTGCATGGGTTGGGATATGTAATTGGAGGAAGTGATTGATTTGTTAGGGTCGCACGAGTCACCCGAGATGACTGTGGACTCACCGATTTGATTTTTAGGGTCGCACGAGTCTCCCGAGATGACTGTGGACTCACCGATTTGATTTTCACTCATCGATTTGATTTTTAGGGTCGCACGAGTCACCCAAGATGACTGTGGACTCACCGATTTGATTTTTAAGGTCGCACGAGTCACCCAAGATAATTGTGGACTCACTGATTTGATTTTTAGGGTCGTACGAGTCACCCAAGACGACTGTGGACCTACCGAAGACTCTAAGCCACTTATAATCTGGCAGCTCGGCTGCATTCTTGGTGTGTTGGCGGGGTGGGTTGACTGATGATCACTCACAGGTGTGTTGGTTGGTACAGGTGGTGTGTAGCAGATGGATTATTAGGATTGGGTTGGAAATTGCATTACATTATCTGCATCATCCTGTTTATATGGGCTTCGGCCCAGTTAGTTTCTGTATGGGTCTCAGCCCAGTTAACGACCGACTAGGGAATTACACACTGAGTTCTCGTAACTCACCCCCCTTTTCTTTAACCTTGTAGGTAATCCCCAGCATTAAAGGATTTGGAACTGCGGAGGACTCGGTGGTGTCCATATATCAGAATACTTCTCTAAAATATTTAGTAAAATTTTGTTTAGTTTTATTTTGAAGTTTATTTTAATTTGGGTTTGGTTTTATAATAAGGCCATTGGAAATTATTTTTCTTTGAATTACCATTTCAGTTATGTTCAAACTATAAATGATTAAACTCTGGATTTTTATAAAACGACAATAACTGCTTCTCAAAATATCACTTTCCGCAATTCATTGAATCTGATTACTGTTATAAACAAAGTTTTTGGAAATGGTAGTAAAAATGTTTTTGCAAGGGAATGATTTTTAATAAAATACATTTTGAAAATAAGCAAACGAAATTTTAGGTTTTGAATAGCAGGAGTTTTTAAATTCTTTAAGAAGAGTTTCTAATGAAAACATGGTTTTCGAAAAACTCTTCAATGTGACATGCCAGATTCGGGCCTAACTTCTAGGCCGGGTTTGGGGTGTTACATCTTATGGTATCATAGCTCAGTTTGCGAAACTCGGCTGTGGAATGGGTTTGAAAATTTTTCCAAATCGGTTTAAAATATGATTTAGAAAATATATACCGTTATTAGAAGTATGGCACATAGAGTCTCCGGCACCAAATCCGTAAGTCCACTTACTTTATGTTTGATTAAATGATGAAATGTCTGTAAGAGAGAAAACTACTAGAGTTAGTGGTATTTCACTAAAACTGTTAGCTATAAGAGCTAAGACTATAGAGATTGAGACTTTAGGATACGTTTTGCGAAAACCACTTCAACTCTTATACTCCATAAGACATTGTTCAATAAACATCGAATAGTATGTTGATTCATAAAACTCGTAATAATATTAAGTCGACATTAGTGAACATGAATGCTAGAAGACGTGGGACGCGATAGATGTGGACGTGGTAGAGGCCGAGGTGCTAAGGCTAGATCTACAGCATCGGGGCATGTTTCCGAAAGGGAGGCCCTGGCGTCGCCAGTGGTTGAGAAGGGATCTCATGATCGAGCTGGGGTTGATGAGCTAACTCAGATAGTTAAGGAAGTATTGGAGGAGGTTAAAAAGAATCAGTGAAGCACTTCGAGTTGAGTGTGTGGACTGTAAGAAGAAAATAGATCGTGATTCTTTTGGGTCGCAGTGTCGTTCCGTGAAGCGTGTTAAGGCACGCCCAAACTTTCCGGCTTGCGATTATTGCAAAAGGTGTCATCCGGGAGAATGCTGGAGGAGGTCAGGAGCATGTATGAGATGCGGGTCTAAGGAGCATAAGGCTCGGGATAGTTTTATCACCATCAAGTCAGGTATGTTTTGGTTGGATGTGATGATTGAGTGTAGAAAAATTTTAAGTATAAGTGGTAGATGACTGCTTGCTTCTGTGGTTAGATGATTGGTTGTGAAAGAGGATTCAAGATTATGTTAAAAGTACATTAGTGTTATTAAGATCAGAGTGCGCAGCGAAAGCATGGTGATGTGATTTGAGCGGTATGTTTAGTAGTTAATTGGAAATTTCGAGGACAAAATTTTCTTTAAGGAGGGTAGAATTGTAACATCCCAAAATTGGGCCTAGTAGGATTGGGCCCATTGGGCCTTGGGCATAGGAGTGTTTAAAATTTTTGAGAACAAGAGAACGACATTATTTCAAGTTAGACTTATTAGGAAGGTGATTTTAGAAAGTTAAGGGGTTCTATGAAGTTCCGGGTTCAAGTTGGGCCTTAGTAAAGTTTTGTGTTTATGCCTATTAAGGAGAGATAGTAAGTGGCATCAAGGCTTATGGAAATAAAAGAGTAAATTGCTAGCATAAATGAGCATATGGCAAGGAGGTTATGGCATCAAGTGAAGTACCTTGAGGGAAGAGGTTCAAATCCCATTGTGTGCAAATTTTGACTATTATTTTTGTACTCTTTTCCTAAATTTCGGCCAAGCTTGTAAATAAGGCAAATTGGACTTTTTAAATTATGGTAAGGTGGACTTATTAAATTATGGAAAGGTATGGTAAGGAGGAAAAAAGGAAAAAGAAAGAAAAAAGAAATAAAAGAAAAAGAATAATAAAGAAGTGGGAAAATAATAATGATTGAATTTAAAATAATAGAGTAGGTGAGAAAAAAAAAAAGAATGATGGAGAGTGAATTATGGAGCATTTTAGGGAGTGAATCATGGATGAGAGGTAGTGGAGGAGTTAGGTCAAAAAAAAGATGAATGAAATGAGAAGTGCATGGGGGGATGATATTCGGCTATGAAAAGGGGTGTTTAGGAAATTTTAGCTTTTGGTCATTTTTCCTTTCAAAATATTTTGGTTCTTTTGATTGCATTTCCTCTTTGCCAAAACTTCAATTTGCCTATTAACTTCTACTCTTTTCTTTTCAAACAATCTCTATTCTACACCATAACTGAAACATCAACTTCATCTCATAATCGAAATTTGGTTCTTGTGGTTGCCGAAGCTTCTTTGCCTTCTCGGATTTTCGGTGGTGCAAGAAAGTATTCTTCCTCTTCTTTTATTTTCTTCTTGTTTCTCTTTTACTCCCTCTTCTAAACTCGATTGTTCACGCTGTTCTTTTGACCAAGGCCGAATCTATTCCTTGCTACTTTCATCTTCTTGGTTCTCTTGGTGTGGGCCGAATAGGTAGAGTGTTAGCTTACACTCTCGTCATCTTTCTAGCCTTTGGCTTTCGGAAGAGGGTTGGTAAGTAGAGTCTCGAAGTACTTTATTAGAGGGCCAATCGAACACCTATCTCTCGTAATAAGAGACTCGGATTGTTGGTAAGTTATATAGATTGTTAATCAATCGCAATACTTTGTTGAAGTTGTAAATTGGGCTTTGGACTAATTGTTGACCGATTGTACCTTTAGGTGCCACGGAGAGCATCGCGTTACGGATTCCGAATAAGGTGTGTAATCTCATACCCTTCCAAATACATGTTTGAATTGGTGTGTAATCTCACACTTCTCTGAAATTTTGCATAAATGTTCTATGATTTGGTTGAAATACCAAAGAAAACCGGAAATCGGCATCCGGGATCACTCTGGCGCACGTAGGTTCATAGTGGTAACCATGTTTTTGTAATAAAATAGTTTTGATCAGTGACAGTGACGTGATTTCGAAAAATCATGAAAAATAGGAGAAAGGGAATTAGAAAGTGATTGAGATATCCAATTAAAGCTTACTGTGTCTATTTTAATATGGAAGAAACGGAGAAGAAAAAGGAATTTTATATTCTGAGATGTTTTAATTTTAGTGAGACTGGTTTTGATTAACTTCGGGGTTCAATGATCTGTTTTGGAAAAATCATATAAAATTTTAATATGTATGGATGGATTCCTTAGTGAGCTATTTTCATTAGAAACAAGTAGGATCAATATATGAAAACCGTACAGCGAGATATTTGAAATTAAGATAAGAGAGGTCAGAATCGTTGGACAGTGTAACAAGGGAAGCTTTAAGGAATAAACTGTACTAAATGGCTAGGCCAAAAATTCTGGTAAAACTACAGAAAGAAGATATATGAGTCTAGTTCCAAGGAAAATTTATGGATCTAGATTTCGAGTTTTCTAACTCAAGTTATGGTCAATTTAGTCAGTATAACGCAGATGGACAGTTTAAATTTGTATGCCCTAAATTACTAGTTAAATTTTAGTTACGAGATTACCGAATTACCCTTAGAGGGTAAATTACCGAAATACCCTTGGGTTGCAAAATTACCGAAATACCCTTAGAGGGTAAATTACTGAAATACCCTTGGGTTGCAAAATTACCAAAATACCCTTAAAGGGTAAATTACTGACATACCCTTGGGTTGCGAAATTACCGAAATACCCTTAGAGGGTAAATTACCAAAATACCCCTGGGTTGTAAAATTACCGAAATACCCTTAGAGGGTAAGTTACCGAAATACCCCTGGGTTGCGAAATTACCGAATTACCTTTAGAGGGTAAATTACCGAAATACCCTTGGGTTGCAAAATTACCGAATACCCTTGGAGGGTAAATTACTGAAATACCCCTGGGTTGTAAAATTACCGAAATACCCTTAGAGGGTAAGTTACCGAAATACCCCTGGGTTGCAAAATTACCGAATTACCTTTAGAGGGTAAATTACCGAAATACCCTTGGGTTGCGAAATTACCGAAATACCCTTGGGTTGCGAAATTACCGAAATACCCTTAGAGGGAAAACTACCGAAATACCCCTGGGTTGTAAAATTACTGAAATACCCTTGGAAGGTAAATTACCGAAATACCCCTGGGTTGCAAAATTACCGAAATACCCTTGGAAGGTAAATTACCAAAATACCCTTGGATTGCGAAATTATCGAATTACCCTTAGTGGGTAAAATTATCGCTATACCCCTATAGGTTGATTAGCACGACTTTGTGTGTATTCTGTTTATCTGGTTATGTCGGTAATCTATTTCATACATCATTATGAAATGTGCTTTGCATATATGACATACTGCATGGGTTGGGATATGTAATTGGAGGAAGTGATTGATTTGTTAGAGTCGCACGAGTCACCCGAGATGACTGTGGACTCACCGATTTGATTTTTAGGGTCGCACGAGTCACCCGAGATGACTGTGGACTCACCGATTTGATATTTAGGGTCGCACGAGTCACCCGAGATGACTGTGGACTCACCGATTTGATTTCTAGGGTCGCACGAGTCACCCGAGATGACTGTGGACTCACCGATTTGATTTTCACTCACCGATTTGATTTTTAGGGTCGCACAAGTCACCTGAGATGACTGTGGACTCACCGATTTGATTTCATTCACCGATTTGATTTTTAGGGTCGCACAAGTCACCCGAGATGACTGTGGACTCACCAATTTGATTTTCACTCATCATTTGATTTTAGGGTCGCACGAGTCACCCGAGATGACTGTGGACTCACCGATTTGATTTTCACTCATCGATTTGATTTTTAAGGTCGCACGAGTCACCCGAGATGACTGTGGACTCACCGATTTGATTTTCACTCATCGATTGATTTTAGGGTCGCACGAGTCACCCGAGATGACTGTGGACTCACCGATTTGATTTTCATTCATCGATTTGATTCTTAGGGTCGCATGAGTCACTCGAGATGACTGTGGACTCATCGATTTGATTTTCATTCACCGATTTGATTTTCACTCACCGATTTGATTGTTAGGGTCGCACGAGTCGCCCAAGATGACTGTGGACCTACCGAAGGCTTTAAGCCGCTTATAATCTGGCAGGTCGGCTGCATTCTTGGTGTGTTGGTAGGGTGGGTTGACTGATGATCACCCACAGGAGTGTTGGTTGGTACGGGTGGTGTGTAGCGGATGGATTATTAGGATTGGGTTGGGAATTGCATTACATTATCTGCATTATCATGTTTATATGGGCTTCGGCCCAGTTTGTTTCTGTATGGGTCTCAGCCCAGTTAACGACCAATTAGGGGATTACACACTGGGTTCTTGTAACTCACCCCCCTTTCTCTTAACCTTTTCAGGTAATGCTCAGTGAGGTGGACTTGGGCCATAGATGAGTCGGTGGAGGCCATACTTCAGAAATGGTTTATTTGGACTTTAGACTTCTTTCTCATTTATTTTATCACTTTACTATTTTGGGTTAAATGTTGTAATAAGGCCTCGGATTTTCTTTCAAAATGCTTCTGCAACTCTATTCCCAAATGTCTCATTTTCGTAAATTGTTTATTTCAAATATGTTTTCACAACCACAAAGGTTTTTAAAGATAATTACGTTTTCAAGTAGATAGCAATTGCTTAAGTGTTTTGGGTTTTAACAAAGAGGTTGTAATTCTCAAACAAGTTTTTAACAATCTCAAAGATGGTTTGAAAAAAAAAACTTCCATGTGACACGCCAGATTCGGGCCTAACTTTTAGACTGGGTTTGGGGTGTTACATTTAGTGGTATCAGAGCTCAGTTTTCAAAACTCGGCTGTGGTTTGGGTTCAAAAACGTTTTCCAAAACTGTTTGAATTTTAAATGCATGTTTGAAAGGAAGTATGGCACCACGGGTATCGGGCACCAAGTCAAGTAAGTATTTGTTTTCATTTTATGATTATTGTGTTATTACTGTGGTAAGAAAATTCCACAAAATAGAATGCTCTAGAACTGTTAGCTTTAGAAGTTGAAACTATAGAGACTGAAACTCTAGGATGCGGATTCGATTCTCGAAACCAACTTTTCTACTCACACTTCATAAAACATTGATTAATAAACATTGAATAGTATGTTGATTCATAAGACTTGTAATAAGATTAAATCGACATTTGCGAATATGAATGCTAGAAGACGTGGGCGCGGTAGACGCGGACGTGGTAGAGGCCGAGGTCCTAAGGCTAGACTTTCGGCACCGAGGCATATGCCCGAAAGGGAGGTATTGGGAGAGGTTAAATGAATTGGTGAAGCACTTTGAGTTGGGAGTGTGGACTATAAGAAGAAAAGAGATCGTGATTCTTTTAGGTCACAATGTCGTTCCGTAAAGCATGTCAAGGCACGTCCAAACTTTTCGGCTTGCGATTATTACAAAATGCGTCATTCGGGAGAATGCTGGAGGAGGTCAAGAGCATGTATGAGATGCGGGTCTAAGAAGCATAAGGCTCACGATTGTTTCATCACCATCAAGTTAGATATGTTTTGGTTGGATGTGATGATTGAGTGTAGAAAAAATTTTAAGTATAAGTGGGAGACGACTGCTTGCTTCTGTGGTTAGACGTTTGGTTCTGAAAGAGGATTCAAGATTATGTTAAAAGTACATTAGTGTTATTAAGATCAGAGTGCGCAGCGAAAACATAGTGGTGATTTGAGGGGTACATTTAGTAGTTAATAGGAAATTTCGAGGACGAAATTTTCTTTAAGGAGGGCAGAATTGTAACATCCCGAAATTGGGCCTAGTAGGATTGGGCCCATTGGGCCTTGGGCGTAGGAGTGTTTAAAATTTTTGAGAATAAGAGAATGGCATTATTTCAAGTGGGACTTATTAGGAAGGTGATTTTGGAATGTTACAGAGTTCTATGAAGTTTCGGGTTCAAGTTGGGCCTTAGTGAAAGTTTGTGTTTAAGCCTATTAAGGAGAGATAGTAAGTGGCATCGAGGCTTATGGAAATAAAAGAGTAAATTGCTAGCATAAATGAGCATATGGCAAGGAGGTTATGGCATCAAGTGAAGTACCTTGAGGGAAGAGGTTCAAATCCCATCTTTTACAAATTTTGGATTTATTTTTGTGTGCTCTTCCAAGTGTCAACCATAACATTATTAAAGGAAAGAAATAAAAGAAAAATGAAATGATGACTAAAAAGATAAGGTAAGGAGAAAAATAAGGAAAAAGAAAGGAAAGAAATAAAAGAAAAAGAATAATAAAGAAATGGGAAAATAATAATGATGGAATTTGAAATAATGGATTAGGTGAAAACAAAATATAATGATGGGATTTGGAAGGTAATAGAGTAGGAAAAAAAATGCATGGAGGGTGTAATAGCCCGATTTAGGGGATAGTCAGAACAATGATCTCGGAATCACTAAACCGAGGATAGAGAAAATTATTTTCATGTTATTCTATGTGTTATAACATGTTTATAAAGATGCATGAAAATTTTGGTGTCTCAATTTTAACGATTGAGGGCTTAATTTTGAAAAAGGACTAAATCGCATAAAGTGCTAATGTTTAATTTTATTTTCTAGAAGTGCAAAATAGCTATGGATTAGAAATTGGAGGTCCCAAATGTACAATTTGGCCTTGTCTAAATGAGTAGGCCAGCCATAAAAAAAATATAGGGACAAAATCATTTATTTTAGTCAAAAGTTGGTGATGTTAGGTGTTTTAAATGAATAAAATAAGAGGAATAAAGATGTTATCATCCTTTCACTATTCCTCCACCTTCATCCACCGAAAATTGAAGAGAAATAAGGGTTATAGAGCTCAAAATTTTCAGCAAACATTTCTCCTCACAAGTAAGTGATTTTGATGATCTCGCCTGATAAAAATTGTGCTTTTGGAATCCCCAAAGCTTAAGCTAGCTAATGAGGGGACTGATTTGAAATATGGTTGAGAGTCTAGGGACTTGCCATGAGAGAGTTTATGCTGGTTGCAAGGTCTCGAAGTACTTTATCAAAGGTTCAATCGAAAACCTATCCCTCGTAAGAAGTGACTCGAATTTTTGGTGCCGTAGAGAGCATCGCGTTACGGATTCCGAATAAAGTGTGTAATCTCATACCCTTCCATATACATATCTGAAATGGTGTGTAATCTCACACTTCTCTGAAATTTTGTATGAAATATTCAGTGAATCAGTCAAAATATCCGTGATCACTCGGGCGTGCGTATGATCGTAGTGGTAATCGTATTTTGTAATAAAACAGTTTCAGTTAGAAGCAGTTACATGTTTTTGAAAAATCACTAAAAATAGGAGAAAGGGAATTAGAAAGTGAATAAGATATAAAATTAAATCTTACTGTGTCTATTTTGATATGGAAGAAACGAAGAAGGAAAAGGAATTTTATATTCTGAGATATCTTAATTTTAGTTAGACTGGTTCTGATTAACTTTGGGGTTCACTAATCTGTTTTGGAAAAATCATATAAAATTGTACAAAGTGAATTATGGGTTATAATTTATATGTATGGATTCCTTAGTGAGCCTATTTTCAAGAGAAACAAGTTGGAGCAGTATATGAAAACCGTACCGTGAGATATTTCAAATTAAGGTAAGAGAGGTCAGAATCATTGGACAGTGAAACAAGGGAAGCTTTAAGGAATAAACTGTACTAAATGGCTAGGCCAAAAATTCTGGTAAAATTACAGCAAGAAGATATATGAGTCTAGTTCCAAAGAAGATTTACGGATCTAGATTTCAAGTTTTCTAACTCAAGTTATGGTCAATTTAGTCAGTATAACGCAGATGGACAGTTTAAATTTGTATGCCCCAAATTACTAGTTAAGTTTTAGTTACGGGATTACCGATTTACTCTTAGAGGGTAAATTATCGAATTACCCTTGGTGGGTAAAACTACTGAATCCCTTAGAGGGCAAATTACCGAAATACCCCTGGGTTGTGCAATTACTGAAATACCCCTAGGTTGCAAAATTACCGAAATACCCTTGGAGGGTAAATTATCGAAATACCCCTGGGTTACGAAATTACCGAAATACCCTTGGAGGGTAAATTACCAAAATACCCCTGGGTTGCAAAATTACTGAAATACCCTTGGAGGGTAAGTTACCGAAATACCCCTGGGTTGCAAAATTACCGAAATACCACTGGATTGCAAAATTATCGAAATACCCTTGGAGGGTAAGTTACCTAAATACCCCTGGGTTGCGAAACTTATCGAAATACCCTTGGAAGGTAAATTACCAAAATATCCTTGGGTTACGAAATTACCGAATTACCCTTAGTGGGTAAAAGTACCGCTATACCCTTATGGGTTGATTAGCACGACTGTGTGTGCATTCTGTTTATCTGGTTATGACGGTAATCTATTTCATACATCATTATGAAATGTGCTTTGCATACATGACATGCTGCATAGGTTGGGATATGTAATTGGAGGAAGTGATTGATTTGTTAAGGTCGCACGAGTCACCCAAGATGACTGTGGACTCACCGATTTGATTTTCACTCACCGATTTGATTTTTAGGGTCGCACGAGTCACCCAAGATGACTGTGGACTCACCGATTTGATTTTTAGGGCCGCACGAGTCACCCAATATTACTGTGGACTCACTGATTTGATTTTTAGGGTCGCACGAGTCGCCCAAGACGAATGTGGACCTACCGAAGGCTCTAAGCCACTTATAATCTGGCAGCTTGGCTGCATTCTTGGTGTGTTGGCGGGGTGGGTTGACTGATGATCACCCACAGGTGTGTTGGTTGGTACAGGTGGTGTGTAGCGGATGGATTATTAGGATTGGGTTGGAAATTGCATTACATTATCTGCATTATCCTGTTTATATGGGCTTCAGCCCAGTTAGTTTCTGTATGGGTCTCAGCCCAGTTAACGACCAATTAGGGGATTACACACTGAGTTCTCGTAACTCACCCCCCTTTCCTTTAACCTTGTAGGTAATCTCCAGCATTAAAGGATTTGGAACTGCGGAGGACTCGGTGGTCGCCATATATCGGAATACTTCTCCAAAATATTTTGTAAAATTTTGTTTAGCTTTATTTTGAAGTTTATTTTAATTTGGGTTTGGTTTTATAATAAGGCCATTGGAAATTATTTTTCTTTGAATTACCATTTCAGTTATATTCAAACTATAAATGATTAAACTCTGGATTTTTATAAAACGACAATAACTGCTTCTCAAAATATCACTTTCCGCAATTCATTGAATCTGATTAAACAAAGTTTTTGGAAATGGTAGTAAAAATGTTTTTGCAAGGGAATGATTTTTAATAAAATACATTTTGAAAATAAGCAAACGAAATTTTAGGTTTTGAATAGCAGGAAGTTTTTAAATTCTTTAAGAAGAGTTTCTAATGAAAACATGGTTTTCGAAAAACTCTTCGATATGACATGCCAGATTCGGGCCTAACTTCTAGGCCGGGTTTGGGGTGTTACAATAATATTTAAAAAAAATTTCGGACTCGGATTGTTGGTCCTGAAACCACTGTTCCAATTAGGGTCAAATTTGGACTGTTACAAAACTGAATTCAATCATCTCATGAACTTTTGGTTTATGTCTTTCATTTTCAGTCTCCATTCAATTCACAATTTCAACTTTCTCATTTCTTCAATAAATCAATCGATTAATTTCATTCGTTTTATCATTTCATTTGCTTACCCCTATTAACAAGACTCGGACCTTGGTGGATACACGGATTCCAACCAAACACACAAGAATAATCCACCCAAACACACTAGAATAATCCACCCAAACACACCAGAACGACACTCAGTGCCTCTTCAGATAGTCCGAAGAAATATAGTGACTTCAGTGTCTCCTCAGCCAAGCCGAAAAATTCCCAAATTCTTTCAATCCTATGGCATGCCAACTATATCCGACTTAGCCCGACTAGTTAATAAGGTATTCAATTTTCATATTTCAATTCAATCACTTTCTCATATTTTCCATTCAAATCATTCTCAATTAAATCACAATTCAATTCAATACAATTTTCCACTTTCCAATCAATATACTATCAAATATCTATACATAATCATACTTCATCTCAATTTCATTCATTTCAATATTGATACTTACCTTAAAATTTTACTTACCATACACATAAATTTAAATATAACATTTAATAAATAGTAGTTTGAATTATAGTAATACAACCCGTGATTTTCTCGTGTCTACTCCTCGATAACTTTTTCCTTTCCTTTTTGAGTCGATGCCTCTGGTTCTTTGCTAGCTACGAAAATTAAAGAAATTTACACTATTAATACAATACTAATTTATATTAAATAATTGAATTTTCTATTAAACTTCAACTTTAATTTCAATTTGGTCCTAACTAAATTCACTTACTTTTCTATCTCAATTCATACTTTATTTCTACTCAATTTCCTACTAAATTCAACTTATCAATCTAATATTCATGAATAAACCCTAATTTCAAATTTCTTTCAATTTAGTTCCTCTAACACAAAACTTATAGCTTACTTTACAATTTAATCCTTTTATCAACTCTAACTAGAAATTCTATTGATAAACCATAAATGTAATATATTTTAATTCAACAATTTGTCCAACATGAATTATGTTAAAAAATCTAAGAACTTTCAAAATTTCAACTCAATTTCAACAAAACTTTGTTCTAAGGCTTCAAAAACGTCAAAATTAAAAGAAAATGACTTATTTGACTTACCAAAATAAGCTCCAAGCTTTAAAACCCTAGTTTTTCCTTTTTCTTTTCTTTTTCTCCCTTCCTTTCTCTATTTTGTTTCACCCTCTGTTTCTTTTTATGCTTTGTTTCTTTTATTCCTTTCATTTTTTATTTACTTTATTAGTTTTATAATAATATAATAATAATTATTTAATTAATAAATATCTTTATACTTAAATTATAAGTAATTATTTATTTATTTTACAAGTGTATAAATATATGCATTACACATTGATCGTGTGTCACAGTCTTAAAATTTTAAAAAAAGAATGATCGAGCCTAGAAACTAACTATGACAATGATTGAGGCAAGCGCACCTATCGAACAGTAGTATAGTTTAGTGGTAAGACTGGATTGTCGAGGAAACTGTTCAAAATCAAATCTCGACAAAAAGGGAGTCAAGGAATGGTGATAACAAATACAAGATGGGTTTTAGGTTAATATTAGTGGGTGAGTCAATAAAAGGGTTATTAGGATCAAAAGGGTTCGCTAAGGGTTAATTGTGAAGGTAGGTTTTTTTAGTGGAGTAAGTGGGTTAAATCCTAAGTGCCTTTATCATCTCTGCATATCAAATCAATAATGTGGTCTTGACATGTATAATAGAAGTAAGTTCTAGAATAACAAATCAATGTTGACACACTCATAATCAAAAAGTGAGCACGAAAGAATGTATGCTCTAAAAGGCTCAAAATCTCACAAAAATTATGGGTTTTTGATATCAACTTTGTAAATTTCAAACTTCAAGGTAATAATTAGATTCAGGTAGACAACCTAACAAAATTTTATTTTTTGAAAATGGACATGTCATGCTTGATTCTTTAGTCTCCCACAGTTTAAATCATCACTACACAATTATCAATGACTTAATCCAAAACGTATCAATAAAAATCATAAATCAAAAGAAATTCATTCTAATCATAATATGAGAAAATTACTTCACAACAAGGCATAATTCAAGGCATAATTCAGGGATTTGAGAATAATGCAGAAAGTTAGGCACTTTCTCGAAATAAATATTCACCCCCCACACTTAAGATGTACATTGCCCTCAATGTACAAAGATATATATGAAAATTAAGAAATAGGGATAGGTGAAACTTCCTAAATTTGGATGGCTTCCTTGAGTTGGGAGTGTCGTGGTGTGGTGGTCGCCGACAATCTCTGCGCTAGATGAAGAAATTGAGAAGCTTGTGAAGAATTAGCCAGGAAATAATAATAATTTAAAATATACTAATTATATATTTAAAGACAAGAAAGATAAAGAGAAAGAAAATAGAAAGTAAAATAAAATTAAAAGAAAAGATTAATGGACTGAAGAGTCCTTATTATTAGATGGTTAGCGAGGTGGGTGTGATTTCTAAGGCCGTGGTGTGTGATTCCCAAGCAGCATTTAGAACCTAAATCAAAGAAAACGAAATAAAATAGATTAAACTAAGTAAAAGAAAACTAAAGAAAAGGAAAATAAAGGAGAAGGGAAAATAAAAAGAAAAGTTAAATGGACTCAAAGGTCCTTTTCCTGTCGAGTTAATGAAGCGGCTGGCATGAACTTATGTAGATCGGTCTCACAAAGGGAGATTGTGCTAGGATCCTTCCGTTTCTTCGACATGGATATGGTTAGATCTAGAGTTAAGAGACTGAAAAATGAAAATGAAAAAGGAGGGGGATGTAAATAATGTGGAAGAGAGAGGAATGGGGAATAGGTAAAAAGGGAAAGGGGTGGTTTAAATAGACATTTTAGGTCAGGTACAACCCCACGCCCGTGTACTGTAGGCGTGTCGAGTCACACGGCTGTGTCACACGACTGTGTTATACTTCGTTCCTTTCTCCTACGCCCATGTGCAGGTCGCCATGCCTGTGGAGATGAAATAGTGTCGACCACGGCCGCGTCGCGCGGCCGTGGTGTTTAGTCGGGGCCTGTGGCTTGAAGATATTTTTCGTTCTGTTTCATACTATCTCTACCATGTCAGCACAGGAATCCGTAGTATCCACACGGCCACAAACACGGCCGTGTGCTATGAAAATATGCACATTGGTTAGTTTATAGTTAGATGTTAACAAAGAAGAATAAAAGTAAAATTAAAATTGCAAAAATTAACGGGGTTAGTGCTCGGTTTGCCTCCCGAGAAGCGCTCATTTAAAGTCTTAAGCTAGACTTACCTCTCATTCACACATTCATGGTGGTTTGAGGAGTTGAAAATCCTTCCTCATGCTATCAGTCCTATTATCAATATATAGCTCGAGTCGAGTAGTGTTTATCTTAAAAGTGCCAAATATGGGATTACTTACCTCTACTGTTCCGTATGGAAAAATATTGAGTACCTTAAAAGGGATTTCTTCGTTTGTATTAAGGTTGGAAGGGAGAGTCGAGCGTCTTTCTTATTCAACAATATCTGATCTCCGACTTTAAATTTGTTTGTCCCATGGAATGGTGTTGGTTCTGCTTCGTGTATTCCTAATTTCTCCTTGAAATGTGTCTTCCACTCGTCTAGCTCATCGATCTGAAGCAGTCGATCCTCGTGAGTTATTTCTCTATTGTCCCGAGGTATAGGATCAGGTTCAGTTGTGTAGTTCCGTGGTGCTCCCTAAAAAGAAGGTTTAACCAAATGGTCATTAATAGAATTTATGTTCTCACCTTGATTACTCGACGTCCTAGCCGAGTCAAGAGCCTGGAGACTAATTGATTCGTTACCTACACAAAGAATGAGTTCACCTGCGCTGACATCAATTTTAGTCCTACCAGTTGCTAAAAAGGGTCTTCTTAAAATTAAGGGGATACTATTGTCCTCATCCATGTATAAAACGACAAAGTCTACTGGGAATACGAATTTATCAATTTTTACAAGTACATCTTCAATTATACCCCTAGGAATTCTAATAGTTTTATCAGCTAATTGAATGCTCACCCTAGTTTTTTTGGGTTTCCCTAGACCTAGTTGTTTAAACATTTTATAAGGCATAACGTTTATGCTTGCCCCTAAATCAGCTAAAGCATTATCAACAGATAAACTACCAATTAAGCATGGAATTGTAAAACTCCCTGGATCTTTTAGTTTTTGTGGTAGTTTATTTTGTAGCATTGCTGAGCACACTGCGTTTAGTTCCACATGCAATTCCTCGTCTAACTTTCGCTTGTTTGTTAAAAGCTCTTTTAAAAAATTTCCTTGAATCTGGCATCTGCGAAAGAGCTTCAAGAAATGGTAAGTTAATATGTAATTTCTTTAAAAGTTTAAGAAATTTACCGAATTGTTCGTCTGTGTTGTCCTTCTTCATCGCATCAGGATAGGGTATACGAGGTTGGTACTCTTTAATTACCGGTTTTAGCTTCTCGTGACTTACCTCGACCTTACCATTCCCTACCAAATTCTCTTGGCTTAATTTGGGCTCATCTAACCCTTCACTATCGTGAGCGGTTATGGCTTGAAGTTTCTCCTTGGGGTTAGTTTCAGTGTTGCTTGGCAAGCTGCCTTGTGGTCGTTCAGAGATCAGCTTAGCGAGTTGCCCTAATTGGTTCTTGATCTCTTGAATCGATGCTTGTTGATTTTTAAGTGTTGTTTCAGTGTTTTGGAAACGTGTTTCTGACACCGCTATGAATTTTTTCAGCATCTCTTCAAGGTTCAGCTTCTTTTCCTGTGGGTAGGGCTGTTGTTGGAAGTTTAGAGGGGGTTGTTGTCTCTGATTTCCTTGACTACCCCATGAGAAATTGGGATGGTTTCTCCAACCTAGATTGTAAGTGTTACTATAAGGGTTATTTTGAGATTTAAAATTGTTACCCATATAGTGAACTTGCTCGTTCTCAGCACTCGGGTTGTAAGATGGATATTCTGTGTTGTTCATCCCTCCTCCATTCGTATCGCACTGCATAACTGGTTGTACCTGCAAGGAACCACATAAACCATCAATCTTTTTATTTAACAGTTCTACCTGGTTTGATAGCATGGTTACTGCATCGAGGTTGAAAACACTGGCTACTTTTGTTGGCTTGGTCCTTGTGACTTGCCACTGATAATTATTCGGTGACATCTCTTCAATGAATTCATAGGCAGCCTCAGATGTTTTGTTGTTCAAAGTTTTGCCGACAGCTGAATCAATCAATTGCCTAGTTGAAGGGTTCACACCGTGTAAAAAGTTTGGACCTGTAGCCACAAGGGTAATCCATGGTATAGACACCTTCTCAATAGATCTTTGTATCTCTCCCATGCATCATAAAGTGTTTCTAAATCCATCTGCACAAAAGAAGAGATATCATTACTTAACTTGGTCGTTTGAGCCAACGGAAAATATTTTAATAAAAAATTCCGGTCATTTGTTCCCATGTAGTGATTGATCCTCGTGGAAGAGAATGCAACCACTATTTAGCTTTATTCTTCAAAGAAAAGGAAAATAACCGAAGACAGATGCCATCATCAGAAACGCCATCTATTTTGAAAGTATCGCAAAATTCTAGGAAATTCGCCAATTGATTGTTTGGATCTTCATCTTGCAAACCATCAAACTGAACAAATTGCTGTATCATCTGAATTGTGTTAGATTTCAGTTTAAAATTATTTGCAGCAATAGCAGGTCTAACAATACTTGTCTCAGTTCCTGTTAAATTAGGTTTAGCATAATCATACATAGTTCTAGGAGCATGATTTTCGGCCACCTCCGGAGGTAGCGGATTATTCTCAGCCATCTCTTCGGTGGTATTGGTTTCGACTTCTTGCTCTTCTTCTATTTAATTTAGGCTTCGCCTTATTTCTCTACGATTTCAACGAACAATACCTTCAATATCACTATCGTAAATTAAGGGTCCTGTCGGGTTCTTTCTAGTCATAAACTAGAGGTACCTGCTAAGAAATAATAAGAGAAGGAAAATTAGCAAAGTTCAAAGCAAAATAAAAATAAAAATAAAAATAAATTGCAAAAATTAAAAATGGCTAAATTAATAAAAATTGAGCGTTCTTAATATTTTAGTTCCCCGACAACGGCGCCAAAAACTTGATCGTGTGTCAGAGTCTTAAAAATTTATAAAAAGAATGATCGAGCCTAGAAACTAACTATGACAACGATTGAGGCAAGCGCACCTATCGAACAATAGTATAGTTTAGTGGCAAGACCGGATTGTCAAACCCAAATGAACCAAAAGTACTAATACTAACTCTCTGTTTATTATTTAGCCTAAGAATTAAGAGAATTATTAATTAATCTAAAATTAACTAACTATTAAGCTAAAGATGCTAAGACAAAGAGAATGAATTGGGAAAATACTTGTAGGAAAAACCAATTGATTAAGACAATACCCGAGGAAGAATCCACCTAGGCTTCACTTGTTATTTAACTTTGAACCAGGCGATTTATTCACTTGACTTGATCCGTAGGATTCCCTAATTTATATTAATACCTCTTTCAAGGCTACTAACGTCTAACCCTAGGTTGATTAATTGAAATCTCTTTCTAATTAAAACTCCTAGAATTGCATTAACTCGATCTATGGACTCCCATATTAGGTTTGACCCTAATTCGGTAGATTTTCGTCATCCTATTTCTAGGGTTGCTATCAACTCCGCTTAATTATGCTAGATCTACTCTTAAAAAGGGACTTTTGCTCCTCTGCCTAAGCACATCAATACTTGAATTAATATCTTGAAATATCAAAACAAGAATTAAGAACACATAATTAAGAACAAACCAAGTATTTATCATACAGTTCAGAAAACAATAACAAGATCCTTCTTAGGTTTCACCCCCCTCAGGTATTTGAGGGTTTAGTTCATAATAATAAAAGAATACATCTCAGAGGAAAATATAAAACAAAACATAAGAAAAACCCTAAAACCCCCTAAAGGAAATTGAAGGAAAGATCTTCCGTCTTGAGTATAACTCCGACTTCTTGAGATGAATCAATTGGCTTTCTTCGAGTAAATCGCACAATTCTGGCCTCTCTGGCCTGGCGCCTCTCTAGGGTGTTTATATAGGCTTTTGGAATGGCTTTCTTTTCCTCTAAGTACCCTAATCCGAGTGAAATTCAAACAGGTCACGTCAGGGACACGCCTATGGCACATGCCCGTGTAAGTCGAGGCCAGGCCGTGTTTGAGTCTGCTAAGGAGGCACGGCCGTGTGGTGTTGGGCCCAGGCCGTGTCGATTTTGTAATTTGGCCCATTTACTCCATTTTAGGCCCGTTTCTCGTTCTTTTCATCCTCCGGTGCTCTCCTAAGTATAAAACATGAAATTAAAGGATTAGGAGCACCAAATTCCAAAATTCAGGGAATAAATCATCCAAAAGTATGCTAAATGTGGGATTAAAATATGCATATATTACGGTTTATCACACATGTATAATTTAATTACTATACATTTGTCTTTATTTTAATTTATTTATCATATAAAAATCTTATAATATAATTAATATACAAATATCTTTTACTTATTATTTAAGAAAATATATAAATATTTTACAAGTGTATAAATACAAACATTACACATGTATTTATCATCACCATACATTTGGCATAATTTAGTTTATTTTCATAATATTATATTATAATAACTTAATTTAATAATATATTTTATAATTAAATAATATATAATTATATAATTAAAATCTAAAGTATCTAAGATTTTTAGCATGGTTTGCCGCCTCATTTATGAGGATTGGCCTAATTTCCCTTTTAGTCCTTTTTATTTTCTTTTAATCTACAATTCAACTTTTACCCTTTATTCACTTTAGTCCCTTTTTTCCTAATTACTCTTAATTAAGCTAAATTAACTTAATAAAAACCTAATTAGACACACAACTAGGCTCATAATTATTTCTAATAAAGATTTTCTAATTCGGTTTGCTAAGACGAAGGCCCGAAAATGCACTTTCCCGATGCCCCTGAATTTTGGGTTATTACACGGTTAATGCACACGAAGTGTACGAATCTATAATCCGTCAATTCATATTCGGGAGTGCTCGTTAAAGCAGATAATAGGGAAGCCCTCTCTCGAGCCATATAACAGGAAGCTTATGTGAGCCATGTAATATGAAGCTTTTCCGGGCTGTATAACAGGAACCTCATAAAAGCCATAATCGGGAAGCTCATACGAGCCAATAACGAGTAGCCCCGAGGAGCCATTAAACAGGAAGCTCTGGATAGCCATGTATCGGAAAGTTCAAGCAAGCCATATTGAGAAACTCCGGAGAGCCATTAATCGAGAAGCTCACGAAGAGCCTTTAATTGGGAAGCTCACGAAGAGCCATATATCGAGACGCTCATAAGAGTTGCGGCGTGTCCATAACACATGCAGGATCACAACCGATCGGGATGCTTTGAAGAGCTATTAACGAGAAGCTCGCAAGAACCATATAACGGGAAGTTCGAGAGGGCTAATAACGGGATGCTCTTTCGAACTGTGGTGTGTCCACAACATATGCAAGACCACAACCAATACGAGAAATATTGTATCCATTGAATTTCATTTATTCAATCGGGACTTGATATTTGTCAGGCATTGTCGGATATAATGTTAATTTTCATATTCATATCAATAATACAATCACAAACACAACATTCAATTCAGGCATATAAATATACACAATTTAGTTACACGAACTTACCTCGACAATGTTCGTGAACTTCTATGCTACTAATCTGTTACTTTTTTTTACCTCGATCTAGCTCTGTATTTGACCTATCTGGATCTATACGAGTAAATTTAGCTATATTTAATACAATTCCTATTCAATTCAATTCAATTCACATCCTAGGCAAAATTACCATTTTGCTCCTATACTTTTAATTAATGACGATTTCGTCCTTAGGCTCGGAAAATGTAATTCGTGCAATTTAATCTTTATTCCAAGCCTAACCGATTTTTACATATAACATTTCCAGTCCATGAAATCCATAAAATCTAGAATTTTTCCATGAATTTTACATCTTTACAATTTAGTTCCTAAATAACAATTTCATGAAAATTCACTTTACAAAAGTTGTTTATCTATCAACAACCTTTCATTTTCTACCATAAATTTCATAATTCATGCATATTCATCCATATCAAAACCCTAGTACTTTAATAACTTTGCAAATTAATCCCCGAGATAGCTAAATTAAGCTATTTCGATCTCAAAAGTATAAAAATTACTAAAAACAAGACTTGAATACTTACCTAAGTAGTCCAAATAAGTTTTCTCTTTCTTTAATTCTGCATGGCCAGGGTTTCCATATTTTATTTCGGAAAGATGATGATAAAATGATGATATTGATAAACCGTAAAAGTAACATATTTTAAGCCCACATTTAGTATACTTTTGGATGAATTAAGCCTCGATTTATGTAAAAAGGTGCTTTTAATCCTTTGTTTTCATGTTTTGTACCCAGGAAAGCAGCCGAGGATGAAAAGAACGAGAAACGGGCCTAAAACTGACCAAATTGGGCCAAAGAGGAAATCGACACGGCCTGGGCCCAAGACCACACGGCCGTGCCTCATTTATCTACTAGATCACGCCCTGCTCACGATTTACACGGCCATGCCCCATTCAACATGTTCAAACACGGCCTTAAGACGATTCGCACGGGCGTGTGCCAAGGGCGTGTCCCTGCTGTGGCCAAGAGAAGTTTTACTCAGATTTGGATACTTGGAGGCAAATAAACACATTCCAAAGCCTATTCAAACACCTTAGTAGGAATTCTACTTGAATTAAGATACTTAAGGACTAAGTAAGGCATCTCAAAGTCAATATAAACACCCAATGGGGCAACTTGAAGAGGAGTTCGGCAGAAGCCGGAAAAGGCGGTTAGCTAGGCCAAGGAGCCGAGCCAAAAAAGCCAGATTTGTGGAGAATCACTCGAAGATAGCCAGTTGATCCATCTCAAGAAGCTGGAATTCTACTCAAGACGGCGGATCTCTCATTCAATTCCTTCAGGGAGTTTTAGGGATTTCTTATCTTTTGAGATGTTCTATTTTATTATTATGAACTAAACCCTTCAGATACTTGAGGGGGATGAAACCTAAGATGGATCTTGTTCTTAATTATGCGTTCTTAATTCTTGTGTTGATATTTCCGGGATATTGATTCAAGTATGATGTGCTTAAGTAGAGGAGCAAAAGTCCCTGCTTAAGAGTAGATCTAGCATAATTAAGCGGAGTTGATTGCACGCCTAGAGATAGGGTGACGAGATTTTGCCGGATTAGGGTGAAACCTAATATGGGAGTCCATAGATCGAGTTAATGCGATTCTAGGGGTTTTAATTAGAAAGAGATTTCAATTAATCAACCTAGGGTTAAACATTATTTGCCTCGAGAGAGGGTTTAATATAACTTAGGGAATCTTACAGATCAAGTCAAGTGAATACATCGTCTGGTTTAGTGTTAGATAACAAGTGAAGTCTAGGTGGATTCTTCCTAAGGGTATCGTCTTAATCAACTGAGTTTTTCTTCCAAGTTATTTTTCCCAAATTTATTCTTTTTGTCTTTGCGTCTTTAGTTTAGTTGATAGTTATATTTAGATTAGAGAAACATTCACTTAATTCTTAGGCTAAATAATAGAAAGAGAGTTAGTATTAGTACTTTTGGTTCCTTTGGGATTCGATATTCCGGTCTTGCCTAAACTATACTACTGTTCGATAGGTGCGCTTGCCTTAAAATCGTTGTCAGAGTTAGTTTCCAGGTTCGATCATTCTCATTATAAATTTTAAAGCTCTGATTTCGACGATCAAGTTTTTGGCGCCGTTGCCGGGGAACTGAAATATTAAGAAAGCTTAATATTTATTACTTTAGCCATATTTATTTTTATTTATTTTTTTGCAATTAAATTTTATTTTTTGTTTTTCTAAATTTTCTTTCTTCTTTCTTTTATCCCTTTCAGGTACCTCTAGTTTATGACTAGAAGGAACCCGACAAGACCTCTACTTTATGACAGTGATATTGAAGGTGCCGTTCGTAGAAATTGCAAAGAAATAAGGCAAAGCCTAAACTACATAAATGAAGAGCAAGAAGCCGAAATAAATACCAAAGAAGAGATGGCTGAAAATAATCTGCCACCTCTAGAGATGGCCGAACATCATGCTCCACGTACTATGTATGATTATGCTAAACCTAGTTTAACAGGAACTGAGTCTAGTATTGTTAGGCCTACTATTGCTACAAATAATTTTGAACTGAAACCTAACACTATACAGATGATACAACAGTTTGTTCAGTTTGATGGTTTGCAGGATGAGGATCCTAACACACACTTAGCAAATTTCCTAGAATTTTGCGACACCTTCAAGATAAATGGCGTTACTGATGATGCCATCCGTCTTCGGTTATTTCCCTTTTCCCTAAGAAATAAAGCCAAACAGTGGTTACATTCTCTTCCACGAGGCTCAATCACTACATGGGATCAAATGACCAAAAAATTTTCATTAAAATATTTTCCACCGGCCAAAACGGCCATGTTAAGGAATGATATCTCTTCTTTTGTGTAGATAGATTCAGAGACATTATACGACGCATGGGAGAGATACAAAGATTTGTTAAGGATGTGCCCACACCACGGATTACCATTATGGCTACAAGTCCAAACTTTTTATAATGGTGTGAACCCTTCAACAAGGTAACTAATCGATTCAGCTACCGGTGGAACCCTGAACAACAAAACTCCTGAAGCAGCCTACGAGTTTACAGAGGAGATGTCACTGAATAACTATTAGTGGCAAGTTACAAGGACAAGGCCAACCAAAGCAGCCGGAGTTTACAACATTGACGCAGTGACCGCGCTATCAAATCAAGTAGAATTATTACATAAAAAAATTGATAGTTTCTATGGTTCTTCGCAGCCAAATTCAGTTATGCAGTGCGACGCAAGTGAATGAGTGGTGAATCCTGAGTACCCACCCTACGGACAGGGCATGGAGAGCGAACAAATGAACTATATGGGTAATAACTTTCGATCTAACAATAAACCTTATAGTAATACTTATAATCCAGGTTGGAAGAACCACCCCAATTTCTCATGGGGCGGTCAAAGAAATCAAAGATCACAACCATCCCAAAACTTCCAACAATAGCCCTTCCCACAAGAAAAGAAACCGAACCTTGAAGAAGCGCTAACAAACTTCATAACAGCCTCAGACACACGTTTCCAGAAGATAGAAACAAAACTTGAGGCATTGTCACAAGAATTCAATGATCAATTCGTGCAACTTGCTAAGCAGATTTTTGAGAGACCATAGGGAAGACTACCGAGCAACACTGAGACTAACCCAAGGGAGCAAGTTCAAGCCATCACAGCTCATGATAGTATAGGGTTAGATAAACCAAATCCACTTCAAGAAAACGAGGTAAAGGAAGGTAAAGTTGAGGTAACACAAGACAAGCCAAAACCGGTAATCAAGAAGTACCAACCTCGCATACCTTATCCTGAAGCGATGAAGAGAGACGATACAGAGGAACAGTTCGGTAAGTTTCTTAAACTTTTAAAGAAATTACATATTAACTTACCTCTTCTTGAGGCTCTTTTTCAAATGCCAGATTCGAGGAAAATTTTAAAACAGCTCCTGACGAACAAGCGTAAATTAGACGAGGAGCCACATATGGAATTAAACGAAGTATGCTCAGCAATGTTACAGAATAGACTACCACGGAAGCTAAAAGATCCAGGGAGTTTTACAATTCCATGTTTAATTGGTAGACTAACTATTGATAATGCATTAGCTGATTTAGGGGCAAGTATAAATGTCATGCCTTATAAAATGTTTAAACAACTAGGTCTAGGGAAACCCAAACAAACTAAGATGAGCATTCAATTAGCTGATAAAACTGTTAGAATTCCTAGGGGTATTATCAAAGATGTTCTTGTAAAAATTGATAAATTCGTTTTCCCAGTAGATTTTGTTGTCTTAGACATGGATGAGGATAATTCGATTCCCTTAATTTTAGGAAGACCCTTTTTAGCAACTGCTAGGACTAAAATTTATGTTAGCACAGGAGAACTCATACTTCATGTAGGTGACGAATCGATCAGTTTACAAGCTCTCGGTTTGGCCAGGACAATAATTGATGAAGATGAAAAAGTAAAAACAATTGATAATCAGGTTGTTCAACTTTCACCATAGGAAACACCACAAGGGTACAAACCTGAGCCGAATCATGGACCTCGTGCCAACAAAGAAGAATTATATGAGGAACGAAGCCTTAAGGTCGACAAATTAGAAGAGTGGAAGACACACTTTAAAGAAGAACAGGAACCGCATGAAGAGAAACCAAAGGAGCCCCCAGAAGAGCTCACCGGAACATCAAACCACTTCAAAATAGGAGACCAGGTACTGTTAGATAAATCAGATCCTCGAATCACCATGTCAGACCTGAAAGCAAACGAAGAAATCCCTCTTAAGGTACACAATATCTTCCCATACGAAACAGTCGAGGTAAGCAATCCTATATTTGGCACTTTTAAGGAGCATGCTTCTCGACTTAAATATTATCGAGAAAATAGAACTGTAAGCATGAGGGAAGATATTCAAACCCTTAAACCTCCTTGATTTTTTAAGAAGTAAGTCTAGCTTAAGAATATAAACGAGCGCTTCTCAGGAGGCAACCCGAGCACTAACCCCATTAACTTTTACATTTTTATTATTTATTCTATTTTATTCTTTCTTTTATCTTCCTTTTTAGCACCTAATTTTAAACTAACCAAGGGTGCAGATTTCCAGGCCATACGGCCTTGCACACGGTCGTGGTCATGGCCGTGTGTACCACAATAATCTTTGTACCAACATGGCAGAGGCGGTACAAATCAGACTCAACTAATTTTTAAAGTTCACGGACCTAACCACTCCAACACGGGCACCAAAAAAATCCCATGGCCGTGCGACGCGGCCTTGGATGACACTGACTTATCAAGAACGGGAATGGCCATCTGAAAAACGGGCATGGAGAATCAACACGCCTAGACACACGGCCGTGCGAGGCGGTCGTGTGAAACGACACGCCCTCGGTCCACGGGCGTAGGAAAGTACCAGAATTGAGCCTCTATTTAAACACCAACCCCCTCCCCATCCTTCTCATCCACTTCCCACTTCTTTTCTTGTCCCCTTTTCTCATATTCTCCTCTCCATAACAAATCTCTAAATCCTTGAGCCACACCAAAGCCATGACAAAGAAGCGGAAGAAAGCAAGCATAGTCTCTCCTTAGGGAGATCGACATTCATAAGTTCATGCCGATCGCTTCATCCAAACACCAAGCCAAAGGTCTTTGAGACCATTTAGTTTCTATTTTTCTTTTCTCTTTTGCTTCAATTTCCTTCTCTCTGACAATCTTATGCTTAATTTAGTTTAATATATTTTAGTTTCTTAGTGTCAGGTTTAAAAGGCTGCTAGGGAATCACCACGACCACGACCATAAACACGCCACTTCTGCCACTGCCAGCACCTCCACAGCCTTAGAGGTCACACCCACCTCGCGAACCATCCAACAATAAGGACTCCTCGGTCCATCCACCTTTTCTTTTAACTTTATTCCACTTTCTATTTTCCTTCTCTTTAATTTTCTTGTCTTTAGTTATATATTTAGTTTATTTTAAAATGTGTCTTAATAATCCTTGGCTAACTCTTCACGAGCTCCCCAATTTCTTCATCTAGTGTAGAGCTCGTTAATAACCGCCACAACAAAAGACGACACCTCTGACGTATTCTACACATCCTCTAAGGAATCCATTCATAATTTAGGGAGTGTCACTTTTTCCCCTCTCTTTTGATTATCTAATCACTGATATTATCTATCTTTGTACATTGAGGGCAATGTACATCTTAAGTGTAGGGGGTGAATTGTTATTTCAAGAAAGTGCCTAACTTTCTTCATTATTCTCAAATCCCTGAATTATATCTTGTTTTTAAGTAATTTCCTCATATTACTAATTAGAATGAAATTTCTGATGATTTATGATTTTTATTGACATGTTTTTAAGTAAGTCATAGTCAATTGTGCATTAATGATTGAAATTTTAAGATACTAGAGAATCAAGCATGATAAGTCTATTTTTCAGAATTAAAATTTTTGCTAGGTTGTTGAGCTGAATCTGAATATTATCTTTGCAGTTTGAAATTTACGAGGTTGACATCAAAATACCCATAATTTTTTATGATATTTTTTAGCCTTATAGAGCATATATTCTTTTTCGTGCTCACTTTTTGATTATGAGTGTGTCAACATTGAATTGTTATTCTAGAACTTGCCTCGATTATACTTGTCGAAACCACACCTATGATTTGATATACCGAGATGACAAAGGCACCTAGGTTTTAACCCACTTAATCCATAAAAAGCCTACCTTCACAATAAACCCCTAGTGAACCCCGTTTAATCCTAACAACCCTTTTTATTGACTCAACCACTAATATTAACCCAAAACCCTTTGTATTTGTTATCACCATTCCTTGACTCCCTTTTTGTTGAGATTTTATTTTGAACAATTGCCTAACTATGTTCTATATTTCAGTTGTAAAAGTTCGTTCCTATTATTTGACTTGTTCTTAAAAAAATGGAGTATATTCATTATTAGCTTTGTGATTAGGTGAGCTTATGCATTAAATTCCAATTATTGAAAAAGAGGCTCGTATTAGAGTATTATCAATAGTGGTATTATTAGTTTCCAATTGATGTAATTATTTAGGATGAGTTCATTTTTTTAGTTAGGTAAATTGTCAGGTCAATCTTGATTCTAACCTTCTAATTCATCCTTTATCCACACCATTAAACCTAGCCCCGTTACAACCCTGATAAAGACCTTTTGATCTGTTTATCATCTCATTTTACAGTGGTGGAGATTTGATTTTCAAGCAAGCCTATGGGATTAACTTTTCAGGTTCGACTTTTGAGTGCTTAATTTTGAACCTTAAACACTTTTTGAGTGATTTGAGTGAATCTTTTGTGAGGATGTCATTCCTTGTCGGTTTTGAATTAAAAGGTACTTATTTAGAAAAAGAGAGACACCTACGTTTTTGTGCTACAAATGTATGACTTTGATCGTTTGAATCTTTAGGACTCTTTGAGTTAAATTATCCATGTATAAATTATCTATGAATTATGATGAGACATTGTCGGTAGGAATTATGAATTATGGAAAGTTCGTTTTAATTATAAGTTGAGAATTTTGCTTGAGGACAAGCAAAAGCTTAAGTGTGGGGGTATTTGATAAATCGTAAAAGTAACATATTTTAAGCCCACATTTAGTATGCTTTTGGATGAATTAAGCCTTGATTTATGTAAAAAGGTGCTCTTAATCCTTTGTTTTCATGTTTTGCACCCAGGAAAGCACCCGAGGATGAAAAGAATGAGAAACAGGCCTAAAACATACCAAATTGGGCCAAAGAGGAAATCGACACGGCCTGGGCCCAAGACCACACGGTCGTGCCTCATTTATCTACTAGAGCACGGACTGCTCATGATTTACACGGCCGTGCCCCATTCAACAGGTTCGAACACGGCCTTAAGACGATTCACATGAGCGTGTGCCATGGGCGTGTCCCTGCCGCGGCCAAGAGAAGTTTTACTCAGATTTGGATACTTAGAGACAAAGAAACACATTCCAAAGCCTATTTAAACACCTTAGTAGGAATTCTACTTGAATTAGGATACTTAGGGACCAAGTAAGGCATCTCAAATTCTATATAAACACCCAATGGGGCAACTTGAAGAGGATTTCGGCCGAAGCCAGAAAAGGCGGTTAGCTAGGCCAAGGAGCCGAGCCAAAAAAGCCAGATTTGTGGAGAATCACTCGAAGATAGCCAGTTGATCCATCTCAAGAAGCCGGAATTCTACTCAAGACAGTGAATCTCTCTTTCAATTCCTTCAGGGAGTTTTAGGGATTTCTTATGTTTTGTTTTGTCTTTTCTTTTGAGATGTTTTATTTTATTATTATGAACTAAACCCTTCAGATACCTTAGGGGGATAAAACCTAAGACGGATCTTGTTATTGTTTTCTGAACTATATGATAAATACTTGATTTGTTCTTAATTATATGTTCTTAATTCTTGTGTTGATATTTCCGGGATATTGATTCAAGTATGATGTGCTTAAGTGGAGGTGCAAAAGTCCCTGCTTAAGAGTAGATCTAGCATAATTAAGCGGATTTGATTGCACGCCTAAAGATAGGGTGACGAGATTTTGCCGGATTAGGGTGAAACCTAATATGGGAGTCCATAAATCGAATTAATGTGATTCTAGGGGTTTTAATTAGAAAGAGATTTCAATTAATCAACCTAGGGTTAGACGTTATTCGCCTCGAGAGAGGGTTTAATATAACTTAGGGAATCTTACGAATCAAGTCAAGTGAATACATCATCTGGTTTAGTGTTAGATAACAAGTGAAGTTTAGGTGGATTCTTCCTAAGGGTATTGTCTTAATCAACTGAGTTTTTCTTCCAAGTTATTTTTCCCAAATTCATTCTTTTTGTCTTTGCGTCTTTAGTTTAGTTGATAGTTAATTTTAGATTAGATAAACATTCACTTAATTCTTAGGCTAAATAATAGAAAGAGAGTTAGTATTAGTACTTTTGGTTCCTTTGGGATTCGATATACCTGTCTTGCCTAAACTATACTACTGTTCTATAGGTGCGCTTGCCTTAAAATCGTTGTCAGAGTTAGTTTCCAGGTTCGATCATTCTCATTATAAATTTTAAAGCTCTAATTTCGACGATCAGATATTTTCTTTATTTTATTATTTTTTCAACTTTATTTTTTATCAATTTTATCCTTTTCTTTTTCTAATTTCCCATGGATGAATCATCAAACTTATTTATTAACTCCTCTTAATGGTCTATTTTCCATATAGGTACCTCTAATTTTGAATTCCATAGCTATTTAATCCTATTAGCTACTAGAATTCAACTTTTGCATTTTATGCAATTTGGCCTTTTTATCAATTATTCATGTAAATTGTAAAATTTTCTTAACAAAATTTTTATACGATATTTCTACTATATGGTAGACCATAAAAAAGTTTTACGTAACACCCCAAACCCGGCCTAGACGTTATGGCCGAATCTGGCGTGTCATGTTGATGTGTCTTTCGAAAATTGGACTTGTTGGTAGAAATTCATTTCTGAGTTGAAATATCTTTGTTAAAACTCAAATCATCTTAACCATTTACTAACCATTTAAACATATTTACATTAAAAACATTGTTTGTTGCGAAAGCAATATACAAAAATGTTGCGAAAACGCGGTGTTTTGAAAACAGTTAGTCTTTTCGCAAACCAACATTCTATCACTATCAGTTAAGTATCAAATAAATAAAGCTAAAATATCATAACTTAGGTTTAAGAGGCCTTATTACAGAATCAATAGCCCAATAAGAAATTTAAATAAATAAGTCTAAAGCAGAACATCAGCGATCGTGTGGCACCTCCCAGTCTCTCGCGGCTCCAAATCGTCTAAGGTTGGGGATTACCTATACAATTAAAAGAAAGGGTGAGTTTACGAAAACTCAATGTGTAATCCCCTATCAGTCAATCAGTAACAATATATGCAGTAATAGTCTGGGCTTTGGCCCTATCCAGTAACAGTGCAGTGTAAGCCATAGCCCATTTCAATGACAGTGTGGGCCTAAGCCCAATAGAGTATTAGTACGGTACTAATATGCAACCTACCCCAATCCAGCCAACACACCACTCATACCAACCAACACACCTTGTGGGGATAAAATCGACCCATCCAACCAGCACACCAATATCACAGCATAACTGCCAGTAATAATAACGCAGCAGAGCTGCCAGTAACAGTATGGCTAAGAGCCATAAATAGGATAGCTATAATGTAACACCCCAAACCCAGCCTAGAAGTTAGGCTCGAATCTGGTGTGTCACATTGAAGTGTTTTTTTGAAAACCATATTTTCATTGAAAACCCTTCTTAATATTTAAAAACTTCTTCCATTTAAACTTGAAAAAAGCCTCAACTTGCGTTCGTTTATTTTCAAAATGGGGTTCATTGAAAAAGGTTGTGCACTTTTAAAACGTTATTGATTTCCATCAAAGTCTCCTTCAACTGCGGAAGCTTAATTTAAAGCAGATGATTCGCGAAAACGTGAAGTTTAAAGATTAAGTCGTGAAAACGTAGTGTTTTGAAAACAATAATCGTTTTGGAAAAACCACGATTTACTTCTAACAAATATAAATTGAAATAAAACCAAACCTAAAATTTAAAATTCGAAAACTTTAAGAGGCCTTACTACAAACCAACCCAAAATAAAGTACTTATGAATTACTTAATAGAAAAAAAGAAGTAGTTGTATGGCCATCTCGGAGTCCCTCGCAGCTCCGATCCGTCTAAGGCTGGGGATTACCTGCACAGTTAAAAATGGGGTGAGTTTACGAAAAATCACCGTGTAATCCCTTAATATAAAAATAGCCAGTCAGATAAATAGAATACAGAAGCAGACTGGGCTTGAGCCCTATTCAGTCATAATAAAGTTTCAGTGGGCCTAAGCCCATTGCAATATCGTTTGGGTCTCGGCCCATAACAGACTCGTTTGGGCCTAACCCATATTAGTATCGGATCTCATAAACAAAAGTGCAATAGTGTAAGAATGCACCCCACCCTAATCCAGCCAGCAGACCACTCGTACCAGCCAACACACCATGTAGGGATAAAATTGACCCACTCAGCCAACACACCAATGTTAACACCAATTACGGCACTAACTAATATCGTAGCAGAGCTGCCAGAATATAAGCGGCTTAAAGCCGTCAGTAGGTCTGCAGTCGTCTCGGGTAATCTGTGAGACCCTCACAACCAAATCGGTGGGTCCACAGCCTCTTGGGTGACCCATGCGACCCTAACAGATCAATCACTTCCTCCAATTACAAAATCCCAATCCCATGTAGTATGTCCTGTATGCAAAGCACATATATATAAATCACATGGCATACTCTAGAAAGACAGACAAATCATAGCTCAGGTCAGTCAAAACATAGCATAAAACAATCATTTCCCTACAAGGGCAAAATAGTCATTTTACCCTATAAGGGTATTTCGGTCATCTTACCCTTCAGAGGCATTTTGGTAATTCTATCCTATAGGGGTATTTCGATAATCCTACCCTACAGGGGTATTTCGATAATTTTGCAAACCGGGAGTATTTCAGTAATTTTGTAAATCGATGGTATTTTGGTAATTTTATCCTTCGAGGGTATTTCAGTAATTTTGTAACCTTCCCGAAGGTCTACAGTCGTCTCGAGTGACACAATAGCATATATGGTCATAACGGTGTAAATGGGCCTAAGGCCCATTACTCGGCCCAAGTGGGCCTACACCTCGTGTGGCCCATTTAGCCTAGAACTGTCTTTGGCCATGTGATCGTCATGGCCGACTCATTATTTCCTATCTATCCACAAAATTTACTCGCGTAGGGCCCACGACCCATTGGCCCCACTCGGCCCATTCCGTCTATTTGGCCCCAAAAACAGCCTAAGCCCATGAGACGCTCATGGTGGCCTCAACCATCTTTCGCCCATATTCGTGGGCTAGGTCCACCACATGTGCGATCTCACGCTTGTGTGGCATTATTCGTCGATACTTCGGCTTTTCAACATTTGTCGATTTACTGTTTGAGTGGTGTGTGTACACACTTGATCATGTAGAGTACTAAAAATTCCCGCTCGCCAGAACCTATTCAGACATAACATCAGTTAATCACTTATCAAATAGTGTTAGAAAAATCTTTAATAACCACTTAACCGAGAGGTCGACTACCACTTGCCTTGACTAGATTGGTCGACTGTAATTAGCCGACTCGAACTAGAGTTTGGTGCAGCCAGCCTTCAGCATCCTGGCGGAAAGTCCCGAATAGTCGACACTGCACGCCTCTTAAACTTGGGAGTAGGCACTCTTCCTAATCCCCCCTCAGACTGGCTACCACTTGCCTCCATGATAATCTCTTGATTGCCTAAACCCACGTGTTAAACATATATTAATCTACAACAAGCACAACACCCTAGAATAGTGAAAGTGGCATTTGGCCCAAACCAAGAATACAATCTAACTTACCTTAGATATTTGATCCAAAGAAAAAAGGCAGATTCAAATGCTCCAATGATACTTGAAAACTTTTCTACACCTTGAGAAGTTTTTAGAAACCGAAAGAAAACGTATGGCGAGAGGCAAGATCGATTCGACAAGGGTTTAAGAAGAAAGAAGCAAAGCTTGGAAATAAAATGAGACCAATAGATAAACACCTATTCGACCGAAGAAGTAACTCAGTACTACGAAATAAGGGAAAAAGAGTTTGGGAAAAGGGAAAGTGTAGATAAAGATTCTCAATAGGCAAAGTGAAAGTATTCTACTTTGGTAATACAAGGAGGGACACTCGAAAAGAATCGAAGGAAAGAGAGAAAAGGAAAAGGGTATTCGGCTATCATTGAAAGAAAAAGGAAACAGAGGAACCTTATTTCAATTTAGCAAAAGAGGAGAAGAATAATGTCAATTCAGCATATGCAGCACTTGATGCAAAGAGAATAACAGAGAAAGGGGTATTGTTCGGTTTTGAAAAAGGCAAAAAGAAAATAAAACAAAATGAGTCAAAAGCCAAAATGGCTAAAAGAAAAACGGCATCCCTTCATACACTAGCCGAATTTCCAAGAGTAAGGACCCTAATATTCGGCCAACACCTACCCATTTCAAATTCCCTGATTTTCTCCTTGAATCCAGCCACCAACTGAGTTTGAATTACAATCAAATTCCTTCATCTAATATGCATCCCTTGAAACACTCCCCTAAACACTCACTTGACCAATTCAAACTCCCCACCATAGAGTTCAAATCCAACACAAACTTTTGTCCACATCAGAGTAAAATAAATAATCCCCTTTTGCATGCAGTGAGACTTGAACCTCTGCCCTCCTTGCCATACCTGTGACGCCACAACCACTCTATCACAGGCTCTCTTGTGTCTCATTTTTAATCACAAAAACTTATAAGGCTTAATACCAGGAGTCAGGGTCCCCTAATGCTAAAAATAAAAATTTTCCAAATGACATGGCTTGAACCCAAGACTTCATAGAAGCCCCTTAACCTTCCAATATCACTCACCTAATAGATCCAACTTGCATTAGTGCCATTCTCTTATTCTTAAAAGTTTTAAACACTCTCATGCCCAAGGCCCAATAGGCCCAAAACTAGGCCGTTACAACTCTCCCCTCCTTAAAGAAATTTCGTCCTCAAAATTTCCAACTCTCAGAACAGTCGCACAACCCAAACTACACCACCGCGCTTCTGCTGCGCACTCTAATTCAAAAACATTACCTCTTACGCAAACCCAAAAAACCTATACACTAGAGCAGATAGATATCATACAAATACAATTTTCATATCCACAACATCACACAGAATAAATATAAGATCTAAATTTAAGCATCACAATACAGCCTAATAT
Source organism: Gossypium australe (assembly GCA_005393395.2). Taxonomy (NCBI): domain Eukaryota; kingdom Viridiplantae; phylum Streptophyta; class Magnoliopsida; order Malvales; family Malvaceae; genus Gossypium; species Gossypium australe. The sequence goes on along the minus strand of CM016625.1, from coordinate 15,273,156 downwards.
CTAAAATAATCACAGGGTTTCCTATTGCATAACAGCAGACAACGGTATTCAGAAAACTTATGGATTCTGCGCCAAAAACTCGGTGAACCACATTTTCAGAAAAACGGTCAATACAACATTTAAAAAACTTCAACTCTTTTCAAACCTTTCTGAATTTTTTTAAAGACCCAATCCACAACCGAGTTTTGCAAACCAGGCTCTGATACCACTGAATGTAACACCCCAAACTTGGCCTAGAAGTTAAGCCCGAATCTGGTGTGTCACATTGAATTGTTTTTTTGAAAACCATATTTTTGTTGAAAACCCTTCTTAATATTTAAAAACTTCTTCCATTTAAACTTGAGTAAAGCCTCAGCTTGCGTTCATTTATTTTCAAAAGGGGGTTCATTGAAAAATGTTGTTCACTTTCAAAACGTTATTGATTTCCATCAAAGTCCCCTTCAACTACGGAAGCTTAATTTAAAGCAGATGATTCGCGAAAACGTGATGTTTAAAGATTACGTTGTGAAAACGGAGTGTTTTGAAAACAGTAATCATTTTGGAAAAACCACGATTTACTTCTAACAGATATAAATTGAAATAAAACCAAACCTAAAATTTAAAATCTGAAAACTTTAAGAGGCCTTACTACAAACCAACCCAAAATAAAGTACTTATGAATTACTTAATAGAAAAACAGAAGTAGTTGTGTGATCATCTCCGAGTCCCTCGCAGCTCCGATCTGTATAAGGCTGAGGATTACCTGCACAGTTAAAAATGGGGTGAGTTTACAAAAAATCAGTGTGTAATCCCTTAATATAAAAACAGTCAGTCAGATAAAAAGAATACAGAAGCAAACTGGGCTTGAGCCCTATTCAGTCACAGTACAGTTTCAGTGGGCCTAAGCCCATTACAATATCGTTTGGGTCTCGGCCCATAACAGAATCGTTTGGGCCTAGCCCATATCAGTATCGGATCTCATAAATATAAATGCAATAGTGTAAGATTGCACCCCACCCGAATCTATCCAGCACACCACCCGTACCAACTAACACACCATGTGGGGATAAAATCGACCCACCTAGCCAGCATACCAATGTTAGCACCGATTGCGGCACTAATCGATATTGCAGTAGAGTTGCCAGAATATAAGCAGCTTAAAGCTGTCAGTAGGTCCACAGTCGTCTCGGGCAACCCGTGCAACCCTAATAATTAAATCGGTGGGTCCACAGTCGTCTCGGGCGACCCATGCGACCCTAACAGATCAATCACTTCCTCCAATTACAAAATCTCAATCCCATGCAGTATGTCATGTAGCAAAGCACATATATATAAATCACATGGCATACTCTAGAAAGACAGAAAAATCATAGCTCAGGTCAGTCAAAACATAGCATAAAACAATCATTTCCCTACGATGGCAAAACAGTCATTTTACCCTATAAGGGTATTTAGGTCATCTTACCCTTCAGGGGTATTTTGGTAATTCTATCCTACAGGGGTATTTCAGAAATCCTACCCTACATGGGTATTTCGGTAATTTTACAAACTGGGGGATTTTAGTAATTTTACAAAATAGGGGTATTTCGGTAATTTTACAAATCGGGAATAGTTCGGTAATTTTAACTTTTAGGGTATTTCGGTAATTTTGCGACCTTCCCGAAGGTCTACGGTCGCCTCGAGCGACACAGATAGCATATATGGTCATAACGAATAGCGACACTCGTGTGGCCCATTTAGCCCAGTGCCCAATATGGCCATAACCTAAATGGTCATAACAATGTAAATGGGCCAAGGCCCAATATTCGGCCCAAGTAGGCCCACACGCTCGTGTGGCCCATGTAGCCCAAATTCAGTCACGGCTATGTGAATTACATAGTCCAGTCCAGTCTTTGCCAATTATCGAGGATTTTATCCGTATGGGCCCCACGAGCCTAGTATGCCCACACGGCTCATTTCAGCCAAACGAGGCCCATATCGACCCAAAAGTACGAGAACACTCGTGGTGACCTCTACAGTCTATCGCCCACGATTGGTGGGCTCGGTTCACCACAAGAGCGATCGTACGCTTGTGGGGCCACAAATGCCGAAGTTTCGGCTTTTCGACTTTTGCCGACTCACAGAAACGATAGTGTGATTACACACTTTATTGGTGTTTGCGCCTATTACCATTTGCAAGGTACGGTCAGACACCCTTTTTGACTTTTAAGTCGCTTATCATTTACGAAAAATAGTTACACACCTGCTTGTGGAAAACGCGAACAATCTACGAATATCAACCCTGCTTGAACCAATAGGTATTTGCAACTAACCGTTGATCCAAAGTGATTACCCAATCTTTGATTAATATTTACACACAAAACGAACCAACCATTAATATATATATCCATGAAAACAATTGATCCTTAGCGAAACACACTTACCGATATCGTGCAACGAAGAACCCACAAGAATCAAAAGAAGCAAGGAATGCAACAGAGCAGATTCGACACAGTGGACAAAAGATGGTGGTAATCGGCACTAACAATAGATCCACAATCACCAGGCTATCAATCAAACAACAGAGTTGAACAAGGGAGGAAGGAAGACAAGAAGAAACGGCCACTAGAGAGAACCTGAAAATAATAAGGGTAAAGGGAGAAACCATAATCGGCCAAGGGTAAGAGAGGGAGAGAAAAGAAGATTCGGCTATGAGAGAAAATTGAAGAATAATGGGGGAGAGAAGAGAGGTGCATTCGGCAATGCTAAGAGAGTAGAGGAAACAAAAAAAAAACAGTTCGGCAGAGAACAAAAATGAGACCACAAGAAAAAGATTACCTATTCGGCAAATGTAGAAAGGGAGAAAATAAAAGAATCGACACCACAATCGATAAAACGCACAACCTAAAAAGAAGTCCCTGAATGACAACAATTGAAACTTCACAAAGAAAATTCTGCAAAACTCTCCCTTCAACACCCCCAAAATCGAAACAAAGAAATGACATGAGAGAACCACAAAAGCCGAAATTGCCCCATATTTCCCCCTAGCCGAATTTTCAAGTAGAGCTTTAGAGCCCCAATCGACCACAACACCTTACCAACCTCTCATTTCAAATTTCCTTGATTTTCTCCCCAATCTCCTCCTTAACTTGCTCCATAAATCCCTCCAAGACCAAATCAAACTCCACCTTACAGAGTTTCAGTCCAACTCCACTTCTCATGCTACAAGGAAGTAAAATAAATACTCCCTTGTGCATCATGAGATTCGAACTCAAGCTCCCTTACAACCTTAAACGTGCTACTTACCACTGGACTACAAGTTCTTTTGCAGTCATAATTCCACCATAATTTCTTTTAAAGCCTACATGCTAACACCAAGGTTCACTTGAGAGAAAACCAAAATTTTGCAAAAGCTAAGGCTTGAACCCAGGACTTCTCAGACACTCCCAGACACTCCTAAATCACTTGACCATCCAAGCAAACAATCAATTGTGTCATTTCCTTACACACATAAACTTTTATGTGTTCCCACGCTCAAGACCTAATCCTTCTAGGCCCAAATTCGGGGCGTTACATTTTAAAATAAATTTTCTTACGAACTCAGATTTGTGGTCCCAAAACCACTGTTCCAGTTTCACTGAAAATGGGCTATCACAGCCCCTTCTCAAAATTCCAACAGAATTAGATTTTCACCAACTTTTTCTTTTTTTTCCTCTCTTCTTGCACAATATTTTCATCCTTGGGTTGTTGATTCTTTTTTCTTTCTTGTATCGAATCATCCCTCATTCAATTATTTTCTATCAGAGGTTCGATTTTCGTCAATAGCATCCGTAATATTTGCCAAAGGTCGGTAGGTACACTTCATTTCAATGATTAGATCTCGTATTTCCGTAATATCCTTATCCCATGTTAATCTTTCTCTTCGATTAGTCAATCTTTTTGAATCTTTTCACAATCTTGATACCAATTGTTAATTCGTGTGTATTTATCATTGAAGGATCAGATCTAGATGAATTGGGTCAGAATTGATCGTGAGGAGTGTCGATTAGATCTAACAGAACCTTCTTTCCTCTTTGAAAAACACTAAAAATTTGAAAGAGTTTCTTAATAATTTTCTCTGGTAGAACAAAGATCATATGCAAAAAAATATGGATGTTGAAAATAATAAATTGCAGTAGTCGCAACTGTTGAAAAAATCCGGTTTGAAATTGTTTTTCTTGCACAACAAAAAATTAAAATTTTGAAAACTGACCTGGTTTGTGATATTTATAGCAATAAACTTTAGACTGAAATCATACCTATGTTTTCGGATAAGTGGATCCTTGATATTTTCTGGCTTTCAACCAAGCAACCTTCTCCTCTATTCTCTTACCACGAATTACTTCAAGTGTAGGCTTGAACCAATTGAATCAAAACACATAACTAGAAAATGTTTTCTCTTATTTTAGGGTGAAAAAAGAAATTCTCTCTTTATTATAGAAATTGGTAGAATTGTTATTTAGCAAAAATATATTTAATAGTTGAGAATTAATTCTCTCTATTTTTCGGTAGAATAGCAACATCTCAAAAATTGTGTAAATAGCTCTACCGGTGTCATCTATTTATAGGAGGAGAAAGTAAACCCTTGTTGAGTTGTAGTGGTTTATTTCAAATAGAAAAACAACTTTCTACATAAAGTAGGAGAGGGGTAGAAGGCACACCCTAGTGTTCCTAATAGGATTGCCCCCCTTCACATTACATAAGGGGGTTTAGGCCTCTTTCACATCAAGTTCAATTACGAGTACTTCTTGGGCCTTTTTGATCTAGTACTTTGTAATATGATCCAACCCCATTTCAGTTTTTCTATTTCCCAAAATAAACTTTAATATTTATATATAAAATAACTTTCTCATCCTTATTTTACCCCCAACAAAATTTTAACGATTTTAGCATTGGTAAAATTTTGAGAAAATATGTTCAATATTTCACAACTCAACAAGTTCACTATGATCGAATGATTTTTTTCATTTTCGGGTTTCAAGATAGGCCAAAAACATAAACTAATTCTTTTTATCATTTTTTAAGTAATCCATATATTGCAAATGGATCATTTCAATTTCTGTTTTTTTTGGAAACTTACATTCATTTTCAAATGATTTCATTTCTCTGTTTCGAAGAAAACCATAATTATTCCTAAATGTTTCTCATTTCTATTTTTCTATTCATTCTGTTTTTTTCTATTCATTTCATTCATTTCTATTCAAAACAGGCAATTCATTTTCTGTTTCAATGAGTTAACGGATGGACTGATTGAACATATGTAGTTGAGGCTCAAATGATAATTAAGTTTCGGCTTTTCGCCTATTAATTATAAACTCATTTAGTTACAAAGTCATTCCACTATAGTATGGTGACTAAGCTCTCCCCAACGACATACCATTACAAAACTAACTACTTAGTGCTCATCTAATGACCTTGTCATAAGTGTGGTACCCTCAGAGGATATCCTTGATATCTTTGAGATAATATTCGTTATCCCAATATGATCCTATTTCATATCATGGTAACCATTACATCTTTCTTCATGAAAAGTCAATCACTATCAAATAGTGATCATGTCATCCACCACAAATACGGATGACTTGTGGCTACATTTACTTTTAATCAACCATGTAATGCCAATGATAGGATATCATTTACCATGTTTTAGGTTATGAATTCCACTGTTGTGAATGATGTAACACCCATAACCCGAATCCATCACCAAAACAGGGTTACAGAACATTATCAGAGTTTACAGATAAAATAAACAGATATTTCACATAAAATAACATTCATATCGGAAACCAATCAAAAACAAATATAGTCACTCATGCGAGCCCTTGAGGCCCAAAATACACTTTAGAAATAAGTCTGGGCTAAATCAGATACTCAAAGAATTTTTTGGAAAACATTAACATTTTTCAAAGGTGCAGAGGACACACGCTCGTGTGGCCAGGCCGTATGGGTATTTGAAATAAGGGCACACGACCGTGTCCCAACCCGTGTCCATACCCGTGTAACTCTCTGACTTGGGTCACACGGCCAAGCCAGACACCCGTGTGCTAGGCCGTGTGAACATTTTGTTTTGCGCGAATTAAAGATACAAGGGGACACTCAGCCGTGTCACCTGGCCCTGTGTCATACACGGCTAAGACACACGCCCGTGTCTCTGCCCTTGTGGACAAAAATAGGCCATTTTCCTATCCATATTTCTCACCCAATTTGCCATCAACCTAAATCAACATTTTAGACATCAACAAGCCATAACAAGGCAATCAAATCAAGCCAAAATCAATACTTAAACATGTAATACTATCACATACCAACAATATTCCCTTAGGCTCTTTAAATGACAACACAACTCATATCAATCTAATAATCAATTTCACCTACATAATCAAATACATGTATGTATAATTTACCTAATATACCTATTCAACCCAATCATCAATATACCTATAGGATTTCCATCATCCAACCATTTCAAACACACATCAAACATGATAGGGCCATTTACATACACATCAAATTTATCCATCACAAGCTATTTCAATGGCTACTTCTAACAAAACATATATATGGCATCATTGGCCAAATTAACCTATACATGTCATTACAACCAAAATTAATTTACTAATTATACCGAAAAGGCTGTTGGATATTGTGAAGTTGCTCCAACCAGCTTCCAACCAAAATGAGCTTTCAAAGTACTATAAAACATGGAAAATAACACAGAGTAAGTATTTAAGCTTAGTAAATTCGTATAACAAAGAAATTAACTTACCATTTAATCACATTTAAGGTAAGCATGCTAATATAAGCAAACCAGTTTCGCCAAAAACCTAAACTGTAACAGCCCGATTTTGACCCTAATCGAAATAGTGGTTTCAGGACCACAAATCTGAGTTTGAAAAATATTTTAATATTATTTTCTGTGTTAATTATGTGTGAATTTACATGTGTGAAAGTTTCGTGAATTAATTTTATTATTTGTGTGCTTAATTTGAGAAAAGGTCTTAATCGTGTAAAATGTGAAATTGGCTAATTAATGTGTAAGTGCTAATTTGCTAATGTCTTTATAATGTGAAGTCCTTAATAGGTACATAGCCCACTATTAAAGTGAGTGGACGGCAATGGTCAAGAATGACCTTATAATTTATATTATATATTAATTACTAAAGGTTAATTAGGTAAAATAATAATAATGTTAATTTATATCATAAAACATTAAAATAAACAAGCCATGTTCTCATCTTTCTTCACCGAAATTAGAAAATAAAAACTAGGTTTGAAAGCTTGAAACATTCGGCCATTTTTTAAGCTTGATTCAAGATTAGTCTTTGTTCGGTTTTTGATAATTTTTATGTTTTTGAGATCATTGCTTCGAGTACTACAAGACCCATGCTTGAATTTTTGAAATTGATAATGATTTTGTGTTTTGCCATTGATGATAGCTTGTGATTTTTGTTGTTTGATGATGAAATATTAAAGATATGTGAAAGATTAACATGTTTTGTCTTTAAATTTTTGATGAATTTGAGTAATTAGGGCTAGATTGTAAAAATAATATTTTGAGGGACTTAAATGTGAAATAAATGAAATATATGGACTAGTATGATGCTTATGAATATTCGGCCCTAGCATGGTATATGCAAATTTTGTATATTTTGTGTTTTATGCAATATGGACTAAATTGCAAAAAGTGTGAAATATCAGGGGCAAAATGGTAATTTTCCCATTTATGCAATATGGACTAAATGAATGTGTGATTAAATTATTTAAATTTGAATTTATTTAGATCAAGAATGAAAGAAAACGGAATTAGATCGAGGGAAGTCGAAGGTACTCGAGTAGTCGATTTCATCCGTTGATATCAGAGGTAAGTCAATAAGCATATGAACGTTGTTAAATTTGATAATACATATATAAATGAAATTTTATGAATTTAAATGTGTATTGCCAAATGCTAATGTGATTGGGAGCCTGATTACGATGTTCGATTCGATCGAGATTCAATGTCTGAAAGCCCGTACAAACCCTAGGAATAGTTAGGATACATATGTCATGACATAGGATTTCTGATATGTGTTTTCATGTAAGACCACGTCTGGGACGTTGGCATCGACTTGTGTTTACATGTAAGACCATGTCTGGGACATTGGCATTGTATCTGATTCGTGTAAGACCCTATCTAGGACAGTGGTATCGATATGTGATTACATGTAAGACCACGTCTGGGACGTTGGCATTGTACGAGTCTTCCAACTATCCGTGTATCCTTTTTAATTCCGAACGGTTCAACGGGCAATGTGAAGTAAAGACGGAATGTGAAATCGAATTACAGGTTCAGGTATGTGCTAGTTAAATGTTTATAAGGAAACAAGGTAAGTTGATTACTTGAAATGATATAAAGTTATGTGAATATGGATTTTGTGTTAGCATAGTTGAACATATAAGTGATTCGGCCTATTGATGTAATTGTGGTATTAAAAGTGAAAATATATGAGTATATGATTGTTTATATTCGGCCATATGATATGTATGTGTGGTTAAAGTATGACCTTTGTAGTAAATGATATCTTTGTATCGGAAATTATGTGTATTCGACCTTATTAGTAAAATGTTAATATGCCTTTGTTAATATATATGTTTTTGCTTATGACTTACTAAGCTTAAATAGCTTATTATGTGTGTTCTTATTTACCTTTGTTTTATAGATTTTGGAGTCACGTTACGAGCTCAGGGATCGTCAGCAAAGCCTATCACACTATCGACTGTTTCTTTCGGTATTTTACTAAGTTGAATTTGGGCATATGGCATGTATAGCATAGTTGAAAAGTTTGATTTTTGGGCATGTATATATATATAGCCATACTAAAATGGCTTAATCATTATGTTTAGGTTCGGTTATATGAGTTCTTGTTTAAGTGTTTAATGTGTTTGGTTTTATCATTTCGACCATGGCTTATTTATATGCGGTATATGGTTGTTGTGTTTAGTTAATATTGTGGTAAATGTTTTGATACATATAATATATATATATATATATGTGTGGTATGTTTGGATTTGGTATTTAAGTGAGTTTGGTTAGGTCTTATAAAATGAACTATGTATATAAAGGTTAGAAGCTATTTATATGTCCGAATGTGTATGGGTTGGATGATTATAAGTTCGAATATGTATAGGTTATATTGATTAGGTTTGTATTGGCAATGTATGTGTAGAATTTAGAGTAAAACTCTGTATTTTCTTGTTCCAATTTCCTCTTCAACAACCCTTCTCCATTTAGGATCCTTTAGAGCTTCAGCTATGCTTGTGGGAATCTGTTCTTTATCTAAGGTTGCTGTAAATGCTTGAAAAGAAGGCATCAAAGAATTATAGCCAGCAAATTTTTCAATAGGATGCTTGGTGCATTGTCTAACCCCTTTTCTAATAGCAATAGGAAAGTCATCTAGAGTAGAGGACTTACTGATTTCTTCTTCCATTCCGGCAGCTGGACCCAAATCCAATTCTCGGCAAGAATCAGATTGCAAAATAGTCTCAGGGATATTTTTCTTTTTTCTTGTGTAGACACGAAGCTATTTGGGTGGTGATGTTTGTTGAAGATTTTCAATAGGAGTAGGTGTATTTTCAGGAGGGGTGTTTAAAGTAGGTGTGTATGAGGTAGTGATAGGTATAACAGGAGAATTAATCGAAGTAGTCACAGGTGACAAATCCGTAGGTAAAGGTAAAAATTGGTGGCAATTTTGAAGGTTGAGAATGGAAATTAGGAGAAGATACCTGATTTGGCTGAAAATCACTCCATGTCTCCCCCTGAATTTCAGCCTGTGTGAAATAGGGATCCAGTGATATCCATAGTGGTAAAAAATCATTTTGAAGGAGGATGAAAGCATTTGTATCCCTTCTTAAGTGAAGAATATCCAACCAGTACACATTTTAAGGACTTAGGGTCTAACTTGGACTTATGAGGAGCAATGTTTTGGATAAAAACTGTGCAGCCAAAGATTTTAAGTGGTAGAATTGAGGAGATAGGCTTAAAATGAGGAAATTGTTGCACTAAAGAAAAACGCTACTTGGACTGTTACAGACCTTCCTCAAGGAAAAAGGGCTGTTGGCTGTAAATGGATCTTTGCTGTAAAGTACAACTCAAATGGAAGCATCCAACGATACAAAGCTAGACTGGTGGCTAGAGGCTTTACGCAAACTTATGGGATAGATTTCACAGAAACATTTGCACCCGTGGCAAAGCTTAACATTGTTCGAGTACTTCTAAGTTTGCTGTAAACTGCGATTGGCAATTACACCAACTTGATGTAAAAAAACGCATTTCTTAATGGCATGCTAGAGGAAGAAGCTTACATGAAATTGCCACCTGGCTTAAAGTCTGTTGAAGGTAGCAACAAGGTGTGCAAGCTCAACAGGTCTCTATACGGGCTAAAATAATCACCCAGAGCTTGGTTCGAGAGATTCACTGAAGTCATTCTTAGAAACGGCTACAAGCAGTCCCTTGCCGATCATACACTTTTCATCAAGGTAACTTCTACAAATAAGAAAGCTATCCTAATTGTGTATGTTGATGACATAATTCTTACTGGAAATGATGAGGAAGAAATTAGTAATTTGAAGAAGCTATTAAACAGGGAATTCGAAACCAAGGACTTGGGAAAGCTAAGATATTTCCTAGGAATGGAGGTGGCATGATCAAAAGAAGGACTTATGATAAATCAAAGAAAGTATGTACTCGATTTACTCAAAGAAACTGGTTTTCTTAGTTGTAAGCCAGCTGATACACCAATGGAGGCAAACTTGAGATTCAACAAAGAAGATGAGTCTTTAGTAGACAGAGAGAAAATTTCAAAGATTAGTTGGGAAACTTATTTACTTATCCTTGACGAAGCCAGATATAGCCTTTCCTGTAAATGTGATAAGTCAACACATGACTAATCCCACTGAAGAGCATATGGCAGTAGCAAATAGAATTCTCAAGTACTTGAAGAAGACTCCAGGACACGGCCTAATGCTTAGGAAGACACAAGACATAACTGTTAAGATTTTTACAGACTCTAGTAGGGCGGGAGATCACACTGAAAGAAGATCCACTAGTGGCTACTGCACTTTTGTTTTGGGTAACCTTACAACTTGGAGAAGTAAAAAACAATCTGTTGTTTCAAGAAGTAGTGCTGAAGCTGAATTTAGAGCACTAGCTTTGGGAATATGCGAAGGAATTTGGCTACTTAAATTGCTAAAAGAACTTGGCACTAATCAGGAAGATCACTTTGAAGTCTTGTGTGATAATCAATCTGCTATTCAGATTGCCAAGAACCCAGTCCAACATGATCGAACAAAGCATGTGGAGATTGATAAGCATTTTATTGCTGACCAAGTTAACAAAAAGACAGCCACTTTTTCGTACATTCCTTCAGAAGGACAGATTGCAAACATTCTTACTAAGGCTTTACCAAAGCCTGTTTTCAATAAATTCCTAGTCAAGCTGGGATTATACAATGTATATTCTCCAGCTTGAGGGGGAGTGTAGGAATTATCATCCCTTTAGTAAAGGGATTCTGTAAGATTATCTTTCCTTAGTTAAGGGATTATGCAAATATTTACAATCCCTTATTCTAAGGAATCATATCTCTATTAGTTTCTTTCCTATTTTAGAGTTTCCTAAATTAGAGACATAGTTTTGTATAAAGATGTAATATGTTTTATTGTCTTGGAACAAGAAAATATAGAGTTTTACTCTAAATTCTACAGTATGCATATATATTATGCTTAAATGATTGACTAAATAGGTACGGTTGGTAAAAGATAAATAATGAATATGCTATATGATTGTTTTGGTTGATAAGTAAAGTGAATATGCAAATAAGGCTAAGGATATGATACTAAAATGATAAGCATGAAATTTGGTTTATAACACACCTAAATAAATATATTATGTATTATATGTTATATTGATTGTCTAATTGTGGATTAACTTAGTTTGTGGTATGAATGAAATTTGTGGTGCAATCTAATGCATATAAATTGGCATGCGAATAATATGTAATTTTAGTTGTTATTTGTGTTCAAATTGGTTTATGATAACAAGGTCATTTGCACATGGTTTTATGATTGGTAAAGAAATATGTCCAGTTTTAAATTGTGCTACTTTAAATGTGTGCAATGTCGTTTAAATGAGTGGTATTTAAGTATGTGATATGATTCATATTGTTTGAATTTAAAGGCGCATCATGTTTGCTATTAATCAATAGTATGTTCAGCCATGATGTAATGTTATTATGCTTGTATATACAATTGAATATTAAATGGTATAATATAGTTCGGTTGGTTTAATATGTGCATATATTGAATTAATATGATTGATAATCAGCTTATGTTATATTTGTTTTGATTTATGTTCAATATATGTTATATAATGATATATGCTGGGATATGTTTTAAGTGTATAAATGCCATTAATGTTTAAGTCATGTGGTTTGGACATTTTACGTATTAAGAACTTGTAATATGACTTGTTGCACATTGTTAAATTGAATATGTGATTATTTAGATGATATTAATATGGTTAAATATTGAAGCATGATTTGTACATGTGATATGACTAGAAAAAAAAATATGAAGTGATTTTGGTTGATTATGTGATCCAAATATATATATGAGTTTGATTTGTAAGGAATAAGAGGATGGATATTAAAGGAGTTAAAAAAAATAGTAGAAAAGATCATATTGCTTTGTGCTTGAATTCAAATGAACGTCTGTTCCGAGTTGTGTTTTGTTCGGTAATGCCTCATAACCCTAATCCGGCGACGGATACGGGTTAGGGGTGTTACATAAACACATATCCTCAACATGTTAGCCATGTAACACTTTCCATAACCAATAGACATGGTTGTACATGATCACTAGGTAAGATTCACATACATGTATCATCCATCTTATATTTCAATATATCATGTAATATCATTTTCCATGTAACTCAAGTATATACCCATAATTGTTCATTTCGAACTCATATTGTTTCATATCAGAACTTTGCCCGTTGAACCATCTAAAATATCGTTAGATACATGGGTAGTACACAAGAAGTGTACAAATCTGTAATCCTTCAATTCATATACATATGTGCTCGTACGAGCATGTTAACGGGAAGCTCTTTCGAGCCATATAATGGGAAGCTCATACGAGCCAAATATCGAAAAGCTTAAGAGAGCCATTAATTGGGAAGCTCATGATAGCCATTAGTCAGGAAGCTCATGAGAGCCAAATATCAAGATGCTCATAAAAGCTAAATAACGAGAAGCTCGTGAGAGCCATGGTGTGTCCGCAACACATGCAAGATCACAAATAAATCGGGAACCCTAATGACATGTCATTTGTATCATTCGAATTTCTAAGGTTCAAACGAGACTTGGTACTTGTCGGATATGTGATCAATAATTATATATGGAAATTATACAAATAACACACAATAATATTAAATTCAAAACAAATAAATGTACAATTTAGTTACACGAACTTACCTCGATAAGTTTTCGTAGATACAAAGGCTACTAATCCGGTACTTTTTCTTTGCCTCGATCTAACTCCGTATTAGGTCTATCCGGATCTATACGAATGAATTTAACTCAATTTAATATAATTCTTATTCAATTCAATCCAACCCACATCTTTTGGAAAAATTTTCTGTTTTCCCTTATACTTTTAATTAATTACGATTTTATCCCTAGGCTCGGAAAATGAAATTTATACAATTTAATACTTACTTCAGGCCTAGCCGATTTTTATATATATCAATAGCAGCCCATGAATTTCATTAAATTCAGTATTTTTCCATGAATTTATCATCTTTTCAATTTAGTCCCTAAATCATAATTTCATCAAAATTCTCTTTACAAAAGTTGTTTATATAACAACAACCTTTCATTTTCTACCATATAAATTCAAAATTCAACTATATTCATCCATGAAAAAACTCTAATACTTTAATACTTTTGCAAATTAATCCCCGAGATAGCTAGATTAAGCTATTACGATCTTAGAAACATAAAAATCATTAAAAATGGGACAAGAATACACATCTAATTACGCCAAATAAGTTTGCTAGAACTCAACTTCCATGGATAGGGTTTCCATGTTTTTGTTTTAGGAAAGATGATGAAAATGATATTAATTTAATTATTTATTTCATTTATCATAATTATTTTATCATCTTTCCAAAATTAACCTTAATATTTTCTTCAGTTTCCAATGATGAATAATCATCATTATCTACTAACTCCTGTAAATGGTCTATTTGCCATATAATGACCTTAAATTTTAAATTCCATAGCTATTTGATACCTTTAGCTATTAGAATTCAACTTTTGCACTTTATGCAATTTAGTCCTTTTTATGAAGCTAGGCATGCAAATGGTAAAATTTCTTAACGAAATTTTCATACTATATTTCTATCATACTTAGGCCATAAAATAATATTAAAATAAGTTTTATTCCGACTTCGGATTTGTGGCCCCGAAACCACTGTTCCAATTTCACTGAAAATAAGTTGTTACAAATAAAACTACATACTACAGAAGTCGTATACCCAACACACTAGCTTTCAACTCCTTATCTATTTGAACTCAGGCTTTTACTTACATCAAAGTGTACGAGTCATACATACATAGTCCACCATTATGAATGTCACAAGTAAATAAATCAATAAACGATTTCATAATCTATTATGCTTGGGTCATGTTCGATTTACTATCAGTCCAGTCAGTCACATCTATGTCTCTATCTTCTAAGAGTCATTTGTTTCGGTGCCCAAGACAAGGTATCTCCCCAATTGGACTTGATAGATGACATATTAGTCTTTTAATCAATTTGCTCATTTCTGATTAGACTAAGGATATGTTTATATTTGTATACTAATACAAGTTATTTTTTCGTACTACAATCCAACCACGTAATACCGCTTAGTATTAGTTAAACATTTAGACAACCAATAAGCAATATTTGCTTCCATTTTGCTTTGCGTGTAAAAACCATATGAGGAAAACTATACAAAGTATATTAATGTAATCAATGAATTTGTTTTATTAACCAATCTATTCGAAAAAATTACAAGTGTATATTAAAGAAAATATTACATTTAAGGCACTAGATCCAACAGCAACCTCCCTGCAAAAGAAAGATATTTTGAAGTCCAACTTCAAATTCTAATAGTAATAAGAATTTTGAAGTCATTTTCTTTCAAATTTCTAGCCAGCAAGGGAACCCCGAAATATGTAACCGGTAAGGATCTGAGCTTGTAACCAGTTAGCTCCATAATTCGTTGAAGATCAAGTTGACTCATCCCTGATTGAACATCTCACTCTTGAATCTATTAACTTGCAAACCAAAAAATAGTAGAAATAGTCAAGAATTTCTTTTATAGCAACAATTGATTCCACTGTCCCTTTTTTAAAGACCAAGAGGTCATCAACAAAACACAATTGAGTTAACTGAATCCGTTTGCATTTACGATGAAATTTGAAGACACCATGTTTACCTGCACAATTCAACAAACAGATAAGGCATTCATCCCCAATATGAATAGATATGGGGACAAGCAGTCCCCTTGTCTAACACCCTTGGAACCTGAAAAATAACCTTCAAGCCCTCCATTAATAGCAACTAAAAATTTGGGCCCAGTGATATAACTTTTAATCCAACCACAGAATAACTGAGGAAAGCCCAACACTTGCAATACCTGCAAAATGATGTCCCAATCGGGAGAATCGAAAACCTTCCTAAGATCAATCTTTAAGGCACACCTAAAAGATAAATACTTTCTCTCATAACCAAATACAATTTCTTAAGGAAGTAACACATTATAAACCAAATTCCTCCCTTCAACAAAAGCACTCTAATTGCTGGTGATTATATCAGGCAGACACACCTTCATCCAATTAGTAATAATCTTGGTAATACACCTTCATTAAGATATTTTAATATATATTATCTATATTAAGGAAATACTGTTGTTTATTTTCATTGAGGAAATCATCCTTTTAAGTATGATGTTGAAACCTCACTTGAAAGTAATGGAGGTTGTTGAATATAATTAATGCCACCAAAGATAAGTCGGCATTAGATTTGTACATAGTTGAGTTTTAAGGGTTTCTATTATTATTGTTACCAACTAAATTAAAGTTTTTGAGATTTATGATTATTTTTCTTAATAATATTATTAACAAAATTTGAAATTATATCTCTCCTTTAATGCCATTTTGATTTGAAAGAAAAAAAAACATTTGTGCGCTTTGCTCACAATACAATAAAATAATATGTATATATTTATAGTGAATAAGAAAATCCCAAAATTTCATTGGAAATAAGCAAGAAAGTGTACCTCTTTAATGTAAAACATGTGAAGGGTTTGACTTCTCTCTCTCTCTCAATTCATTGGATACCTATAATTCTATTTGTAAGACTGACTGTAACCCAAAGGACTGTAGAAGAGTTGAAGAACATGAAGTATTCCACATGAATATTTATTACACGCATACAATCTTTATCTATCTTACCATCTTAAATTGTCTAAACATTGAATTTATTTTGTTAAAAACATTTTTACTTTTTCTATTTATTCCCAAGAACCGACACTCAAGTATTAATAGCAACAATCAATATTAAAGATATTGTACTAGTCACATTTTCAGTTCCGGGCTGAATTAAATTACTTTATAAAATATCATTTTATAATGCTATGAATAATGTACTAAAAATCAATTTGTATTTTATTCCTTTAATTTTAAAAATTTAGTAAATTAATCTCTATACTTTAAATTAAGGAATAAATTAGTTCTTCCGTTAAAAGATCTATTTATTTTTACAGTTTAAAATAAGTTCTTGTACACCACCATTAGATAATATGGTATGTCATATGTTATTGGTTATTCTGTCATTCACACAAATTTTTAACAATACAAACTAATGAAAATTTTAATAGAAAAAATATTTTACTTTTCAATATAACATAAAAAGTCTAATTTATTTATTTATTAAACAAAATCGGTAGAATACAATCATGGTAACCTGCAGTATACTTTTACCAATAATGGGTTAGGAAGGTTGCTTTAAATTGAAAGAAACACAGCTTTAGATTCATATGTATGTGAAAGTAATGGGGATTAAAGGAACAAAATGTGATGAAGGCCCATCTTCCCTTCTCATTATGACAAATAGCAACCCATTTCCCTCTTCTTTTTTCACAAAATGGGGATTATATTCATATATACCATGAGGAATAAATTTTTGCATACACATCTTGACTAATCTAAAAGATAAGCTAATTGGTCCCCCGATATGTTGCAAAATTTCTACTCTTCTTATTAAATTTTATTTGAGTTTTATATTAATAATCTAGTTTGGGTTGTTCTTATCATGGTATAATATGATTTATCAGTATATATATATATATATATATATTAAGTTTGAGTGTACATTATCCTAACTATAACCAATATCATGATTTACACCAAGAGGATTTTTGTGTGATCATTATTCAACCTTGTCAATATTTCATGAATATAAATTTAAATGGTTTTGAAATTTTATATGTAAATTGAGTATGATTATATTGCAAAATTCAATAATCTAATTTTTAATCCTGTAATTAATTAAGAAAGTACATAAGTTAATTTAGTTTTTATAAACGAATATTTTCGAATATATATATATATATATATTTGGTCATGTGCAACATGTCCATTACACGTGAATATATACATTTATTTTTTTATTTAATAAAAAAATTATGTAATTAATACAAATAATTATTATTAAAAATAATTAAAATATATAATATTATAAAAATAAAAAACTTACGAATCATAATTTAAGTAAATTTGATATATTGTGATAATTTATTTTTATAATACAGGGCCTTCCTACTTGACACAAGTAGTGCTATTTTTCTTCTTTGGATATATTTGATATGGATCAAATTCCAATTCTAGTCCCTTTATTATAATCATATTTGAAATTTAAATTTTATTTTAATTTGATATAATTTATTTTTCTATTTTTATAAATTAGTCCGGTCAAATTATGTAGAGATAGATTTATTTATTTTTTAAATGTATTTAAGAAAAATTATGTATCTATGTAAAGGAATGCGTGAGTGCGTTTTTCCATGACAGGTATATAACTCTTTTATTTCTAATTTTTAGCCTTTATAAATTCATGGTCAAATTACAATTTTAATCTTTTATTTATGCTCATATTTGAGATTTAATTTTTATATTTTAATATGATATTATTTGGTTATTTATTTTTTCAATTACATTTTTTTTGGTAAAAAAATTTTACAATAACATTAATTAGTCTAAATTGTTAACATTTTTAATTTTTTTATGAAAAACGCTAACTTGATTTTTTTTAAAAGTACTTTCTTAACAAAATGAAAATCTATTTCAACATGATAAATTCAAATGTATATTAAGAAAATCAATCTTTACAATTTAATCGAAATAATTAAGAGTGTCAACTATTTGAACCAATTAATGATATTATAAAAATACATAAACCAAATTATGTCAAAATTAAAGCATAGAAACTATCTTTGTAACACTCCTTAACCCTAAACCGTCGCCGGAACAGGGTTACGAGGTATTACCGGAGTAAAACATAATTAAACGAGTAAATTGGGATATAATCCCGAGGCACAATTTAAAATTTTTCAAAATTTCGTCTTTACGACCCCAATATGGTCCTACGAGATCCAAAATATAATTAGGAAATGATTTGGGACTAAAACAGAAACTTTAGAAACTTTTTCTTGAAAATAGGGGCACATGGCTGTGTGATTTGGGGATGCCCGCGTGGCCTGCTCGTGGGGAATTCACATGGTCATGGGTAGCCCGTGGGCAGATTCTGACTTGCTACACACGGCCATAGAACTAGCTCTTGGGCGATTTTCTTAGTTACTGACTTTGCCACACGGCCTGGGCACTCGCCCATGTGTCTAGGCCGTGTGAAAACTGCTATTTTTACCATTTTTAGGCTATTAAAACACACCAAAAACACCTAATTCATACACAATAAAAATCATCCATTGTTTAAACAAAACTTAACCATTTCATATGCATCAACTCATATCAAAATTTGTATCATAAAGCTCATTCATTCAAGCATTCATCAACTTAAAACTTGTCAAAACACATGACTAAGTTCACTTCAAAATCATATACACATATCTAGCCTATACATGCCATATTAAGCTATATACATTTTCAAAAGGGTACCAAAATGAGTTTAGAAGTGTGATGATGATCCTTGACGGTCCCGAGCCTACAGGAGCTTTAACGACCTATAAAACAGAGAAAATACATGCACAGAGTAAGCTTTCCAAAAGCTTAGTAAGTCAATATACAAACAAACTGAGCATAGGAGGTATATATGCAAATAAATACATTAACACATATCAATTACTTAGCAAATTATCACATATATGTTTTGATTCATATACATTTGATCACATTTGCCATATTCACAATTCATGAATCACATAAATGTATAACTCATTTAACCAAAACTTTACATATCATATTATCAATTCCATATTCATAACACCATAATAAGATCACATAGATGCTTACCTTGTATACACAATTAGTGTATAATCAACGTACCTGAAATGGTTTTACAACCACATATTTGTTCATAGCTCAGATTTGCAATACGTATCACAAATTTGCCCGTTGAACCAATAGGAAACTAGTAGGATATTCAGAAAGCTCGGAATAGTTGTACAATGCCAACGTCCCAGACGAAGTCTTACATGTACTCGGATATTAGTGCCACTGTCCCAGACAGGGTCTTACACGAATCAATATGATGCCGATGTCCCAGACATGGTCTTACACGTAAAAGTCATATTGATGCCAACGTCCCAGACATAGTCTTATTCATAAAGCTTATATCGATGCCAACGTCCCAGACGTGGTCTTACTCGTAAAACTTATATTGATGCCAACGTCCCAGACGTGGTCTTACACTAGTCTCAAATCAACGCCAACATCCCAGACGTGGTCTTATATGATAAAACAGAACAGGCACCTATGTCATGACATAGCTAATCCTATCTATTCCTAGGTTCACACGGAACTTCTCGGACTTAGTCACTATATCGGATTTTTCTCGGAATTCATAAACATAGTTTCTCAATAGTATTCATGATCAACATCAATCATAAAAACAATTATAATTGCATACATATACATTTGTTTGCATAGTGACTTACCTCGGATTCGGTTTATCGAAATGAAAACGGCTACTCGTTTACTTTCGCCTTCCCACGATCTAAGTCCGTTTTCTTCGGTTCTTGATCTAAACATATTCAGAATTAACCCTTTTATTCACTAATTCATTCAATTCAATCCATGGATACACATTCAGGGCTATTTGCAAATTAACCCTCATTTTGCACATTTTATCAATATAGTCCATTTTTCTCAAAACATCAAATTCACAAAATCATTACATACACATACTTAACCGAATATACATATATATCATACAAGCCCATATTTTCCATCATATCATCAATTTAGCCCTTCAATTTGCTATTTCACAATTTAGCCCTATTTAGCTAAATTCATCATAACTACAAGAACAAAACATGTTCATAAAGATCAAATCTTTCATTTAACACCATAAATCACCATAAAACTCAACATATCATCAATGGCACATTTCATGAACAACATCAATTCATCAAATTGAGACATGGGCTTGATAGTATACTTAATAACAATCTCAAAAATATAAAAATTATCAAAATTCAAAACCAAAACATACCTTAATTATGCTTAATGAATGCCAAAACCTAGCTCAAAGTTTTTTTCTTCTTCTTTCTTCTAATTTTCGTTCAAAGAAGAGAAAAATAAAAGATGAACACTCATATTTTGTTTCTTTTTTCTAATATCATTTATTCATCTTACTAAAATGCCCCTCCGTTAAACATATAGGACAAATTCATAGTATGGTTATTATGTCATTCCATCATCCACTTTCTTTTATTATAAAATAATTATAACTTAATGAATAAGGAATAAGATATTTATAACATATAATATAAATTAATAATCATATATAAAAAAATATATATACCACATTTATTACCATCCACTATCATGGAATTGGCTTATTTGCCACATAAGTCCTCACATTTATAAAATCACAACACATAGGTGCTTTAGCCAATAGCAAGCAACTTTCACATTTCATGCAATTTAATCCTTTTGGTCAAATTAATCACACAGACAATCAAATTAACATACAGAAATTTAACACATGCTAAACCACACATCAACAGTACAGAATATAATATTAAAATATTATACAGACTCGGATTTGTGGTCCCGAAACCACTGTTCCGACTAGGGTATAAACCGGACTGTTACAATTCTCCCCCTTAGGGATTTTCGTCCCCAAAAATCTTACCATTAAATAGAGTCGGATATTGTTGTTTCATTGAATCTTCCGGTTCCCATGTTGCCTCTTCAATTCCATGTCGATTCCACAATACTTTCACTAATGGAATTTTCTTGTTCCTTAACTCTTTCACTTCACGAGCTAAGATACGGATTGGTTCCTCTTCATATGTCATATCAGATCGTATTTCAATTTCAGACGGAGTAATCACATGTGACGGATCAGATCGATATCTACGGAGCATTGAGACATGAAATACATTATGGATCCTTTCTAGTTCAGAAAACAACCTTAATCTATACGCAACTGGCCCGACACGTTCAATGATCTCATACGGTCTGATGAATCTCAGACTTAACTTGCCTTTTCGTCTGAGTCGAAGCACTTTCTTCCACGGAGACACTTTCAGAAATACTTTGTCCCCGATCTCAAATTCTATATCTTTTCGTTTCAAGTCTGCATAGGACTTCTGACGATTGGGTGCTGCTTTCAAACAATCTCGGATCAGTTTCACTTTTTGTTCTGTATCCTTTATCAAATCAACCCCATGTAACTTATTCTCACTGAGTTCAGTCCAATACAGAGGTGTACGACATTTACGTCTGTACAAAGCTTTATATGGTGCCATTTTTCTACTTGACTGAAAACTGTTATTATACACAAATTCGATCAATGGCAGATACTGTTCCCACGAACCATTAAAATCAAGTATACAGCATCTCAACATATCCTCTAAAATCTGAATAATCCGTTCAGACTGGCCATCAGTTTGCGGATGAAATGCTATACTGAAATGGAGTTTCGTGCCCAACGCTTCTTCCAATTTCTTCCAGAACCGCGATGTGAATCTTGGATCTCTATCTGATACAATAGATAGTGGCACCCCGTGCAATCTTACAATTTCAGCAATATAAAGCTCGGCTGATCTCTCAAGTGAGTAATCAGATCTTACCGGAATAAAATGGGCAGATTTCGTCAATCGATCAATTACGACCCAAATCGCATCTTTCTTTTTCGGAGTCAGAGGCAATCCAGAAACAAAATCCATCATCACTCTATCCCATTTCCACCCGGGAATTAGAATCGACTGTAATAAACCAGACGGAACTTGATGTTCAGCTTTCACTTGTTGACAGACTAAACATTTCGAAACAAAGTCAGAAATGTCTCGTTTCATACCAGGCCACCAATAATGTTGCTTCAAATCATGGTACATTTTAGTACTCCCCAGATGAACAGATAAACGACTATTATGGGCTTCATTCAAAATCAACTGAATCAACTCTGGGTTTCTTGGAACACAGATACGATCTCGATATCTCAAACAACCATTCACAATTTGAAATTCAGATTCAGGATTCGATTCACATTGAGCCCATTTCAATAATAATTCATTATCAACCTTCTGAGCATCACATATTTGTTGTACAAACAACGGTTTGGCTTTTAATTCCACTATCACAGAACTATCATCAGACAAGTCTAACTGAGCATTCAAAGCGTGTAGTGCATACAATGATTTTCTACTCAGAGCATCTGCAACAATGTTTGCTTTACCTGGATGATAATCTATCACCATCTCATAATCTTTCAACATCTCAAGCCATCTTCGCTGACGCAGGTTCAAATCTTTCTGGGTCATCAAATATTTCAGACTTTTATGATCTGAAAATACGTGACATTTCTCACCGTACAGATAATGACGCCAAATCTTAAGTGCAAACACAATTGCAGCTAATACAAGTTCATGAGCCGGATAATTCTTTTCATGAGGCTTCAACTGTCTCGAGGCATAAGCTACAACTTTGCCTTCTTGCATCAAAACACATCCAAGACCGTTTAACGAAGCATCACTGTATACAACAAATTCTTTACCCGATTCTGGCTGTACTAACACCGGGGCTTCTATTAACAGAGTTTTCAACTGATCAAAACTTTTCTGACACTTATCTGACCATTCAAAATTGGCATCTTTCTGACGTAATCTAGTCAACGGAGTAGCTACTGCTGAAAATCCTTTTACAAATCGACGATAATAACCGGCCAAACCCAGAAAACTACAGACTTCAGACACGTTTTTCGGAGGTTTCCAATTCAAAATAGCAGAAATCTTACTCGGATCCACTTGGATTCTAGAAGCTGACACAATATGTCCCAGAAAACTAACCTCGTGCAACCAGAATTCACATTTACTGAATTTCGCGTACAATTGCTTTTCTCTCAGAGTTTGCAACACAATCCTCAAGTGTTCAGTATGTTCATTTTCATCACGTGAATAAATCAGGATGTCATCTATAAACACCACAACAAATTGATCTAAATACGGTCTCAAAATTCTGTTCATCAGATCCATAAAGACAGCAGGATCATTGGTTAGTCCAAATGGCATAACTAAAAACTCATAATGTTCGTACCTTGTTCTGAAAGCAGTCTTCGAAATGTCTGAATCTTTAACTCTCAACTGGTAGTATCCCGACCTCAGATCAATCTTGGAAAACACAGTAGCTCCTTTTCACTGATCAAATAAATCATCTATTCGAGGCAACGGATATTTATTCTTTATTGTCACCTTATTCAACTGACGATAATCGATACACATCCTCACGTGCCATCTTTCTTCTTCACAAACAAAACAGGAGCACCCCAAGGCAAAAAACTCGGTCTAGCAAACCCTCTATCAGTTAATTCTTGCAGCTGTGACTTTAATTCTTTCAGCTCTGTTGGTGCCATTCTATACGGAGCTATCGATATAGGTGTAGTACCAGGCAACAAATCAATACCAAACTCGACTTTACGAATCGGAGGTAAACCCGGTAGCTCTTCAGAAAACACATCAATAAACTCACAAACAATAGGCACTGATTCAACTTTCTTCTCAGATACTTTCGAATCAATCACGTAGGCAAAATATGCCTCATAACCCTTTTTCACATAACTCTGAGCTTTCAAGACAGATATTACAGTAGGTAATCCATTCAAATCATCAGACTCAATCCGTACGATCTCATCATTTGGACATCTCAAATCTATAGTCTTTCTTTTACAATTCACAACAGCATCATGCATAAACAACCAATCCATACCCAGAATAATATCGAACTCATCAAACGGCAAAAGCATCAAGTCAGCAGGGAAACATATATCTCGAAACATTAACGGACAATTCTTGCATACTTTGTCAACAAGGACACTTTTACCTAAGGGGTTCGATACTTTTATAGCAAACTTAGTAGACTCTACAGGCAAAGTCTTGCTGAATACTAAATTCATGCATATGTACGAATGTGTAGAACCAGGGTCTATCAAAACAATCACAAAAGTATCGTAAAGAGTAAAAGTACCAGTTATCACATCAGGTGATGAAGCTTCCTCACGAGCTCGGATAGCATACATTCTGAAGGGTGCTCTAGTTTCAGACTTGATAACATTCTCTCTCGTAGTTCTCTGACTGCCACTGACATTTCTCACATTCTTCAATGGTCTACCTCTTGCAGGTGTATTATCAGATCTCGGATTCTGAACAGTCTCTGGCTCGACAGACTCAGGACAGTCACAGATAAAATGATCAAGTGATCCACATCTAAAACAAGCTGTGTCGTTAAGTCTACAACTTCCCAAATGCCTCTTCCAACAATATTTGCATTTGGGTCTCTCAGATCGAACATTGTCAACGCTGGCCACTGAAGTTGCTGGAGTTTTGGAACTCATTTGCGATCTAGCTCGATTTCTGTTCAGATGTCCCACATTATCTCTGGAACGACTTTGATCATCTCGGAATTTTTTCGGAGCAGACTGAAATGATTTACTCTAAAATTTCTTTCTCATATCTCGAACTTCAGACTCAGCTTTTCTTTTATCTTTCCCGAGTGCTTCAGCTTTGCAAGCTCGGTCTACAAGTACAACAAACTCTTTTATTTCTAAAATCCCGACTAGCAAACGAATGTCTTCATTAAGGCCATCTTCAAACCTTTTGCACATTATAACTTCAGATGATACACATTCTCGAGCATATTGACTCAGTGTCACAAATTCTCGTTCGTATTCTGAAACAGTCATTCGACCCTGTTTGAGTTCTAAAAATTCCTTCCGTTTCTGATCGAAAAATCTCTCACTGATATACTTCTTCCGGAATTCAATCTGAAAGAAGTCCCACGTGACTCGCTCTTTCAGAACGACTGAAATCAAAGTTTTCCACCATTGATATGCTGCATCTCGAAGTAACAATACAACACACTTTATGCATTCTTCCTGAGTCAGAGACATCTCATCAAATACCCGGATAGTATTTTCAATCCAGAATTCAGCTTTTTCAGCATCATCATCCTTACTTGCTCTAAACTCTTCAGCCCTATATTTAAGAATCTTATCAATCGGAGGCTTACTCAACAGATTCAAATTTACAGTCGGAGGTATATCGGATGTCTGAGGGGGATTAACCGGGGCGGGGGTTGTGAAACAGTCGGGTTATTTCTTGCGAATTGAGTGAACCACTCACTCATCATTTGGAAGAAAGCTTGTTTAGCTTCTCCCTCTTGACCACTCGTAACCGGTCTCGAATCAGAGGGCATTTCTCTTGCGCGGGATCAGGCGCATTACTTTCTACGTCGTCAGCTACGGCTCTTTCGGGATCCATTACTATACGAAAATCACATTTTATACGTCAGGATTCATCACACTATCACAATTCAAATATATGGCATGTATAGCTAGACTCGAACATGCTACGTTAGTCTGAGAATCGTCTAAACCGTAACCAATCAAATGTAACACCCCTTAACCCTAAATCGTCGTCGGCACAGGGTTACAAGGTATTACCGGAGTAAAACATAATTAAACGAGTAAATTGGGATATAATCCCGAGGCACAATTTAAAATTTTTCAAAATTTCATCTTTACGACCCCAATATGGTCCTACAAGATCCAAAATATAATTAGGAAATGATTTGGGACTAAAACAGAAACTTTAGAAACTTTTTCTTGAAAATAGGGGCACATGGCCGTGTGATTTGGGGCATGCCCGTGTGGCCTGCCCGTGGGGAATTCACATGGCCATGGGCAGCCCGTGGGCAGATTCTGACTTGCTACACACGGCCGAGAACTAACCCGTGGGCGATTTTCTTAGCTACTGACTTTGCCACACGGCCTGGGCACACGCCCATGTGTCTAGGCTGTGTGAAAACTGCTATTTTCACCATTTTTAGGCTATTAAAACCACCAAAAACACCTAATTCATACACAATAACAATCATCCATTGTTTAAACAAAACTTAACCATTTCATATGCATCAACTCATATCAAAATTTGTATCATAAAGCTCATTCATTCAAGTATTCATCAACTTAAAACTTGTCAAAACACATGACTAAGTTCACTTCAAAATCATATACACATATCTAGCCTATACATGCCATATTAAGCTATATACATTTTCAAAAGGGTACCAAAATGAGTTTAGAAGTGTGTTGATAATCCTTGACGGTCCCGAGCCTACAGTAGCTTTAACGACCTATAAAACAGAGAAAATACATGCACAGAGTAAGCTTTCCAGAAGCTTAGTAAGTCAATATACAAACAAACTGAGCATAGGAGGTATATATGCAAATAAATACATTAACACATATCAATTACTTAGCAAATTATCACATATATGTTTTGATTCATATACCTTTGATCACATTTGCCATATTCACAATTCATGAATCACATAAATGTATAACTCATTTAACCAAAACTTTACATATCATATTATCAATTCCATATTCATAGCACCATAATAAGATCACATAGATGCTTACCTTGTATACACAATTAGTGTATAATCAACGTACCTGAAATGGTTTTACAACCACATATTTGTTCATAGCTCAGATTTGCAATACGTATCACAAATTTGCCCGTTGAACCAATAGGAAACTAGTAGGATATTCAGAAAGCTCGGAATAGTTGTACAATGCCAACGTCCCAGACGAGGTTTTACATGTACTCGGATATTAGTGCCACTGTCCCAGACAGGGTCTTACACGAATCAATATGATGCCGATGTCCCAGGCATGGTCTTACACGTAAAAGTCATATTGATGCCAACGTCCCAGACATAGTCTTATTCATAAAGCTTATATCGATGCCAACGTCCCAGACGTGGTCTTACTCGTAAAACTTATATTGATGCCAACGTCCCAGACATGGTCTTATATGATAAAACAGAACAGGCACCTATGTCATGACATAGCTAATCCTATCTATTCCTAGGTTCACACGGAACTTCTCGGACTTAGTCACTATATCAGATTTTTCTCGAAATTCATAAACATAGTTTCTCAATAGTATTCATGATCAACATCAATCATAAAAACAATTATAATTGCATACATATACATTTGTTTCCATAGTGACTTACCTCGGATTCGGTTTATCGAAATGAAAACGACTACTTGTTTACTTTCGCCTTCCCACGATCTAAGTCCGTTTTCTTCGGTTCTTGATCTAAACATATTCAGAATTAACCCTTTTATTCACTAATTCATTCAATTCAATCCATGGATACACATTTAGGGCTATTTGCAAATTAACCCTCATTTTGCACATTTTATCAATATAGTCCATTTTTCTCAAAACATCAAATTCACAAAATCATTACATACACATACTTAACCGAATATACATATATATCATACAAGCCCATATTTTCCATCATATCATCAATTTAGTCCTTCAATTTGCTATTTCACAATTTAGCCCCATTTAGCTAAATTCATCATAACTACAAGAACAAAACATGTTCATAAAGATCAAATCTTTCATTTAACACCATAAATCACCATAAAACTCAACATATCATCAATGACACATTTCATGAACAACATCAATTCATCAAATTGAGACATGGGCTTGATAGTATACTTAATAACAATCTCAAAAATATAAAAGTTATCAAAATTCAAAACCAAAACATACCTTAATTATGCTTAATGAATGCCAAAACCTAGCTCAAAGTTTTCTTCTTCTTCTTTCTTCTAATTTTCGTTCAAAGAAGAGAAAAATAAAAGATGAACACTCATCTTTTGTTTCTTTTATCTAATATCATTTATTCATCTTACTAAAATGCCCCTCCATTAAACATATAGGACAAAATCATAGTATGGTTATTATGTCATTCCATCATCCACTAACTTTCTTTTATTATAAAATAATTATAACTTAATGAATAAGGAATAAGATATTTATAACATATAATATAAATTAATAATCATATATAAAAAAAATACATGTACCACATTTATTACCATCCACTATCATGGAATTGGCTTATTTGCCACATATCAACAGTACAGAATATAATATTAAAATATTATACGGACTCGGATTTGTGGTCCCGAAACCACTGTTCCGACTAGGGTATAAACCGGACTGTTACAATCTTAAATATCAACATAGTGTTGAGACAATAACCATATCTTGACCTAAAACCATATGTGCTTGACACAATAATTTTTTATTTGATTTTATCATTTAAAATTAGATCTAAATTTTTAAATATGAAAAATAAAAATGAGTAATAGAACATAGATTTGAGGCTATTTTACCCATCTAACTCAAAAAAAATTTAATATTTATAAAATTGACTCTGGTTCAAAAACATTTACCAAAATAACTTGAAATGAATAGTAGATTTGGGTTTTGGGAACCCAATGGCCGGCACTACCTAGTGTTTTGGTCAAATGATTGCCTAATGATTGTGTCAGGCTTTAAAAAAAAAATTTTTTTTTTTTTGAGTTTAGGAACCAAATGGCCGGCACCAGGGTATTTTTTTAAATCGTATCATACCGGTATACAAAAATAAAAGTATTTTAAAAAAAAATTGGTTCTGGCCATGTAATGGCCGGCACCAGACACATTAAAAAAAAATTTTGGTGCTGACCAGTAGATGGCTGGCACTAAGTACAATTTTCACTTCCCAAGACACTTTTTTTTATTTTGGGACACTGATGGCCGGCGCCCGTATATTTTAAAAAAATTTGGGTGCCGGCCAAGTACACTTTCAGCTCCCAATGTACATTTTTTTTGGAACACTGATGGTCGGCACCAGTGTATTTTAAAAAAAAAAATTTGGGTGCCGGCCATTACAATTTCGACTCCCAATGCATTTTTTTGGAACATTAATGGCCGGCACCAGTGTATTTAAAAAAAAATTTGGGTGCTGGCCATGTAATGGTCGACACCAAGTACATTTAATAAAAAAAATTTGTGCTGACCAGTAGATGGCCGGCACCAAGTACAATTTTCGGCTCCCAATGCATTTTTTTTACTTTAGGACACTGATGGCCGGCACCAGTGTCATTTAAAAAAAAATTCTCTTCCAAATTTAGCAGATATATATAGGTGTTTTGTCTTCCATTTAAGTTTTTGTTTGCTTTTTCCTTTGCTTTATTAGTTGAAAATCAAGTTGTAATTCCAGCAAGTCAACATTTTGGAATTGATTTTGATCTTAATGTCTCCTGGGAAGATCAGTCGGGTTTTGGATGGTCAATGCCAACTCTCAAAAATCCAAACACCGGTGGATGTTCGTATAACATCCCAAACTCGTGTACTCATCTAAAGATCCATCTAGAGGTGTTGGCCACCATAGAAGATGGTGATGAAGGGTCTGATAATGATGATCAGTCCCACTGTGATCCCAACGATGATTTCAGTGACCCCGATTTAGATGACATTCCTGAAGACATAGACGAGGAAGGGCCGGTGGAGGGTGAAAATGCAAACCCCCATTCGGCCGAGAACACAAGCCTTGGTATACTTATAAGAAATAATCCAGGGTCCTTCCTAACTGACGTGGATCCTGATACGGCTCTTGCACGCGAGTTCTCAGAATGTACAAACATTGTGCCTGCTCACCTACTTGATGATGAATTCGACGATGAAGAGTTGTTCATAAGACAACAATTCGATAACAAAAAAGACTGTTTACATGCTATAAAACAACTTAGCTTGAAGTTAGGTGTGGATTATAAAGTAACGAAGTCGACGCAATTTTTGTACGTAGGAGAATGTTGGAAAGCCTCAAGTGGTTGTAACTAGCATGTTCGAGCCGCGTTAATGCAGTTGACATAGATGTAGATGATAAGGAAACTAAAAGGTCCACACTCATGCACGTCTGCTCATATGTCACAAGACCATCGAAAGTTAGATGCAAAAACTATATGCAACTGCATCATCCCATTGGTGAAAGAGTCGCCCACCATTCAGGTGTCGTTCCTTATTACGGATATGCAAGCTTGATTCAAGTATAAAGTGTTGTACCAAAAGGCATGGTGGCCAAAGCAAATGGAGATGTGATAGTTATATGGTGACTGGGATGCATCATACAACGAGCTTCAAGAGTGGATAGCCGGGATGAGGGAGTATGTGCCCGAGACAGTGACTGATTTGTAAACACTATCGTATAAGGGCCTGGACGGGGAGATACAATTGGGGAAACAAGTTTTTCACCTATTGTTTTGGACGTTCGAGTCGTGTGTTAGGGTCTTCCCTCACTACAAGCCGATGGTGCAGGTGGATGGGACCTGGTTGTACAGTAAATACATACAAATACTCCTGACTGTTGTTGCACAAGATGGCAACTGAAATGTACTTCTAATCGCTTTCGCCATCGTGGAGCGTGAGTGCTTCGAGTCTTGGGAATTTTTCCTCAGAAATCTGTGGAGGCACGTCGTCAGAAAAGACAACATTTGCCTTATATCAGATAGATCGAAAGGACAAAAAAAAATACCTGGTGCCGGCCATTGGGTTCCCAAACTCAAAAAAATATTTTTTTAAAGCGTCACACAATCATCAGGCAATCATGCGGCCAAAACACAAGGTAGTGCCGACCATTGGGTTCTCAAAACCCAAATCTACTGTTCATTTCAGGTCATTTTGGTGAATGTTTTTTAACCAGGGACATTTTTGTAAATATAATTTTTTTTGGGGTTAGATGGGTAAAATAGCCAAGATTTGAAGTATGTTTTATTCAAAATTTTATTATATAATTTGATATATATGTATATATAAAAAAATAAATAAGCAATGGTAAACGTGTTGGGGGGGGGGGGCATTTTAATCATACGGTTACAAGGTAGACATCAAAAGAAAACCAATTTGGGTGTGAGTTTTATGTTTAAATTTCATGAAAAACAAACAAACATGGTTTTGTTGAACATCTATAGTATAAACGCCTTCTTCTCACTACTCTAGTGTTTCTAATTACACAAATTCCATCATTTGATTCTTCGGACAAACAAAAAAACATCAGCTAAATTCAATACTCAAACATCACAGCCCCCCCCTGCAAAACTAAAATCTACTAAGTAAGAAAACTAGGAAGCTTGCTACACTTTTGCGTATAGTAGAAACTACAAATATCCTTTTGCTGACAAGCAGCCTCGCCATAAATAACAAAAACAAAAACAGATTCGAATGTCTCAACATCTGTTGTGAATTGGGTCGGATCCTTTCTTAACACTTCTTTTGTTTGATCGATTTGGATCAAACATGATTGAAGGTGCCGGCGCCAAACTTGGTGGGGTTTGCAAAGAATCCACTGAACCAACATCTCCGAGAATGCGTGAGTTTTCAACCAAGGGAGACAACCCTTTATCCCATTTGAGAGCAAGATCAATGCCTCTCATGGCGGAAACAATCTCTGTCTGAAATACAAATAGAGCAATACAAGAAACAAGAATGAACCCTCTGGTATTAACTGAAAAACCCATTGTGTGGTTTTCTTTTAAATGTTGAACGAGAGACAGAAGACAAGAGGTATCTGTTGGTGGAAGACAATGATGTGCAAAAATTAAACTTTGTTGTCTGTCTGAGACAGGCAGCCACCAGGTTATGTTGAAGGGGCTTATATGATCTGCGGGAATGGAGCCTGAAGTTTATCTTTTATGGGATTCGGAAAGACTAAAAAAGCACAAAGCAATGTTGGGGGGGGGGGGGGCATGTAGGGAAGTTTCAGATTCACCCCAATCATAAGCCTGCCATGGAAGCAATATAAAAGGCTTCACTTTCATTACAAGACTCTGACAGGTTTGAACAAAAAGTTATAGTTAGAACACTATCCTTGGGAAGACAAGTATCTTTTCCATTTTTACCATAATTTGAATTCCAAGATACACCAATATTTTGTTTTGTTCTAGGATTTTGGATTTATTGTGATAGATTCCATTTGAGTAGATCATTAAATGGACAGGTTTAGTATTATTTCTTTTATTTACAAAAATATTAATTTTTTTACCAATAGGATTATTCGATTTCCGCCAACATCCTGCAATGTTCTTTTTTTACCAACAAAGACCAAGTTTCTGCCGACTTGCCACATCATCCGACCATGCTGACATGAACTTGCTCCTTGTCTGGAATTATGCTCGGCATATATTCATGGCTGCTTCATTTCTTTTTTTCTTTCTATAGTTTAAACTAAGTACAACGCAAACTATGTTCTAATATGGATATATATATATATATATATATATATATATATATCCATGATTGCAACATTAATACAATAAATTCTTGGGTAAGTGTTTAGATATGTGCAGTTTTTGCAAGTTAATCCCCTAAATTCATGAAACTACATAAAATAATATTGAACCATCAAGGATCATATTGGGAATTATGAAAAACAAATTTTGTTTAGTTCTGAAATCTGATAGGAAATTTTATATTATTTGGATTCAAATATGTGGAATACAAATGTTAAAAAAAAAGAATATGGAAGGATGCAAATAACATAAAAAGAAATGTAGTTAATAGCTTTAATTTGCATGATAAATAAAGTGATATTGGTACAGTAAGAAGAAAGCCATTAAAAGTAGAGATGTTGAATGGAAGGGTGAAGAACAGTAATATCTCAAAATAAAGAGAATAACAAATAAGTAGCTTTATTTAACAAATAAATCAAACTTTAGAATTCCAACCTCTTCTCTGCATTCAACAAAACTCATACTTTCTCTTTATGCTTTTCTTTCCTTTGGTTTTGCCCAATACAACCACATCCCCTCCAAGAAAGTCCCATCACTCCTCATTTTTAATTTAATATATTCCACCCTTTGCTTTAGGTAATTTTTATATTAATATTTTTTTTACCATTTTAACAAAATACGTGGATAATGATGTGTGACCCTTCATCCCATATTCAGTGTGTCACGTATGTGTTATATTCTTATTTTTTAGGTTTGGTCCGGTTGTTTAATCCTTCATTTGTTATGCTTTGTACTAATTTGGTTCTACATTATAATTGGTCACATATATTTGTAGTTGTATTATTCTTATGATTGTATTGTAATACTCAACAATAAAAAATAATTCAATCAAAGAGTTAAATGGTATCGGTATTGTTACCCGTGTAAGAAGTCGTGGGTTTGAGTGTTTTGAAACGCATTATCCTCCTATTTAATGCTTGGGGAGGGGCTATGAGTAGTTCTAGGCATTGTATCAAAAAGAGCCAAATATGATAAAAACCTATAATGAGATTAATGTTAAAAAAATTTTTTATTAACTATGAATAAAATTTTGAATGAAATAAAAAATATGATTCAATTCTAAATTTTTTACCTATGGAATTGGTTATCATTCTAATTAATAAGCCCAAATATTAAGACAGAGATTTGAAAAAAAAATGGTGAAAAGATAAAAAAACCAAAAAATTACATTAATATAAAACTAATTTCTCAAAAGGGAAGCCTCAAATACTTGTAATCCTTCTCTTTTTTCTTGTACAAATTTAGCGATTCCATCAGTTTCTTTGTTATCCTCCCTAAAAATATGTCGAATGATCTAATGTTCTATTCTAGATAAGAGTTGGTGAACTCTCCTAACCAATATCGAATCTGGACTATTAGGAGCATGGCCTTGAATTGCATCGATTGCCTCTATGCTATTGGACTGAATTAGAACACTATCATAACTCCATTCCAGAAGAAGCTCTAAACCATCTTTAATGCCCCATAGCTCAGCATCAATAACAAAACAAAATCCCAAATACCTATTATAACCAACGATCCACCTTTCACTCCGATCCCGCAATACTCCTCCAGTTGCAACAAATCCGTTATCCACTTTGACCACACCATCTGTCCTTAAGTAGGTTTGAATTTTAAGAGGGGATAAATACATGTAATAGCCCAATTTTACCCGAGCTTTAAAACAAAATAGGTCCATTACAAGCCCAAAAACAACAAAAAACAGAAGCCCAAATAAAAAACAAAACCAAACAACCCAAAAATACAACAAAAACCATAGTGGCCTAACAAGCCCAAAATCTAAACAATTTTCAGCAAAAAAGAAGGAACAGAAACCCAAGCCGCCGCAACCCTAGGACTAGCCCTAGGCGTCACATGCTGCTACCACCGCCACGCCTCCTCGCACGCGTCTGACACTACTCTGTCACCTGCAAGAAGCTGAAAAGCAGAAGAAACAAATAGCAAAAACAAAAAAAAAAACAAAAAAAAAATAGAAACTGAAAGTTATAATTTCGGCTATAAAAGAGCCACAACAACATCAATGTTTTGGGCTTCCTTTTTTACGAAACAAAAAAAAGAAATATAATATGAAAGAAAGAGAATCAGTTTAAGAATGAAAAAAAGGTTTCCTTTTTATTATTATTTTTTTCGCATTATTTTTGTTATCATTTTAAAAGAAATAAACAAAGAGAAAAAAAAAAGCCAAGAGCTCACCTTTTCTTGCGTTTGCGCCACCATGGGTGGCTGAGGTCGCCATCTCTGAGGAAAGGTGGTACGTTTTCGAGATCGGGAGTCAAAAAGCCAAAAAATGGCTATTTTTTCAACCACCGTGGATGGTGACACCGTCACCGGCGGCCGCCACAGTGGCTTGATGGTCGGACAATGCTCGAAGATCGGAAAGAGGGGGGAGGAGTTGAGAGAGTTTTTTTTTTTTTAGAAAGAAGAGTAAAAATGAGTTTTAAAAAAATGATTTAAATAAAGATACAAAACGGTGCCGTTTTGAGCTAGGGATACAGACGCCAAAACGACACCGTTTAAGGCCAACCCGCATGCGACCCGACCCGCTCCTGGGGGATCCGCGTGTTTTCATCTTTTGGGCTATTTACGCCCCTGGTCCTTCCTCATTTTTGGATTGTTTTAATTTAGTCCTATTTTCTTCTCTCGTTTTTTCGCCACTGAATTTTTCACCGTTTTCAGTTTGGTCCCCTATTCGCTGAAAGGACGCATGTCCCAAGAATTGGGATCTTTTCTCTTTTAGTCCCTAGTTTACTTTTTTTTCTTTTTTTCTCTTAATTTATCCTTTTAATTTAATTTGGGTTACATTTAAGCCCATTATTTATTTTCGTTTATTTATTTATTTTATTTTATTTGCCTTTTTATTAGTCCTTTATTTTTTGTTTTACTTTATTTTTCATTAGGCACCCATTTATTTATTCCATTATTATTATTATTATTATTATTATTATTATTATTATTATTATTATTATCTATTGTGTATTTATTTACAAATTGCTCCCTTAACTTCATTTATATTTTAATTTGCTCTTTTGTTTTCAATATTTTGCAAACTATTTTCCTCAATATCTGTTTGTGTATTTATTTGTTAATTCCCTTGTCCTCTTTTAGAATTGGTATTGTCTTGTTATGTGCCTATTTTGTCATTGTTATCATTTTCACTATTCATTGTTATTATTCATTTTGTTTTTCATTGATTGTTAATATTGATACTAAAGTGATGTATGTTATGTGATTATCGCCATTATATGTACTATGATTTGTTTATTAGTACATTTGTATTGTTGCCATTCGTTAGCATAATATTTTATTTGTATATCATTTTAAATATTAAATTAATTTTTACCCAAATTCGTAAAAAAAGAAAAATTTTAAAAGTAAAGGCAATATTCCGTATTTGGAACTTTGAGAAAGTCGTACCCTAACTTACGGGGTTTCAATTTTCTCGTTGAACCTAAACAGCCGAATATCCTTCTCAAATTAAAATACATAATTTTTAAATAAAAATAAAGGCAAGCTCATTCTCAAAGGTTCAATCTGTCGTGTCCTAACTTACGGGATGTGACATTTTGCTATCTCGAGACGAGAGGGTCTTTAACATTCATTTCAATTTATTCAAGCAATTTTTTTTTAAAAAAATTAACATTAATAAAAGGAGGGACCGTATTTTAAGTTCTTTCCAAGTTTTGAATTTTCGACATTAAGACATTAATCAATCAACTGTGTACCAATTTTGGGTGTTACGAGGGTGCTAACCCTTCCTCGTGCGTAACCGACTCTCGAACCTATTTCTCGAAGTTTGTAGACTAAAAATCATTGTTTTAATAAATCAAATCGCTTATTAAAACAATCAATTACGAGATGACCCGATCACATCTCATAAAAAAGATTGGTGGCAACTCCTATTTTCAATTTTCGTTTTCAAAATAAAAAGTCGACCTTTTCAAAAAAAATGGTTTCGACAGCTTGGCGACTCCACTGGGGACAAAATAAGAGAGTCAAGCCACAAGTTGATTATTTTTTGTCTTTTTTCAAAAATTAATAATTTGGTTTAAATTTACGATCCTTTCGTTGCATTTCATTTTTGTGGTTTTCATTATTTTTTGATATGCTTGCTTTATCGGTTCAAGTCTTTTGGTATATCTCTGCATATTGCATCTCATAATCGATAGATTTTACCTTTCTTAAGTAGGAGTGGAAAGCTATTCCTTTGTGAGGTCTTCACCTCCATTTAGGATAGTAGATCGCTTTCGGGATACATCCGTACCTATGTCTTCGTGAGATTTTCATCTTCGTATAGCCAAATGGAAATGTATTCCCCTGAAATGAACTCAATCCATATGAGCCTATAATGGGTGAGGATCGAGGAATCTACCGGTTCAGGTACCCTTACTTTAGAACCAAACTGCATATAATGAGCCCTAAAAGCCTACCTTATGTAGAACCATACCAAATCCTAGTGGTTACCCGAATAGGTGCTCTATTTGTTATTTATTTCTTCTGTACAACCTGTTTTGTTTTGTTTGGTTATGATTGCATTGCATCTTCATCATAAAAAAGAGGTGTTGATTCACGTTCAGTTGCTAAATAAAGAGCTTGTCATGGAAAAGAGATTTCTTGATAAAGTGGAAGACAATACGTTTTTCCGAATATGATCCGAGAAAATGCAACAAGATAAGGGTGATAGTTTAACGGAGGGGTGCGTGTTAGAATTGTGGGATTTCAAGCGCATTAGTGTGACTAAGAATAATCTCCAAGAGTTGAAAGAGGTGGATAAACACGTATTTCGAACTCTGGTTGAATATTGGAATCCTGCCTGCGGCTACTTCACTTTTGGGAAGGTAGATTTGATGCCTACCGTGGATGAGTACACAACTTTGATTCGTTTCCCGATGATTCAAGCTGACAAAGCTTATTCTATAGCCATCAACATCCCGATTTTCTTAAAGAAGCTAATGAGTATCGTGGGATGAGTGATCAATGGGTCGCGGCCCGGATCAAGCAAAAAAGGAGATAGTAAAGACATTCCTTGGAAAAGTTCGCGAGATTTGATCTAAAAATCTGGATATGAAGAAAAGGGTCGATGTATTCACTTTGAGTACTAGGGCAAGACCGTATATGTAAATATCTGTTTTATGTAAATAGATTCATTTTCTAGTAAAGTTGGTCTAATAGAATTGAATCAGAATCAACGCCTCTTTTTCCATTCATTTCATTCATCTGCATTACATTTCATTATATGCATTAAGCTTCACAAAAGACCCTAATTTATCAAAAGAGTTAGAATTCTTTGAAGAGGTCAAAAGCCCGGAAGGAATGTTGGGAAGTCTGAACATCAACACCATATCCGAAGAAGGAATTGGGAAAGAAAATTTATCGGGTATTTGCCCTTATGAACCTGGAAATGTTCTGAACAATTGGACTGTGGAAGAGATTCTTGTATTTTTTTAGAGCTAATTTAGAGTAATATTCAAAACGCGCTTATTGTTCTAAGTCTAGGAGTAATAAGAAGCCTTTTGTGAAATAGGCTTATGTCTAACATCATTATTTCAAATAAAATACATCTTTATGCCTCACTTCGAGCAAATATTCTTTTATTTATTTCATTCATAATCATACCACACAAACAGTTATTCTTAGATTCATTTGTTCTTTGGGTCTTTCTTAGATTCATTTGTTCTTTGGATCTTCCTTCGTTCCTATAATAGGTCTCTAAATATCAATGCTATGAGCGACGCTGCTACTGACTTAGAGTCTCCTTTTGAGCAAGATATGTGTATGGAGGATTCTCAAGATTTTGAAGATGATGGAGAAAGTAACTTATCTCTTAATTTGTTGAGGATGGTAGAACAAGATGAGAAACAAATCCTACCTTACAAAGAGTCAGTGGAAATTGTGAGGAAAAAAAAGGTAAAGATTGGAGCTTGCATTACCGCAGAAACAAAGCAAGACCTCATTGAATTACTCAAAAAATTCAATGATGTCTTCGTATGGTCATATCAAGACATGCCCGGGTTAAGTAATAATATTGTGGTATATCGGCTCCCCATAAAGGAAGAGTGTAAGCCAGTTCAATAGAAGCTGCGAAGGATGAAGCCCGACGTTTTGCTGAAAATAAAAGAGGAGGTCAAGAAGCAATTCGATGCTGGTTTCCTACAAGTGGTTAAATACTCAGAATAGGTAGCTAATATAGTCCCCGTCCCCAAAATAAATGGGAAAGTACGAATGTGCATAGCTACAGGGATTTGAACAAAGCTAGCCCGAAAGATAATTTCTCATTGCCTCATATCAATACCTTAGTAGACAACACGGTAGGTTACTCACTGTTATCCTTCATGGATAGTTTCTCGGGATACAAACAAATAAAAATGTATCCTGAAGACATGGAGAAGACCACATTCGTAACCATGTGGGAAACATTTTGCTATAAGGTGATGCTATTCGGACTGAAAAATATAGGAGCGACATATCAAAAAGCCATGGTAACCTTGTTTCATGATATGATGCACAAAGAAATCAAGGTTTATATCAACGATATGATTACAAAATCCAGAACAAAAAAAGGGGCATATGCAAGTCTTAAGGAAATTGTTCTTAAGATTAAAAAAAATTCAGCTAAAACTCAATCTAGCAAAATGTACCTTCAGGGCTAGATCGAGGAAACTGCTAGGATTCATAGTCAAGGAAAAGGGGATTGAGATTGACCCAGATAAAGTCAATGCTATACAGGAGCTGTTTCAGCCGCGCACTCAAAAAAGAAGTCTGGGGTTTCTTAGGGAGATTAAATTACATCGCCCGGTTTATTTCACAACTAACTGAGAAATGTGACCCCATATTCCATCTCCTTAAGAAACACAATCCAGGCATATGGGATGAGGAGTGCCAAAAAACTTTTGACAAGGTCAAAAATTACTTATCTAATGCCCTTGTGCTGATGCCACCCAGTCTAGATAAGCCATTAATATTGTACTTGGCAATATTTGGAAATTTCATGGGATGCGTACTGGGCCAACATGATGAGTTAGGAAGAAAATAAAGAGCGATATACTATCTCAGTAAGAAGTTCACTGAGTGTGAGACAAGATATTCGCCAATTGAGAAGTTGTGTTGCGCCTTAATTTGGACAATTTGGAGACAAAGACAGTATATGTTGTACCACACAACTTGGCTCATCTCAAAACTTGACCCTCTAAAGTACATGATGGAGTCGACTGCTTTGAATGGAAGAATGGCCTGATGATAAACTCTACTTTCCGAGTACGATATAGTCTATGTGAACCAGAAGACGGTAAAAGGGAGTGCAATAGCAGATTTTCTAGCCAGTAGAGCTTTAGAAGATTATGAACCTTTGAATTTTGATTTCCCAAATGAAGATTTAATGTATGTTGCAACCTCTGAAGAAGACTCTCAAGAAACCCATTCTTGGAAACTAAATTTTGACGAAGCCTCAAATGCTATCGGCAATAGAATTGGGGCAGTTTTAGTATCCCAAACGAATATCATTATCCTTTTACTAGTAAATTGGATTTTGATTGCACAAATAACATAGAGGAGTACAAAGAATGCATCATGGGTATCCGTGTAGCCATTGAACGCAAAATCAAAGTGCCAGAGGTATATTGGAATTCTACACTGGTGATCTTTTAACTCAAAGGCGAATGTGAGACAAGAGACCCTAAATTGATCAATTACCGAAAGTTGGTTCTGGAGTTAATTGAGGATTTTGATGACATTACCTTCTGTTACGTACCGCGAGATGAAAACCAGATGGCTGACGTATTGGCTACTTTAGCTTCTATGATCAGAGTAAACAAATAAGAGGATGTAAAACCTATCCAGATGAGTATTAATGAGGATCCGACTCATTGCTACAATATCGAAGGAGAAGAAGTAGAAGAAGAAAAAGATGGTCACCCTTGGTATCACGATATATTGCGATATGTGAAAAATCGTGAATGCCCTGACCAAGCAACTGAGAATGATAAAAGATCTTAGATGGGGAGATCCTATATAAAAGAAGGAAGAATCAAGTGCTACTGATGCGTATGGACACG
The DNA here is from genome assembly GCA_005393395.2 of Gossypium australe. Classification (NCBI taxonomy): domain Eukaryota; kingdom Viridiplantae; phylum Streptophyta; class Magnoliopsida; order Malvales; family Malvaceae; genus Gossypium; species Gossypium australe. Next base: position 15,232,141 of record CM016625.1, on the reverse strand, counting down.
GTTGAGGCTAAGAAAATCTTGGAAGAAGTCCATGAGGGTGTCTGTAGAACACATGCTAATGGTTTTACAATGGCCAGATAAATCATGAGATTCGGGTATTATTGGTCCACCATGGAAGGAGATTGCATCAGTTATGCCAAGAAATGCCATAAGTGTCAAATTTACGAAAAAATTCACATGCCCCATTCACCTCTTCATGTTATGACTTTTTCATGGCCTTTCTTTATGTGGGGCATGGATGTCATTGGGTCGATATCGCCGAAAGCTTCTAATGGGCATCGATTCATCTTTGTGGTCATTGAACTTTACCAAGTGGGTAGAGGCCACTTCTTAAGCCAACGTCACAAAGTTGGCAGTCAGCAAATTCTTGAAAAAAAAGAGATCATATGTCGGTATGGGATGCCAGAAAAGATTATATCTGACAATGCATTGAATTTAAACAACAGCACTATAGCAGAGGTCTGTAGCCAATTCAAGATCAAACACCATAACTCGTCACCATATCGCCCAAAAATGAATGGTGCAGTGGAGGCAGCCAATAAGAACATCAAGAAGATCGTGGGGAAAATGACTGAAACTTATAAAGATTGGCACGAGAAGTTACCGTTTGCCTTTTATACTTATCGAACGTCTATCAAGACCTCCACCGAGCCAACACCCTTCTCTTTGGTTTATGAAATGGAGGCGGTTCTGCCTATTGAGGTTGAGATTCCCTCTCTTGGAGTTTTGTCAGAACTAAAGCTAGATGAAGCAGAATAGATCCAGTTTCGATGTGATCAGCTGAACTTGATTGAAGAAAAGAGGTTGAAAGCTATCCGTCATGGTCAGACGTACCAAAAGCGAATGATGCGAGCTTATAACAAGAAGGTTCGCCCCAGATAATTCCATAAGGGGGACCTAGTATTGAAAAAGATACTGCCCATACAAAAGGATTTCCAAGGTAAATGGATGCCAAATTGGGAAGGACCTTATGTGGTAAAAAAGGTCTTTTCTGGAGGAGCACTAATTTTGATCGAAATGGATGGAAAAACTTGTCTAATCATGTGTAAGAAGGTCTTTTCTGGAGAAGCACTGCTTTTGATCGAAATGGATGGCAGAACTTGTCTAATCATATGAATTCAGATTCAGTCAAAAAGTACTTCACCTAAATAAAAATAAAAAAAGGGAAATGCCAATGCGAAAACCCATAAAGGGCGCCTCGAGACCAAAGGGGTTTTGAGTTGAAAACCCAAGAAATGGTAATTCAAATTTTGATTGAAAATGGGGCATGTAGTAGTCTTGTCTTTTCAGAATTAACAAGGAGGAGGAACGTTGCATCTTGGGGCATCAACAAAATACTTTGGATCTCCTAGACACAAATCAGGCTCAAAATGGTCCTCGAGAAATTTGTGCAGAGAAGTTCATGCTGCAATATCTGGGGCACCTAGTTTTCATCTTACTCATATTACATTTTAGCAATGTTTGCTATCTTTGATTAATTTATTCATTTCGAGCTCTGCTCCCAAACGATTTTAATCTTGCCCATTGTTACGATATTTTCCAAGCATTTTTCATTGAAATAACGATTAATGGACTAAGTAATATTCAAAACAAAAGTTTTTTTGCATATTGCTCTGAAAGGCTTCTAAATAGTACAATGACCTGAAACGGAACCGCTAGTCAGAACTAACCAAATTTAAGAGTTGGAAACATGTGGAAAAGAATAGCCCAACTTGTGATTATTTCTTCGGGTTTTCTATTAAAGATACCAGCTGAGCAAGAAAGAAGCGTAATACGTCAGTGATAAAACCTTGATGAACAACGAGCAATGTCAACCTAAGCATTAAAAGAGGATCATTCTCAAAAAAATGACATTTTGCATTCATGCAAGCATCATTTATACACATCTAGTTAGGAGCATTTGATGCATTCTGATCATAACATCCTAATCATTCGGCATAAATAGAGACCCATGAATTGGATTTTAAAGGTCATGTTACCCGAAGAATAGTGTAACAGATCAATAAAGCCACAAATCCTATACCTCTGAAGTTACAGTAGGTCGGATTAAATCTATCATAGCAAATCTTATCTCCCTGAAGTTGCAATGGAGTAGATTGAAGTCACAAGTCTTATCTCCCTGAAGTTACAGTGGAGCAGACTAAAGATAGCAAATCTTATTTCCCTGAAGTTGCAGTGGAACAGATTAAAGCTACAAATTACAAATCTTATCTCCCTGAAGTTGCAGCGGAGCAAATTGAAGCCACTAATCTTATCTCCCTGAAGTTGCAGTGGAATAGATTGAGAATGCTAATCTTATTTCCCTGAAGTTGCAGTGGAATAGATTAAAGCTACAAGTCACAAATCCTATACCTCTGAAGTTGCAGTAGGTTGGATCAAATCTACCATAGCGAATCTTATTTCCTTGAAGTTGTAGTGGAACAGATTAAAGCTACAAATTACAAATCTTATCTCCCTGAAGTTGCAGTGGAGCAGACTGAAGATAGCGAATCTTATTTCCCTGAAGTTATAATGGGTCAGGTCAAATCAAATCACAAATCTCATCTCCCTGAAGTTGCAACGGAACAGATTGAAGCTACAAGTCTTATCTCTCTAAAGTTGCAGTAGTGTGGATCGAAGCAACAGTTCATATACCCCTAAAGATGCAGTGGGTTGGAATGAGGCTACTTAAAGAAGAGAAACACCATAGAAGTCGAGATTCGGCAAGACCGGCCAAAATTGGTCTTTCATAAAAGTCTTTGCTCCGTTCTCGTTACACGACAACGAGCAAAAAGGGACATCTGTAATAGCTAGCCTAATTTTACCCGGGCTTTAAATAAAACAAAGCATTCCATTATAAGCCCCAAAACAACAAAAACAGAGCCCAAATCAAAAATAAAACCAAACAACCCAAAAATACAACAAAAACCCTAGTGGCCCAACAAGCCCAAAACCTAAACAATTTTCAGCAAAAAAGAGGGAATAGAAACCCTAGCCGCCACAACCCTAGGACTAGCCCAAGATGCCGCATGCTGCTGCCACCGCCACGCCTCATCGCATGCATCTGACACTATTCTGTCACCTGTATGAAGCCGACAAGCAGAAGAAACAAATAGCAAAAAAACAAAAAAAATAGAAATTCAAAGTTGTAATTTCGGCTATAAAAGAGCCACAACAACATCAATGTTTTGGGCTTCTTTTTTTACGAAAAAAAAAAAAGAAATAAAATATGAAAGAAAGAGAATCGATTCAAGAACGAAAAAAAGTTGCCTTTTTATTATTTTTTTCTTTTCGCATTACTTTTGTTATCATTTCAAAAGGAATAAACAAAGAGTAAAAAAAAGAGCCAAAAGCTCACCTTTTCTTGCGTTTGCGCCACCATGGGTGGTCGAGGTCGCCATCTTCTAGGAAAGGTGGTACGTTTTTTAGATCGGGAGTCAAAAAGTCAAAAAATAGCTATTTTTTGAATTTTTCGACCACCATGGACGGTGGCACCGTCACCGACGATCGGCGGCTGCCACGGTGGCTTGATGGTCGGACAATGCCCGAAGATCGGAAAGAGGGCGGAGGAGTTAAGAGAGTTTTTTTTTGAGAAAGAAGAGCAAAATTGAGTTTTTTTTTAAATGATTTAAATAAAGATACAAAACAGCACCATTTTGAGCTAGGGATACAGACGCCAAAACGACGAAGTTTAAGGCCAATCCACGCACGACCCAACCCACTCCTGAGGGATCCGCTTGTTTTCATCTTTTGGGCTATTTATGCCCCTGGTCCTTCCGCATTTTGGGTTGTTTTAATTTAGTCATATTTTTTTTCTTTGTTTTTGCCACTGAATTTTTCACCATTTTCAGTTTGGTCCCCTGTTCGCTGAAGGGACGCATGTCCCAAGAATTGGGATCTTTTCTCTTTTAGTCCCTAGTTTATTTTTTTCTTTTTTTTTTCTCTTAATTTATCCTTTTAATTTAATTTGGGTTACATTTAAGCCCGCTATTTATTTTCGTTTATTTATATATTTTATTTTATTTGCCTTTTTATTAGTCCTTTATTTTCTGTTTTATTTTATTTTTCATTAGGCACCCATTTATTATTATTATTATTATTATTATTATTATTATTATTATTATTATTATATTATTATTATTATTATCTATTGTGTATTTATTTCCAAATTGCTTCCTTAACTTCATTTATATTTTCATTTGCTCTTTTGTTTTCAATATTTTGGAAACTATTTTCCTCAATATCTGATTGTGTATTTATTTATTAATTCCCTTGTCCTGTTTTAGAATTGGTATTGCCTTGTTATGTGCCTATTTTGTTATTGTTATCATTTTCACTATTCATTGTTATTATTCATTTTGTTTTTCGTTGATTGTTAATATTGATACTAAAGTGATGTATGTTATGTGATTATTGTCATTATATGTATTATGATTTGTTTATTAGTACATTTATACTGTTGCCATTCGTTAGCATAATATTTTGTTCGTATATCATTTTAAATATTACATATAAAATTCCGTATTTGGAATTTTAAAAATTTTGAAAATAAAGGCAATATTCCGTATTTGGAACTTCGAGAAAGTCGTACCCTAACTTACGGGGTTTTAATTTTCTCATTGAACCTAAACAACCGAATATCCTTCTCAAATTAAAATACATAAATTTTAAATAAAAATAAAGGCAAGCTCATTCTCAAAGGTTCAATGTGTCGTGTCCTAACTTACAGGATGTGACATGTTGCTATCTTGAGATGTGAGGGTTTTTAACATTCGTTTCAATTTATTCAAGCAAATTTTTTTTCAAAAAAAAATTAACATTAATAAAAGGAGGGACCGTATTTTAAATTTTTCTAATTTTTAAATTTTCGATATTAAGACATTAATTAATCAATTGGGTACCAATTTTGAACGTTACGAGGGTGCTAACCCTTCCTCGTGCATAACCAACTCCAGAACCTATTTCTTGAAGTTCGTAGACCAAAAATCATTATTTTAATAAATCAAATCGCTTATTAAAATAATCAATTACGAGGTGACCCGATCACACCTCATAAAAAAGATTGGTGGTAACTCTCATTTTCGATTTTCATTTTCAAAATAAAAGGTTGACATTTTCTAAAAAAATGGTTTTCGACAATAGACATTATAAACAATATGTGCCTAATCAATTAAAATTTAAAGTATTTTGGATGTTTAAAATATAAAAAAAAAAACACAAATTAGGAAAAGTGATATAAATATAGAAATTATGATATCTATCATTATTCAAAATGCGAATCAGGTATAAAGTTAATGTTATGTAAGGAGTGCCGAAAATTGAAATAATTGGTTAAATTAGCTACTCAATTCAATGCTGGTAATAACAGTGAATTCCAACTAAAATCATCAGGTCTTGCGACTATTTTATTCAGGGTAAAGCATATGAGATAATTTGGCATAAACAGATTGGTAGATTACAAAATATTAAAAGGCAAGAGATTGCAAGAGAAAGAGGGTTGCAGATTCCCAAGGTTGGTCCTAAATAAGGATAGGATTTATCAACCTTTTTTTTAGTTGAAAGACCCCACATTAGCTGTTCAACAACAATGGGCAGTGGCTGTATTCATCAAACTCAAGCTCCACCATGTATTTCATAATTTAAGATATAATAGACTCATGCTTTTCTCTTCCCATCTTTGCTTCTTATGCCATCTCTTTACTAACCATTATTTTAACTAATCTTGTAATTTCAATTTATCAATTTATAATATTTATTTAAAAAAACTACCCTACAAAAAATTATATTTATTTTAGAAACTATCCTCTATATTTAATATTTTTTTTCAAAAACATAGGGCTCCAAAATGTTGACATGATAAATAAACTATTATTTTTTATTTTAAGTTTCTAACTTATATGAACAATCTAATTTTTTTAACACGTGTCGTATTCATTTTATTGATATGTGGTAATTATTTATACGATCAATTTTTAATTCCACATCAAATAGAGAACACTCTCGTAGCTCACAATTACAATATAAAATAAATAGAAAATTCTTCACTATTTTTATAAGCTCTCTAGAATTTTTTAAAAAAAAAAATTATGAGAAGAGCTTATAGTTTAAAATTATTTATATATTATTGATATATAATAATATATTTATATGAAAGAGTTCTATTGGTTCGGAATAACCTAGAAAGAAAGATACATAATTTTAGATATAATTTAAGAAATTAAAATATTCAAAGTTAATTTTAATTCAATATTAACTAAAGAACACGCACTATCTCACACTTAACTTATAGATAAATAATAATTTACTCTCTATTTTCATTAAAATTTTAATTTTAATTCCACATTGACTAGAGAATATTTTCATAGTTCAGTTCTTCACTATTTCATTAAAATTTAATTTTAATCCCTTAACAAGTTAAGTTTAATCCAACATTGGCTAAAGAACACTCACATACTCACACTTACCCTATATATAAATGTTAATTTCTTCACTACTTCCATTAAAAATTTAATTTTAATCTTAAATTAACTAGAGAACTGTAACACCCCTCACTCATCCCTGCCACTAGAGTCGAGTTATGGGATGCTACAGTAAATAACAGAACAGTTACTTGCTATTTTAAATCAAGAATCCACTTAAAACATTTAATAATTCTCATACATTGATACAAATCATGCTTTCCAAACAAAATCAGGTTTAAATCGAGCTTACGAAAACTCTAAAGTCAACCCCGAAATAAATAAGGACTTAATTGAAAAACAAAAAGTATGTTAATTTTTGCAAACAATGGACACACGGCTGTTTAACAAGTTGAAATCGTGTAGCATTGGAGTCACACGACCGTATATCTAGACCGTCTAACTAACTGTGACTGTGTGGATCAAAGTGCAAAAATTTAACAAAAGTCACACGATTGTGTAGCTAGGCCGTGTAACTAACTATGGTTCTGTGAAAAGGTTAAATTATCAAAACTATAATACTCATACAGGCGTGTGGCCAGCTCATGTGGCGAGCCCGTGTGACAAACAGAAATGGTGTGTACATATTCCCCCTGAACTCCAGTGAGCACACTGTCGTATGTCAGCCCGTGTAATGCAAAAATATGCCATTTGATGCATGGTACAATTCAACTTCTAAAAATGACCTAAAATGCATCTTTCAACCAACATAAAACTATCCAAAACTTGCACATTTCCAAGCCAAAATATAAATTACAACAACTCCCAAAGTATACAACCAATATGCCACATTTGGCACCAACACAAACCTCAAACATAAGTCATCACAGATTATACCATAACCATTAATCATTTTATACCATAAGCTAGATCATATGCATATCATCTTCTAAGCTTTGCCATTCACATTTGCATTACTATATACCAAAACTTTGCAAACAACCATTCCTGATTTCTTTAAGTTACCATATATATATATATATATATATATATATATATACAAAACTCAACAATACCAAAACACATACATTACATTACAAGTACTTGACCATCCTAAGTACATGCCACATATAACCAAGTTCGAAACAATCAAAAGTCTATCGAAACGGGAGACGAAGGGTGTAAGCTTCTTATTGATCTAATCGACACATTCCGAACATCCAAAATCTACAAAAAAATAGTAGTAACATCGAGTAAGTATTATGAATACTTAGTAAGCTCATACAATATAAACAATTTACTTTCCTTAATCATTTAATACATACAATACATTATGCAAAACAATTCCCTTATCATGGCACAATACAACAACATCAAATAGGTGAGATTTTGGTTTATGATCATACTTATAAGCCTCATACGACAATAGACCAAATTCAAATCAACAACTTCACATATGCATTTCATATTCATCCTTTGTCAACATTGGGATCATAATTCCACATTTCTTATGTAACACCCTGATAAATTTATTTATGTTTCTGTAAATATTTGACACAAATGTGTATTTATTTCAGTGGCTAAGTGTTCTGGGTGTGTGTAAGGTCTTGGGTTCAAGTCTTCATTTTGCCAAAATATTGTTATTAGAGACCCAAGCTTTATCCTTGTCGATTGGGCTTATATAAAATTTTCTATTCATTCATATTAGAATGAGCCTACTGGATTGAGTGGTAAGGAGCTAGTATGTGGGAGATCCTGTGTTCAAAGCCCTACGTGCGTGTAGGTGATAATTTTTGTTTCTGGTGTCTGATAGAGGTTGGAAGGAACCGAAATTCTAAGGTGGTTGTGAGTTAGTAGGTTAGTGGGAGAAAAATTAGGGAGGTTATCAGATTTATGATTTTGTTTAATTTTTGTTTTCTTTTTTTTCCCCAAAACTTCATTTCTTGACTTTTTCTCTCTTCCTTGTCTTCCACTTTCAATTTTTTTCATTTCCTTCTTCTGATTGTTGTCGTTTTCTCGTTCAATTGTTGCTACTGCAATTTTTGGGTTTGTTAATCGGCTTGGTAAGTGAAGTTTGGTTTTTTGTTAACTATTGGTTTTTGGAATTGTAGGCAATGTTAATAATAGCCGATAAATGGTGAGTAATCGATGAATTTTGTTGTGTAGGAGAAGGTGGTGAGGTAGTGGTTGTCACTCCAATGGTTTAGCTTATTGTGTGTGGTCGTTTTTACGGTGGTAAGTTTTTGGGTGTTGATCGATTTAGTTTTTGTGAACTCGTTATTGGTTGCTAAAAGGTGTTGGGTATTCTGATTTTAGGTGCTGGTGGTCTCAGGAGTGCTTTCGCATCAAAATCGAACTAGGTGTGTACCTAAAACACAAAAAACCAAGCTTCGAAAAAAGCCGAAAAACCTTACTGTCGACGGCACACGGGCGTGTGCCTAGCCTTGTGGTTGGCCATGTCCGAGACACGTTCGTGTGCTTGACGAGGGCATGGCCGTGTGCAAGACACGACCATGTGTGCTTGACAAGGGCATGGCCGTGCGCAAGACACGGCCATGTGATGGTGTAGGTGTGGCCATATAGGCCACACAGGCTAGGCCAAGTTGAGCGTGTGGGCCCACACGATCATGCCACATGGGCATGTAGGTTTTGGGCCAGACCGTGTGGGCTGTACAAGTGAGACCAATCTAGGCGTGTGGGACATATGGGTATATGGGCCCAAAATTCTAATTTTTTTTCCTAGGGTCGCACGGGTCGTTCCGATTGATTGTAGGCCTACCGTAGGGTCGGTAAGGGTTAACCAAACCCTAGATTATGTGATCAGATATTCTGATAGTTTGCTCTGAGTAAGACACTGTTATGCATGTCTGATTATTCTGCTATATATATTTGATATCTGTATGCGAGCATGTTAAGCATGATATTATTGTATCTGTTATTCTGTATCTGTGATTGGGGTGAGTTTTTGTATGTGGAGGAAGTATTCTCTATGGCGACCTTTGCCTTTATTCTGGCAGCTTGTCTGCATATTATCTGATATGTGTCGTAATGACACAATATGGTGTGTAAGGGTGGGTGAGTGTTTTTAACCCCATATGGTGTAATGGGATGGTCGAAGTTGGTGTGTAGAGGATGGGGGTGATTCTGTATATCTGTTCTGCATATCTGATTCTGTTATCTGTTTCTGAAATGGACCTAAGTCTGATTCTGTATCTAACTATGTTGAGTTTACTGTATGTTTTACATGCTTATTTCTGTTGGGTTACACACTGAGTTTACGAAAACTCACATCTATTTGTCTGTTCTGTTCAGGTGATCCACGGACTTAGGCGGATCGGTGCAGCGGAGTCTCATGGTGACCACTAGACTAGGGGTGAGCAAAACTCGATTCGACTCGAAAAATCGAAAAAAAATTGAATTTCGAGTTAAACAAATCGAGTTATTTGAGTTACTCGAGTCAACTCGATTTTTTTTTGAATTTCGAGTTCGAATCGAGTTGAGTTTTCAAATTCGAATAACTCGAATAATTCGAATAATTTGAATCAAACTATAATATTTTACATTTTACCCCAAACTCCCAAAACATTTACTTTCCCTCAAACTTTACTCCCCCCCATCCCAACCCCCCCAATCTACCCAAAACATTCCCACCAAAATACTCTCCATTACTTTTTCTCAAAGACTCCCAAAAACCCCAAAAAACTTTTTATTTTCCCCCAAAATTTTTACTCCCTCCCACTTTTCCCTAAAAATACTCCCTTCCCACTCACCTCCTATCTACCCCAAACCCATCCCCCCTCCAATTTTTTTTAAATTTCCCTTCAAATTTTACTCCCCCTATTTATGTTTCCCTCAAACTTTACTCCAAAACTTTTTATTTCCCCCTAAACTTTTACTTCTCACCCCGTCAAATAAAAAATCAAAATTATCCAAAAAATTCACTAAACATAAAATAGTAATTTATTTATATCTACTATATTATTAAATTAAATTTCAAATTTTATATATTATATTATTGAATTCATATTGAATATATATTAAAATTGAATTATTAATTATGCCATAAAATATTCGTGTTAAAATTTATATTGGTATCAATTTTACATTTTATCTTAAATAACTTTTATTAAAAAATCACATTTTACATTTAATATTAATTCCAAAATACATAGTGACAAGAATCTGAAGATAATTGAAAGAACTAAACAAGCAAAGAAGTTAACCCGTATATAAAAAGATTAATAAATAAATTATTTGGTGATGAAAATTAATAAAAATTTTGGTTAAGGTGGACAAATTTTATTACGATGGGTGACAATGGTTACAAGGACCCAAAATTACTTTTTAAAATTTAACTCGAACAAATATATTCGATTCGAATTCCATCTCACTCGACTCGATTCGAGAAAATTTCAAATCAAATTAGGATGATAAAATATGATTCGTCAACTCGATTAACTGGAAATTTTTTCGTTCGATTCGATCGAACGCTCACCCCTACACTAGACTATAAACAGGCTTTAATTAAAGGTTTTAATTAATTAAGGATTATTTCTGGGAGTTTTGTAATTAATGGACTCTCCGGACTGTTTAGTTTTTATTATGGAGTTGGATTTTCATTTTGAATCTTTAACTGCGACGATTGACTAAAGACATAGTTTTTACTAAAATAAAGGTTTTACTAAAAACACGAACTGGGCTTTCAAAATATAACGGTTTATAATACTTCGACTGTAAGTTACGTTTTTGCAAATGATTTAGTTAAATAACGCTTTCGGAGATAATTATAAAACTTGGGCGATTTTCAAACAACTTTACAAAGCTTTATCGAAACAACTCTATTTTCTAAACCCTACGTTGTCACATCTCAGGATTCGACCATAACGTCTCGGCCGAGTTTAGGATGTTACATCTTATCTTTATTTTACCCAATGAAACCTCATAAAAGAACTCAATGTACATATGCAAATAACATCTGATGCTCGTCCGAGCTAATCATATACATTAGTATCAGGTTACCCATCCGGGTTAAACATTTGTCGACACAATAAATAGTCTAGCCAGGGTTTGTATATACATGTAACGTTACCTGTCTGGACTAAACCCATAAAATGATATTAGGTTACTCGTCCGAGCTAAACTGTGTCACATGTATCTTCGAATCCACAGCAAATATTGAAGCTCGGTATCATCCAAAATCAACCTATATCCTTGTGTATGAGGCTTTTACCAAGTTCATTGGGATTATCTCAACACTTCAATTCAGTACGATTTCATTACGCTTAAGTCCAATTCCATCTTATATACTAATTCATAATTCATCCAAACTTTCAATAGAACATGTATAAGCATTTAGACATAACTTAACGGGAACTTAAACTTATTTATATTGTATTAACTTNTTTCAAAATCGATCTCAATTCCATCCTTCTACAATCCATTAAAACCTATATTTATAGAATGTTCATTCCAATTTCAAATTTATTATATTTTAGTCCCTAAGTTCGAAACCAACAACTTTTTCTTTACAAATTAGTCATTTTTCATATCTAAGCTTCAAATCTAACCAAACAACCACAAAAACTCAATAATACATAAATGGTGACTTTTATAAACTTTAATAGTTTCATGAAATAGTACTTGGGCTAGCTAAATCAAGCTCCTGAGATCTCAAAAACATAAAAAATGCAAGAAACGAACTAAGAACGGCTTACCAAACCAAGGACTTTAGCTTGAACACATTAAACCCTAAACTTTCTTCCCTTGGACAGTTGGAGAAGATGGAAGAAAATGATTCTTTTCCTTTTAATTTATTTGTCTTGTATATTTTAATTATGACTAATAAATCTTAATAATTAACTAAAATTTTACTTAATTAAACATAAATGTAATTAAGAAACTTAGTGGATGAATACATCATCATCCACTATTCCAAAGTATAAATAAATTGATTAAAAATTCATAATGATTGAACTTTTGTCACTTTTATGATTTAGTCCTTACACCTTAATTAACTATTCATTCAATAAGATTGCTAGACCGAAGTTCAATATAATACTTTAATAAACATATAAATAATAAATAATAAAAATTCATGAACTAGATCATAAAAAAACGGGGTTCCAAAAACCATAATTCTCGACACCAGTGAAAACTGGTTGTTACAAGAACACTCACATATCTCACATTTACCTTATAAATAAGTACATTGTTTAGAGAATACTCTCATAGCTCACTTCTTCACTATTTTTATTTAAAAAGTTAATTTTAATCCCACATTTACTAGAGAATACTTCCATAGCTTACTTCTTCACTATTTTCATTAAAAGTTAATTTTAACTTAAAAAGTTAAGAACACTCCCATACTCACACTTGATATAAATAAGTGTCAATTTCTTAACTATTTCATTAAAAAGTTCATTTTAATCTCACATTGACTAGAGAACATTGTCATATCTCACATTGACCTTATAAATAAGTGACAATTTCACTATTTTCATTAAAAAAAATTAATTTTAATCACACGTCAACTAGAGAAGACTCTCATAGCTCACTTCTTCACTATTTTCATTAAAATATTAATTTTAATCCCAAATTGGTTAGAGAACACTCTCATGCTCACACTTACACTATAAATAAGTGTCAATTTCTTAACTATTTTCATTAAAAGGTTCATTTTAATCTCACATTGACCAGAAAACATTCTCATATCTCATATTAACCTTATAAATAAGTGACAATTTCTTCACTATTTTCATTAAAAAATTTAATTTCAATCCCACATTAACTAGAGAAAACTCTCATAGCTCTCTTCTTCACTATTTTCATTAAAACGTTAATTTTAACCCTATATTAGTTAGAGAACGTTCTCATGCTCATACTTACACTATAAATACGTGTCAATTTCTTCATTTTTTAATTAAAAAAATAATTTAAATTTCAATAAATATTAGTATATACACTTGAATGTAGCATGTATATATTATTATATAAATATATAAATTAATTAATCTTTATACATGCACTAAATTATAGTATGTGTAAATATATCTATAATATGAATTAATTAAATATATTTTTTACTTTAAATAAATAAACTCATACATCTATATAAGTACTGATTTACACTATTAATTAAAGGTGCATTGATTATTTTATAATTATAATCAATATTACCATCCACATACTTATTTAAATTTACTTATTTAATAATTTATTATTAGATTCAAAGTTTGATAAATTTTCATAGCTTTTAGGATTATAACTAAATTATACACTAAGTAAGCTTGTGCATCGCATAGATTAAAAAACCAGTTTTTATAATAAAATTATCATTTATTTTTAAAATGTATTTTTTATTTTTTTTATTTCACCCATTTTTTGGATGTACCATTATCTAGTGTATATAATAAGGAATCAACTACGTTCTTTTTAGATTAAACTAATGTTATGTTTAGATATAAGGTAAACTACGTTAGTAGTGACTCAATTTTTTTTTTATCACCTAACTATGAAAAGTTATCAAATGGTCACCTAACTATGCAATTTTGTCTTTTTTAGTCACCAACTTGCTAATGGTGGCAAATTTTAAAATCTGTATAATAGTAACTTTAACCCTCAACATTCACACATTGTGTAATTTAGTCTCTCTCTTTTTTTTTTCTTTTGCAAATTTGATTTTTTTTGTGACATTGAAGGTTAATTTTAAAAGAACGAGAAAAGATGGAAATTATTATCTTGAATTTTTAGATGTTCCTATTTTTTGTATAATTTCAATCGAATTAGTTAATAATTTTTTTTAGCTTTTTAAGTGAATGGATTACAAAGAATTTAAGAATTTAAACATATAAATTTATACCTATAATTATTTATTTACAATTTTTTATGATTTTCCAAAGTCAGAACAGGGAACCCGAAATCGATCTGATATTGTCTTACAAAAATTCATATATCTCATAATATGAAACTCTTTTGCTTACACCGTTTCTTACATGTAAAACTAGATTCAATAGGCTTTAATTTAATACTTTAAATAACCTCTAATTCAATTTCTAAAATTTTTGGTGAATTTTTAAAGTCAGACTACTGCTGTCCAAAAACTGTTTTAGTGCAAAATGTTGATAACCAAGTTTATAACACACTCCTTTCCTTTCTCTACAATATTTCCATCACTTCCTCTTATTTCACTTCACTAACATATCATGAACATAGAACCTTATATAAGAAAACTCTACTTTGGCATCATTTTCATACTTTTTCAATAATATCAAACTTAAAAATATTAAAATTTTGATGTTATTATCTTGTTCTATTGATTTCAATCTTCTCTCTCCTATAGTTTCTATTTTTTAAATCTAACTTGATATTCTAGCTCCCCATAGTCTCCTTATTATTTTACTCAGATTTCTAAGTGAAAATGGTAAATTTTTGGTAAAAAGACCAAATTGTAAAGAAAAGAAAGTTTTTTCTTTTCTTCACTTCTCACGTGGGTGCATGGAAAGATGAATATAATTCTTCATCTTTCTTTCCTTATATACTAAATAAAATTAATAATAAAATATCTCATTAAAATATTAATAAAATAATATTTATCTAATTAAATAATTATAAAATATCATCAAAATATCTCTAATATAATCATTGCCTTCTGAGTTCTCTCTTTCTAATTGACCATTTTACCCTTTATGATCTTTTAAAATTTCATCCTTGAGTCATCACTTAATTTGGTAAAGTTGTGATTTTAGCCCCTCATAATTTTTCACCTATTCAATTTGGTCCTAATTCATCCATTTTCTTTAGTTTTTAGATCATTCCATCCTTAAAATATTTGCACTATTAATCCTTCAACTTTTTCATATTTATACTTTAACCCCTCAAATTGAGTATTTACTCTTGGGCCACAAAATTTTTCTTACTTTTTTGATTTAGTCCTTTCTTGAATTAATCATAATATACTTTTCAATGTTGACATAACTCAAAATTTTTCTTTTTTGTCACTTTATTTCCTTACTTTATTATATCCAAGATAATATCTTATTTTCTTACTGTAATAATTTTCAAGATATTACATGTCAGACACTCATTTGACTCGGGTTCAAACTGTGTGACCCCATACCCTACCTCTAATATTGTATAAAAAAACACCACATAAATTTTGATTCAATCTATAATATTAAATAAAATATTGATTTGTGTAATTTTATACATGAAATATTGATTTGATTCAATCTTCACAAACTAGTAACACCATTAGAAATAAAATCATTTTTATGTATGCATATTAAATAATTACGCTTATCCAACATAAAAATAAATTGATATACCTATTTCTTTAAATGTGTATAATTAAATTAAAATTTAAGTTTCATTTACATATTTAAACTACAATCAAAGTTTCATATGTATAATTACACCAAATTAAAATTTATATATTAAAATAAACATTACACTAAATTTCATATATGATTTTGATATTTTTCCCTTAAAAAATAAACAAAATTTCCTGTTGAATTTTTTTTTTTCTTTGTTTGCATGGCTAAAATTCTCTGTTTCTCTTAAACCTTTTTACATTATTTTTGTGTCACCTGCAATTCTTAAAATTGGAAATGTTATTTTTGCTTTAGTGTTGGATATTTATAAACTGTTAAGATTATAAACTAGTAATTTCTTTGGGGGACATGGAGGAAATAAGATAGCAAAAACGGAGATGGACTGTAAGATCAAAATAAAACTAGTAATTTCTTTGGGGGAGGGGGGGTTATTACTTTTAAACTGCAAAGAATATGGATTAATAAACTATCCTTCATAAAAACTGAATTAATAAACCTTAAAAGAATACTTTGGAATACCACTTACTACCATTGATCAAATTTTTAAGTTTTGAGAAATTCTTTTAAATTTAAGGGACGCTTAAACCTATATAGGATGACTCTACTATGATCTATGAAAATTTAAACTTAAAATCTCATCCAAGACTACTAATTAATCATCACCCTCCACATGCGTAAGGCAAATCCATAAATTATCAACCTCTCACATACAAATGATAGTGACACAAAAGTAAAGATGAGAGGCACATACCTATCCAACTCCCTATACTTCACTGACCTGACTGTATCAGAAATTCGTGTTGGTTATTTGTTTTTCTCCCCTTCTTTTGTTTTCTTACTACAGGTTTCTCACTAGGATTAGAGATAGGATTTTCTTTTTCTTCTTTTCTTCTTATTCTCTTTGGTTGCCGACAGATTGCTAAGAAGTTGGATTTATGATTTTTCTTTTTCTTTTTTAGGATAGATGGTGGTGTTGGGTTTCGATAATGGAGGCTGGGTCAATGAGGGTAAAGTATAGAAGGGAGTGAAGATTGTAACAGTGACGGTGATGAAGCTGAACCAATGGTCATGCTTCAAACATGGTGAGATGCATAAGCTTCTGATTATGGCCAAGTTTAAAACTGTTTTTCTTCTTATTTTCCAAAGATTTAACAACTACAAATTTAAACTATTTTTCTGGTTCATTTTTTTAAAAGGATTCGGGTTTGTTACCTATATATTCAATATATATTAGAACTTAGAACATGAATATAAACAACCAATATCCAACATATACCAGCAGCATTTGACCCTCACATCTGAACACAAGTAACATAACAATAGCAACTAAAATGATTAGGACAACATATCAACAACGATGCTGAACTGGTTTTACAGATGCTTTTTCGCTTCAACTGGTTTTTAACTGCTTCAACATTTATATTATTTTTTATACCAGCATTACGACATAATAAAGGAAAGCCTGGAGAAAATCTAAGAAAGGATTACATTTCTGTGAGCGTTGTCACAATCCAAGTTCCTTATGCAATGAAATTGAGGCAAACAGATTCAAGTTTTATGTACAAACATTAACACTGAAATTGATGCCTTGAAATAAGTAGGGGAAAAAAAATTATCTTTAGAGACTTCTGAATAAACAATTCAAGCATAACATAATAAATGCGAGCAACACGAATCAACTTGTTGTCTTACAATGCCAGTAGAATGAGTAAAACAGTTACCCATAGTTTGATTACTAACCTACCAGACCACCATAGCCACTTACCAGAGAAAAGGGCTGTCATATTATTGAAGTGGCTCCTGGTGAGCAGCTGTTGCAGGTCCCGGTGCTATAGTGAACAGACCACGACGTTGTCCGGCTTGTATCATAAATGCAACTTCAGTTGCCGCAAGAGCTGCTGCTTCCTGTTTCAACGGAAAAATAAATTAATTGCCACAAGTAATATAGAATTTAAAATAACTTGAACCAGCTAAAACAGTAGGAGGATAATTCGGATTTTGTTTAAGAAACTACATGAACACGGCAACTAATACAAGTGAAAGAGGATGTCATAAATGGAAACCTTTGAAGGTGTAACTACCTATTCCTAAACAGTTTTTAAGCAATATTTTTCCCCCGTCTCAAACCAGACAAGCATATGTGCGGAACAGATCTTGGAAGGAAGAAAAGAATCTAAGTTTTCAGTATTCTTCTGTGATGTGGATCAACCTCAACATGCTTAAGTAAAGTACTACTCTTTCAAAAAAAAAAAAAAAATTAATGGAACTAAGAGACATTACCTGTCTCTGCCTTCGGCGCTGCAATATGCTGATGGCCCAGGCCATGATGTAACATGGGAGAAGAAAGCCAGCAGCGCGAAGCATGAAAAGCTGCATAGCACAAAAAAAGAATTTAAGAACAGCAAAACAATGTGAATTACTAAAGGATAGATGCAAATTCATCTCATGCTTACAGAGAAAAATGCAGACGCATCATCATCCCCATCTCCAGCAGTTAGGTACAGAGCGTGCCTTAAGAGTAGAAGAGCCATTAACTGCAAATAAACAGAGAAAATTAACAGCAATTCATGTTATTTATTGGGTATGGAGGAAAAATCTTTCATCAAACTGAAAACCAGAACCGTGATTATGTTTGCCTCCAAAAACAAAAACTAGTAATTCAGGATTTGGGACCTAACTTGATAACCTAAATCAAAGGTCCAGATGGGGATCATGAATCATGACTAGTTCCGTGCCAGTTCAAAAAGGCAAGGGCAAATCAGATAAAAGAATACTGCATTCCAATATTGCATTACAAACAAGATGCCTTGAATATTGAAACTCAATCCATTGAGAGCAGAAAGCTCATAAAAGAAATAAAAGGAACCGCGAAGATTTTATTATTAACATAATGCCTATAAGTAGGAAAGGGTAATGAATTGTTTTATTTCTATAGAGAAATTATAGCTTACAATTAGGACCGCAGACCGGCAAAATGCAGCTCCACTAGCATTGGACTCAGCATACTCATCATAATCTGCCTCCAAAAGATGGCGTTCTGCAGCTGCCATGGCTAAAATCCGAGGATCACGCAAATCCAAAGGTGCACCAGAAATTGTCCAACCCTCACTGTATCAACATATAAAGGTGGAAAAATAAAAGGTCAACAGTTATGAGCATACAGTAGCATCCCCTCCTACGGATTTCTAAAACTTATGACATAGAACCTCAAAAACATAAAAGGCTCTTAGTTACAAGACCACCATCGACAATGAAAACCAAGAATGAAAGAGACCAAAGTTAGAGCCACACTGATAACTGATCTTTATCATGTCTATCTTCTGCGTAAGTGAGTACACTTGTGAGACTTACCTGATATCAATTGTAGCATCCTCTGACTGAGGGGGTGGTGGTGGTGCAGTATATCCTGGTTGGTAAGGCTGCAAAATAAAAATATCCTGGTTGGTGATTTGAAAACATGCAACAGCAAGATAAGCAATTTTACAAAAGATTGATGCATAAGACCATATTTATCAGCAGGCAAAACTTCACCCTGAACCAGACACTCAATTTCAAGTCCCCAACATAAATCACGAAACTTATTTCATGCTGAAAATATAAGTTGATAGGCAACGCCCACCTTGAGAACAGAGGATTATGGCTCAAATAGTTATGAGTGCACTTTGTCATTTGAAGACAAGCGACACCAAAATCAGAAAATTTATCAAAATCTGGTGCGTAAGACCATGACAGAACTCCATTTCATAAATCTGACACGTAGTTCCCAACACATAAAGCAAAACTTATGTCATGTTGAACATAGAAGAGGCAGATCCACAGCATCCAACCTCGTGCATGAAGTACACCCCCAAAAAACGTGATAAACAAGATATATAAATAATTGTTGGAATCTGTTAAGTGATTTTAGGTCAAATCATAGTTTTCAAAACTCAGTGCTTAAAAGGTAGCTGCTGATGTTCATCTCATGTTCCACTTGTGGGAAAATTTTACTTTAAAGAGCAAATATGCCATGAATATTGCCACATCATATTCAATAAATTAAGTATCATTTGTGGCAGGAAAACGTGACTCGCAATGAGCATATAATTTGCTAATTTACAAATAACAACCAGGTAGATGATGTTATATGGGAAAGACCAAGTGAACAATATAAAATGTTAGTTTATTCATAGACTATATAAGCTGTCATTAATGCAATAAACAACTGAACTACTGTTCCATGTACTTGAATGGTTTCATCCAGACGCCTTGAAACAGATAGATTATAGATATTTCAAACATAAAAGTCAATGCTTTCACACCTAAAACACTTTAGTGACAAAGGATTTTATATTTGGGGTTAAACAATGAGTGTAGAACCAGTCAAGAAAAGAAAATGCAACAAGGTCAAAAGACCAATTCTTTTGTGGAAGTAAAATCCACCAAAAATATTCCCTCGGATACCAAACAAAAGAGCGAAACATCCATGAAGTTGTTAGTCTAAAGATTACAATGAACAATTCAAAACCATGAACCACCATAACATGTAAACATAAACAAACAGGAAACCAAAAGGTAAAAACAAACGGCTTCCGCTAAGATAAGGGAGATCAAAATTAAGATAAAGTGACCATAACCATATGACTAGTAGGTCTGTTCTTGTTTGAAATTAAAAGTTGCCAGAATTGAAAGGTCTTTTCCCGTTTAAGTGCATGAGAAAAAGTATCATTCAACCAGGAAGATCAAAGATGTGCAACTTTACACCATTGTTATTAAATTGATTCATCAACAAAATGAAACTAAATTAAAATTGTTACCCTCTAAAACCAGATACTTGTTTATTTTCACGAATGTGCAAATTGATGTTGGTGAATGAAAATGCAAAAGGTAGCAGATTTATTCCTCCTAGATGAATTAATAATGAAGGTGGAACCATTTCAAGAACTGAGGTTTACCTGATGACAGATCTCACAAGTTATATCACCTTTCTCATTACACCAATGCTGAACACATTTCCTGTGAGCAAACTGGATAACAAAATTTTGTCAGCAGACCAGACTGTTTTACTGAATAAACTGAAATAGGAAGCTTCAGGGAGTAAGTCTCAAAATATGCCAAGACAATGAATACCTTCAGGCTACCATTACAAGCACAAGGAATCTCCAAATTCTTAATGCAGTCCTCCTCCTGGCAGATACGGCATTCAGCTGTCTGTATAAGTGGTTCTTCTTCATCACAGCAACCATGTTCTTCCACTTCCTTAACACCAATAGCACAAGCATTTGGGTCAGAGGCTTGAGAAGAACCTTCACCGGAAGATCCTGCAGCCTCAGTTTCTTGCATTGATTGCAAACTCTCGGGAGTTATAAGACGGTCCACACATAAAACCAGATGATCACCCATTTTTATCCAAAATGAAAGGTCCTTATAACACACAGCAATGCAGAAGACGTTTCAGTTAGTAAGGATAACAGTTGAGGCTTTAACTGCAAAATGCACTTCCAAAATTAACATTCCAGACTTTGACTTTAAAACTAAGTGAAGGATTCAACTGTTCGTAATATAATAAACCAAAACCTTTTCTTTTTCTTTTTTACTTTGTGTAATTACTGAAACTCCTAGCCTATGTTTATCGGATGCTTTGACATTCTATTTCTCATTAACTCTCTTGTTTTATTATTTATCTTCATATGGAATTCCAATTTTCCCTTTATTTATTTCTTAAAAGTTTCTTCCTATAGGCTACACCCACAATAAATATCCAAATTAACAAACCCAAAATTTTCAGCTTTAGCCATCCATAAAAAAGAAAATCCAGCTTTTACTCAAAATTTTCATGGTCTTTTTTTTTTTATAACTTTCCGCTGAAAATGAGAAAAGAAAAAAAACAAATTATTTCCATTTTCTGGGCAACCAAACAACCCAATCCAACCGAACCCAAACCAAACCAAAATTCCCAAACTCGAAAGAAAATCAAATCAAAGCCAAAACGAAAATACCACAATAATGATCAGAATAGAACAAATCCATTAATAAAAAAAACAAAACATAGTATGAAAAATTACCTGTAAATACCGCTTTGATCTTGAAGTCTGAAATGTTCTTTTGCTTATCTTTATAACGCTTTAATGAAAAGTCTAAAGTCTTTCCTTCCCTTTGCTTGGAGGTGAGACAATTGGACAATAGAGATTTTCTTCCTTTTTTTTTTCTTTTATGTTAAAAATATATAATTTTAGTAAAAAAATTAAATTTTAAAAAAATGGGATTGTGATTGAGACATGGAAGCTCGGTTTCAACGAAGATTTGTAGTTTGGTGAATTGGTCTAAAACAAAGAAACGAAGCTTTGTGGATTAGGCTGCTTAACGTCCGTCCAACGTTATCTCCAGAAGTCTCTCCCCGTTTGTATTTTTTAACATTTTCGTATAACGGACGTCAAAGGTTATGATCGGAAATTCCTTTGTAGACCATTGTATTTCGGACAAAAACGATATAAATATATGTCGGCGAAACCATCGAAGGATTTATTATTATTTTTTGTTAAATTTTGTATTTTATAAATTTAAAGTTTAATATTTTTATTTTTAAGATTTTAATTCTAAAAATTATAAAATTTAAAATTTAAGTTTAATTGTTAAACTTGATAAGTTTTTTTAATGTGTTGATATAATATTTTTGAAATAAAAAAGGTACTAATAAAAACACAATGAACATGAATTTAATGATATATTTTTTAAATTAAAAGATAAAAAGATTTTAAAATTTTTGAAATAAAATTAGAACGCTAAATTGAGTAAAGGGGCTTATAACACATTTTATTTATTTTTTTAATTCTACTTTTAAATTTTAAATTAAAGTTAAGATAAAACTATCCTGATTTATATAGAATAGTGATTATATATTTTTGTGAAGAGTTGAAACAATATTTCCTATCTCCAATTAAAATATTGGAAGATAAAAATCAAATTGTTTGAGCTGAATCTTCATTTATTCAAATTGAGTTGGAATTGAGATTGTTTACTACTAATTTAAGAAAAAAAAATCTCAAAAAGCCTTAATTAATCTTACACACTATTTAAGTTAAATTAATATTTGAATTCAATTTCTTCAATTTTGATTTGATAATAACAAAAACTAAATCCATTTATTTTATACAAATTTCACCTAATTGTTTTGAAATGGGTACAATTCCGTTGGGGAAACACAAGAGACAAGTATAGTTTGAAATAAAGTTGAAGGATTCTATTGGTAATTAAATAAAATGATAAAAACATATTTTAAAACCCCCAAAGCGTGTACGATTTAATATTAAAATGACATCGTATTGTAAATATCGACAACATTATATTTATTCCAGAATCTTGAATCATTAGTTTCTTTTCATGAATTAATATAAAATTTAATAAAAGACATCAGACTTTTTTTTTATCATAAAATAGGCTAATAAATTAGAGTGTTAGACCCGCCCTTGTTTTGATGGGTAGAAAATTAAAAATATTACTTGGTCGCCAACATTGAATTTAGGCTTCATTTATCCCTTCATGATTTAAATTTGTCATTATTTAAAACAATTTTAACAAATATTTATAAATATTGTTAAAATTTGATCTCTATACGTCATCATGATATACACATTATACGTCACATGTTATTATCTAGTTATTCCATTAATCATGCTAGTTTTTAACAGTACAAATGGATGATATTTTTAAAAAAAAATTAATTTATTATTTATGTAATACTAATTTATTTTTTAATTAAAAATACAAAATACAATTCCAACCTTAAAACAAACTTTTTAATATAAATGACTTTTACTTATAAATTTAGAGCAGACAAACATTGGAAAGATCTAATTGACTCCGTCTTACAAGCTATTTTTGAGGCCATTTAAAATTTATCATTTATTTTTAATTATAAATATTAAAAAATTCTCATCCTACTAATAAAAAATCTAATATATATATAATAATTTCTCTTACCAGGAGTAAGACATTTTTCTATTTCTTGACTTTGACTATGTTTTCCTTTTCCTCCCCTGTGAAACTATGAAATATTTTTGTGCCTATCTACCCATCACATCCCTATTATGGTCAATGATGGATGTAAGAAACTTTCATTTAAAAACACAAAAAGAAATTAAATTAAAATGCAAACTTTACTTTTTATTTAATAAAAAAGAGATGAAAATTTCATCTAACACATGGTAGGTTTTTAAATCTATTTATGAAAATATATTATTAATATATTTGTAGCAAGAAATACAAAGTACAAACTATGTGAATTATACAGCGAAAATCCTTCCCTGATCATTATCGACGAAATCAATGTACCAATTTGTGGTGTTTCGATTTGGTGGTTGACATTATAGAACGTGATTCGATTTCTCATGTTAATAACCTTATTGACATTTTTTTTTTCTTCGAAACAATGCTTTAAGACAGGTGAAATCAAGAAATTTTTTTCTCGAGGGGCGAGAATTAAAATATAATTTTTATTTTAAGCTTAAAGATTTATAATTTTAAAAATATTAAATTACAATTTTATTATTTTAGGAGGTAAAATGTAGTTTTATTATGTATAAATTTATAATTTTTTGAATTTTAAAAGGACTAAAATAAAAAATTCCCGCTTCAGAGGAACCAGGCCGGCTCTGCTCCTCTAGCGCTGCCCCTGCTTTAGGATCAAGTATTTATCCGTAAGAGTTTGATTTTGATTAAACGTTTAGATATGTCTGTATACTTTAAAGGTTATGTTGTATGTAGACAAAAAAAAAAAAAAACCCTTCTGTTGTTACGTATCAGAATCATTATGATTGCCTTTCCCTGGTGACAAATTGATATTTCATAATGAAAACTTTATGCAAAAGAAAATGAAAAGTTTTGTAGTTTAATTTATAAAGATGAAGTAGGTGGTTTGGTAAATGAAAAATAAAAATGTAACTGTCATAAGATTAAGAATCTGGATTCTTTTCGTCATAAAAGGGCTAATCTGTTAGATATTTTGTTGTGCAGTGGGTAGTTAACCTAATGCAATTTATATTTAATTGGCCCTAAGTCCTTAAAATTAATTTATACCTTTAAATATCTGTCATCTATAAGACATATTACAAATTGTCTTGTACGTGTAAGCATGTGGAAATAATGTATTAGAATATATGTGTATTTAACAATAGCATACAATATTAAACTATGGTACATTTTAGTAATTCTCTTACATATTTAATAACAAAATTTGCGGGTCTGCTGTATAGCATGCGTTAGGGTTTAGGGTTCTTGTCTGCTGTTTAGCACGAAAGTGAGATTTAGGGCTGATTCCAAGTTTTTTCTTGCGATTTCTTGTCTTTCTTGATAGTTGCTGCGTTAAAATTTTCCTTGAGGGGAGGGATATGGACGACTTTAACATAGTAGATGCAGATCTGGCCAAATTGAACATCATGGATGAGGAAGAAGAGCCTATGGTGATTATCGGGATAATACCACCCCATTACAAGAATTTTGTTTGGTGGGCAAAGTACTTACAGAGAGCGTGGTGAATTTTCCGGCTTTAAAAAACACATTGGCAGATTTATGGCATCCACTAAGGGGAGTAACGATTACAGAGATGGAGAATAAAAGAATCTTATTTAGGTTTTATAGTGAGGTCGATCTGCAAAGAGTAATAGATGGCATGCCTTGGTCATTTAATAGGCACTTAATTATTTTCCACAGATTGCTAGAAAACGAGGAACCAAGTTTAGTTCCTTTATGGGAGGCTGTCTTCTGGGTGCAAATTCACAATATTCCGATTGGATACTATACAGAGGGAATGGCAAAACAAATGGGTGATTTTATTGGGAGATTTGTAGATTATGATGCTTCGATGGCCTCCAAAGGTAATGGGCAATACATTAGAATTCGAGTAATGATTGATGTTAAGCAACCACTAAAAAGAAAGAAGCGGGTCTGTGTCAACCAAAACAGATTTATTTATGTTCAATTCCAATATGAACGTCTATCCCTATTTTGTTTTCTGTGTGGTCGACTTGGGCATAGTGAAAATTTCTGTCCAATCAGATTGACGTTAAGTAATCAACAAGTGGAATTGGGATGGGATTTATCTATAAGGGCTGCTTTAAGAAGAAACGAAAAAGGAACAAGTAAATGGCTTCGGGAGGAAATAGAGCTGAATCGTGGGAAGAATATGGAAGTTGATGGGGAAACAGAAGGAAGAAACCATGAGAGGGAGATTACAAATGAAAGGGATCAAAGAAGGGGAATGGAAAATATGGGCCGATGTGTGAGGCATCCACGGAAACTGATGGGTGAAAATAATTTTGAGAATCAGGAGTCGGAAGAAGAAAATGGGGATGAGATGGAAGACATACCAATAGATCTGGTTGATGGAAAAAAGAGGCAAAGAGTTATTGCAGAAGAAGGGAAAGCTGGGGCAATAAGGGGGATAGTAGAACTTCAAACAAAGATATCGGCGGCCAATGTAAAGTTGGCTGACCGGAGGCAATGAAAATAATAAGCTGGAATGTTCGTGGTTTGGGGCAATCACGAACAGTGAAACGTCTCAAGAATAAATTGAGATATATTCAGCCTCAAATTTTATTTCTTATGGAGACAAAAGTCACAAGTAGGAAGATGGAATCAATAAGAAGACGATGTGGTTTTATGAACGGTATAGATGTTGACGCGGTAGGTTCAAGGGGGGATTATCTTTAAGCTGGAAGGAAGGAATTATTTTAAACTTAAAAAGCTACTCAAGATCTCACATTGATGTGGAAGTGGAAGAGGGAAATGGAGTGGGAAAGTGGAGATTTACGGGCTTTTATGGAGAGCCAGTTGAACAACACAGAAAGGAATCGTGAAAGTTATTAAAATCTCTGCAGCGTGGAAGTAATCTGCCATGGTTAGTAGCAGGGGACTTCAACGAAATTCTGTTTTCTTTTGAGAAACAAGGGAGAAGAACTAGAGAAGAAAGACAAATGGAAGCGTTCAGGAGAGCACTAGAAGATTGTGAACTGGCTGACTTGGGTTTTTCATGGCAATGGTACACATGGGAAAGGGGTAGACTTGCAAGTAATAACATCAGGGAAAGGTTAGATAGAGGGGTGGCGAACCCAAAGTGGTGGGATCTGTTTAAAAACTTTGAAGTTAACCATTTACAACACAGTTTTTCAGATCACTGTCCATTAGTGGTGAGTACTAATACAAATGATGGTAGATATAATTCGGGTCATTCGAGGTGGTTTAGATTCAATGCAGACTGGATTTTGAGTCCGACATGCGAGGAACATATAAAAAATATATGGCTTTCAAGTAGCCAGGATGTGTTAGTGAAGTTGCAAGAGCTGGGACGAAGTTTACAAGGGTGGGCAAAAAGCGAAAAGAAGTCACGAACTCAACATACGACTGAGCTGAATGGCAGATTGCGGGATTTAGGGGAGTGCGATATTTCAGAAGATATTTTGGAGGAAATCACTGAAATTAAAATTGATTTGAATCTTGAAGCTGATAAGGAGGAGATTTACTGGGAACAAAAAGCTAGAACCAATTGGCTTAAAATGGGGGACAAAAACACAGCCTTCTTTCATAACAGTGCATCTCAGAGGAGGAGGAAAAACGAGGTCAAAGGGCTGGAAGATGAATTCGGCACGCTGAGAACAGAAACAATGGAGATGGAGGAAATGGCAACTAATTATTTCAAGGAATTATTCTCGTCCAAAGGGATTAGTGATTGCAGCAGATTGATGGATTATTTTCAACCAAACATCATGGAGGGACACAACAGGGAGTTAATGGCAGAATTTACGTCAGATGAAGTTGTTTTGGCAATTAAATCGATTGGCCCTCTTAAAGCACCAGGATGGTTTTCCTGCAATCTTTTATCAGAAATATTGGCATATTGTTGGGGGGAAATTACCAAATACTGCTTAGATGTACTAAAAGGGGAGAGGAATATTGAGGAGGTAAATTTTACAAGCATAGTTTTGATTCCAAAAGTTAGTTCACCTAAGCAAATGAACCAGTTCAGGCCCATAAGCTTATGTAGTGTCATTTACAAGATCATTTCAAAAGTACTTGTCAACAGATTCTGAAAAGTGATTAATCTATATATTGAAGACACTCAAGGAGCTTTTATTTTGGGTAGACAAATTACGGATAATATTTTTGTAGCTTATGAAATTCTTCATTCTTTCAAAAAAAAAAGAGGGGCAGCTAAAAAAGGTTTTGCGCTGAAGTTGGATATGAGCAAAGCATATGATCGTATTGAATGAAGTTTTTTGGAGAAAATGATGAGTAGTATGGGGTTCTGTGCTGAATGGATTTCACTTATTATGAATTGTGTTAATACTGTGACATATTCGGTTGTTTTGAATGGAAGAAATGGGGAGAAATTCCATCCTCAGAGAGGGTTGCGACAAGGAGACCCGCTAAGCCCGTACTTGTCCTCATTTGTGCTGAAGGATTCTCGAGGCTAATTCAAATGGCCAAAACTGAAGGGAAGCTGGAAGAAGCGAAGGTAGGTATAAAGAGGATTGAGGTATCACACTTATTCTTTGCAGATGATAGTATGCTATTTAGGGAGGCGTCAGCTGAATGAGCAAACAATCTGAAAGCAGTAATTAAGGAATACGAACAAGTTTCTGGCCAGTTGGTGAATTTTGAAAAATCATTAATCTATTTTAGCAGAAATGTGGAAACAAAAGTAAAAGAACAGGTGGGGAGCATTTTGGGAGTCAGAGTTTCAAACAATCCGGAGAGATATTTGAGGTTACCGACCATGATTGGGAGACGAAAGAAGCATGCGTTTGTGGAAATAAAAGAAAGGTTTGAGAAAGCTTTACAAAGTTGGAGGTTGAGGCTACTTTCGACAGGGGGCAAAGAGGTATTTTTAAAAGCCATTCTACAAGCAATTCCAATTTATGCGATGCAATATTTTAAAATTCCAGTTACCGTCTGTAGAGAGTTAGAAAACTTAATGAACAAATTTTGGTAGCGTAACTCTAAGTCGAACAGAGGGATTCATTGGTGTACATGGCGTGAAATGTGTGTGTCTAAGGCAAATCGTGGTTTAGGTTTTAAAGACCTTGAAAGTTTTAATACGTCCCTTTTAGCGAAACAAGGGTGGAAAATATTGTTGCAACCAAACTGCTTATTTTCCTGAGTTATGAAAGCAAAGTATTTTCCAAACGGTGATTTTATGCATGCTAGGTTAGGAGCTTACCCTTCATTTACCTGGAAGAGCATTTGGGGAGCTCGAAGTGTTCTTAAGGAGCTGGTCAGATGGAGAGTGGGGAATGGGGAGGAGATTAACATCTGAAACGATGCATGGATACCATGGCCTGGAAATGGAAAAGTCCAATGTTAGTCTATTGATACCAGATTTACAAGAGTTGCAGACCTTATTGACAGAGATACAATTACCTGGAAACAAGATATCATTAGTTCCCTTTTTGGTGAAGATCAATTGAAGTGCATAATAGCAATTTTGCTGGTGCATAGTAGACCACCAGATGTTCTCATTTGGACGGGTGACAATACAGGGAATTATACAGTCAAGAGCGGTTACAAATGGATCATTACACATGAGAGTGATAGACTACAGACTGAGGAAAGCAATACATTTTTTACAAAATTATGGGGCCATCCAATTCCTAGTAAAATCTGTATTCTAATATGGAAAATTATACATAGTTATATGCCTACACTACACAATCTCAGCAGGCGCAAATTAGTAAGGAACACAATCTGTCCAGTCTGCCAGGAAGAAGAGGAAACAGTCGAATATCTTTTTAGAGATTGCAGGTTCACACAGGAGATACTTCTTGGTGTAGAGGTGCCAGACTCAACATGCAACAGAGAATCAACATGGAAAGCTTGGTTAATAAAGAAGTTCAACAGACAAACTAAAATAACATGCGAGATTAAAGCAATTAGTTACTGGGAAATTTGGTACAATCAAAACAAGATATATCACGAAGGATTAAGGGGTCAAGTTACTAAACTGCTATCCTTCATTAAAGCATATTATGCTGACATCACAGTGTTAGGCAGGACTTTACAACAAACAAGTGGTGCTCAAGAAAAGAGATGGGAGCTGCCAGCAGAAAATGTGATAAAATTAAATTTCGATGCATCCTTTAACCAAAATTTGCACAAATCAGTCTCAGGAGTGATAGCAAGAAACAATGAAGGTCTTGTAATGGCTGCATGTACTTACCCATGGGATAATATTCCGGATCCGGCAACAGCAGAGGCAAGAGCCTGTCTTCAAGCGCTCGTCCTGGCCGAGGATGTGGGATTTCAGGAAATCTGTGTGGAGGGGGATTCCTTAACCATAATAAAGAAAGTTATCTCGATGGAGGAGGATAGATCTAATATAGGTAACTTAATCAGGGAAATAATGGGAAGATTACCCAAATTTCGAGCAGTGATTTTCAAACACATACCGAGAGAGGCGAACAGAGCAGCGCATGAAATGGCTAAAGAGGGGCGTCAATATGATGAACCCAGATATTGGATTGAGGAA
The DNA here is from genome assembly GCA_005393395.2 of Gossypium australe. Taxonomy (NCBI): domain Eukaryota; kingdom Viridiplantae; phylum Streptophyta; class Magnoliopsida; order Malvales; family Malvaceae; genus Gossypium; species Gossypium australe. The sequence goes on along the minus strand of CM016625.1, from coordinate 15,201,938 downwards.
ACTCCGGTGACGGTGGAAAGACTGATAATCCAGGACAGTAGGTGAGGAGGGTGTAAGGTTTGGGAGTCCGGATGAGAAGGGAAGTGATAGGTCCGATGAACTCCCTGGTTCTAAGAAACGGAGAAAACAACATGGAATAGCAGGAAATGAGTCTCGTTTGTTTGACTGATAGGGTAAGACATAAACTGATAAAAGAATAGAAGGGATAGCCATAGCGTCGTTTCATTTCCTTTGGATAGCGTTGTTTTAATTCCTTTAGATAGTGGCTTTTCTATTTTTTATTTTCTATTTACTCTTTTTAAGTGTTTTGTCTGCTTTAATTTTTTTTTGGCTATAATGGCACCGCCTGTGGAGCCAATAGAAGTATTGATTTAATTTTTTGCTATAATGACACCGCCTGTGGAGCCAATAGAAATAGGATTCTTTTTCCATTTTCAAGATGTAAGATGATGGCTTTTATCCTTTATTAATAATATCAATCGGCAATTTCAAAAAAAAATAGCATACAATATATATTTCAATATATAAATACTAAACAAACAGAAATTCAAGTTACTAGTTTGCCTTCTCTGGCACGTCTCTAGTCTGCCCTCTCTGGCACGTCTCTTTTCTTGGTTTTTTGTTCTTGTTGGAAGAGGAGTGGTGGCGGTGCAACCACGGATTGTAGGATCTCTTGCCTAGCATAAGTGATACTTTAGATCGGGAAATACGCCTGAAATCAATGGAAGACGAATTAGTAGGGTTAACACTCAATGAAGAAGAAGATGCAATCTTACAAGTCCAAATAGAACCGAATGTAGTAAGAGGAGAGGAGGTCTTCAGGTTAGTAGGGTGTTTTTTAAATGCTAGTATTATTCATTTTCCTGCAATGAAAAACACTATAGCAAATCTTTGGCATCCTGTTAGGGGTGTTCATATTCGGGATTTGGGTGAAAAAAGATTTTTGTTCCAATTCTATCATGTCATGGATTTGGATAGGGTGTTGAAGGGGTCTCCATGGACATTTAACAACCATTTGCTAGTATTACATAAGTTACAGTAGGGAGAAGATCCGCTCAAAATCCCTCTATTCATGGTGCCTTTTTGGATCCATATACACGACATCCCCATTGGTCTATTTTCAGAAAATTTGGTAGTACAATTGGGTAACTTTATAGGAGAATTTATTGAGTATGATGGATCGAATCTGGAAAAAGAAAACATGAATTATATGTAGTTAAGAGCTAAGATTGATGTACGACGACCGTTAAAAAGGAGGAAACAAATTCTGTTCTGTGGGAATTGTACCTATGTAAGGTTTAGGTATGAAAGATTGTCCCTTTTCTATTTTTACTGTAGTCCATTGAGGCATAATGATTCCTTTTGTGAAGCAAAGATGGCACTAGGTGTGGAAGTAGCTAAGATGTGTTTGGATCTATCACTATGGGCTTAGTCACGGAGGGCTGCAGCAATGAACAGTGTATGGCTGAGAGAAGAAGGGGATGAGAAATCGAAAGATGAATGCGAAAGTACTTTTATGAATGGGAGAAATGCGTGGACTAGTAAAAATAAAACAACGGGATATGGACAATCCTTTGACCCAGTTTTAGGTTTTAGCTTGAAAGGCCGAAAGAATTTAGGAAGTCACACAGGGAAAAACCAAATGTCAGATCAAGATTTAACTGATATGGAGCACGATCTGGAAGACGGTGTTTTGATCGGTAAAGAAGGGAAGAAGATGGCTAGAGGGGAGATGGAAGGTGTGATAGTATTGGGAAATGAGAACTCCCGGGCAGGTAGGAATAGGAGACTGTTGGAGGTCAATCACTTTGTATTGGTGGCTGTCAAGAGGCAAGCCGATCGAAATCAATGAAACTGTTAAGCTAAAATGTTTGTGGATTGGAGAGTCCACGGACAATTCAGAGACTTCGGTATATGCTGAAGTTACAAAATCCCCAAATGGTCTTCTTTATGTAGACGAAGATATGCAGAAGTCAAATGGAAAGGATTCGCTATAGTTGTGGGTATGCTAATGGGATTGAAGTTGATCCAGAAGGTACTAGAGGAGGATTATGTTTGGCATGGAAACCTGAGGTGTGTGTCACGTTTCAGCAATATTCGAAAAGGCATATTGATGTGGTGGTAGATGATAACGATGCAAGAGATAAATGGAGGCTTACTGGCTTTTATGGGTCCCTATATGTACATGATAGAAATAATTCCTAGGCTGCGTTAAGGAATTTACACATAGGAGAGAGGTTTCCGTGGTTTGTTTGTGGGGATTTTAATGAAATAATGTACGGATTTGAAAAGAAGGGATGGGTACGTAGAGATGAAAGAAGAATGGAGTCATTTCGCAATGTCCTAACAGACTGTAGCCTAGTGGATGTGGGGTTTTCTGGGAGATGGTTTACATGGGAGAGGGGAAATTTACCTGAGACAAATATACGCGAGAGGCTTGATAGGGGTGTTGCAAATGAAGAATGGTTGGCCGTGTTTCCTGAGGTAACTATTCAACACCTTACCCATTCTTTCTCTGGTCATTGCCCCATTTTAGTTAATACAAAAAAGGCTGAACAAGGGGTGAAGAAGGAAGTTTTCATATTTGAAGTCTGGTGGACAATGGAGGAGTCATTTGATGAAGAAGTCAAAAACATTTGGGGGTCATCATTAGGCAACTTGATGCAGAAATTAGATAAGCTAAATAACGGTTTGAGGAGTTGGGCTGCTCAGACCCAAGCTGACCGAAAGAAACGAAACACATTTCTTACAGATAGGTTATCAGAATGTTTAGCAGCTGAAAGAGATGATCCCAATTTGGCTAATTTGATTGACATAAAAATTCAACTGAACCTTGAAATAGATAAAGATGAACGCTACTAGGAACAAAGAGCGAACATAAATTGGCTGAAATATGGCGATAGAAACACTGCTTTCTTTCATAGTCAAGCCACACATCGGAGAATAAGAAATCTGATTCATAAGTTGCAAGATGAGGAAGGAAGAGAAACAGAGATCATCCAAGATATAGAAGGCATTGCGAGATCCTATTTTCAAAATCTATTTAGGTCAGAAGACAAGGAAGCTGCGATCATTTGCTATCAGGAATTGAGAGATGTATAACTGAGGAGGAAATCAATTCCTTATGACACTCTACACAAAAGAAGAGATTAAAGCAGCAGTATTTGAGATGGGACCCACAAAAGCCCCAGGAAAGATGGATTACCGACTTTATTTTATCAAAAGTATTGGCACATTGTTGGAGATGAAGTTATCAAATTCTGTTTACAAACCCTGAATGAGGATAAAGGTTTCAAATAGGTAAATTCTACAAACATTGTACTCATTCCAAAAGTTGCTAACCCCGTTAATATGAAGTAGTTCAGACTAATCAGCCTATGTAATGTGATTTATAAAATTATGGCAAAAGCTATCTAATAGGCTAAGATGAGTTATTGAGAAATGTATCGATGTGGCTTAGAGTGCTTTTGTACCTGGGAGATTGATTTCGGATAATGTTCTTCTTGCTTACAAAATTCTTCACACATTGAAATAGAAGAGAGTGGGGAAAAAAGGGTTCATGGCAGTGAAGCTCGACATGAGCAAAGCATATGATAGATTTGAATGGAAATTTGTAAAAGAAATTATGACTCGAATGGGCTTTGCTTTTAATTGGGTTGAAACTATTATGGAGTGCATAACTTTAGTTTCCTATTCGGTGATAGTAAATGGATTTAAAGGGGAGAATTTTTAACCGACAAGGGGGTTGCGTCAAGGGGATCCGCTTATCCCGTTTATGTTTCTTATATGTGGGAAGGCTTATCTTGCCTAATGCGTCTTGCAATGAACGAAGGGATGTTGAGAGGAGTAAAAGCCAGTAAGAGTGGTCCGCAGGTATTGCACTTACTTTTTGCAGATGATTGCATTTTATTTAGTGAAGCAGCTAGTAGAGGAGCTAATGTTTTAAAAGAAATTCTCAGAAAGTACAGAAGGTGTTCAGGGCAGTGCATTAATTTCGAAAAATCAACTATTTTCTTTAGCAAGAATACATTTGAAATTGAAAGAAGAGTGGTGGTCAATACATTAGGCGTGCGAAGTTCGAATGACCCGGAGCATTACCTAGGGTTGCCTAACATGGTAGGCAAGAAGAAAAGGGAGAAGTTCTAGATTTTAAAAGATCGAATCAAGCAGCGAATTGATCACCAGAGTACGAGACATCTATCACAAGGAGGGAAGGAAGTATTTATTAAGTCTATTTTACAAGCCATTCCAACTTACACAATTGCCTGTTTCCTTTTACCTATGGCATTATGTGTTGAGATTGAGAATATTATTGCCAAGTTTTGGTGGCAAAAAGGGCATGAAAACGGGGTATACACTGGTGTGCGTGGAGAAACCTATGTATTTTGAAGGAAAATGGAGGTCTTGGATTTCGAAATATTAGCCAGTTTAATATTGCTATGCTAGCTAAGCAAGGTTGGCGCCTCATTACTTATCCGAATTCCTTATTGGCAATAGTTCTTAAAGCCAAATATTATCCACATTCAGATTTTTTTAATGCACAACTAGGCAATTTACCTTCACTTACCTGAAAGAGTGTATGGGCTGCCAAAGGTCTGTTACGAATTGGGATGAGTTGGAGAGTAGGACGGGGAACTGGAATTTCAGTTTGGGACGATCATTGGATACCAGGAAAAGATACAGAAGATTGGAGTTACAGAAATGATAATGAATTTAAGTTAGTTTCTGATTTAATTGATGCTACAAATAACGTCTGGAAGACAGATTTAGTGAAAGTACCTTTCCAGCTAATATTGCTCAAAAGATTTTGCAAATCCCTCTAGCGGAAACCCCAGGTGTTAATTTTCAGGTATGGAAGGGAGAGCTTTCTGGCGAGTTTTCGGGCAGAAGTGCCTGTAAACTATTACAAAATGCTACCTCGGATCCTAACTACTTATTAATACAGGCTGATTTAAAATTTTTTTACAAGTGGCTATGGAATTTACAGCTACCCTCAAAGATTACGATTAAAATTTGGAGAGCATCATGGAACTATTTGCCTACTTTAGTTAATCTGAGATCTAAACGAGTAGCCGATAATATTGTATGTCCTCGTTGCAGATCTGGGTAAGAGGATACATCCCATGTCTTCAGGTTCTGTCCTGCAGCAATAAAGATTTTGGCAAATGTTAGATCTTTCTTGGGTTAATAACTCCACGATTCAAAGTTTTTGGGAGTGGCTTACCTGGATTTTCAAGAGAAGCAATCACAAACAATGTCGACTGTTTTGTAATGGATTATGGTTCCTATGGGGGTCGAGAAATAAGCTCATGCATGAGAAATAAACAGAGTTAGTAAGGAAGTTATCGCTAAAAGTGCAAAGGTATTTGGCTGAGATTGATGGCCTGACAGAAAGAAGGAATACCTTAAACACAGTTAGAAGTGCTAATCAGCGAGATATAAGTTCAAGGGTGACGATTCATTTTGATGCATCTTTTAACAGAAGAGATTTCAAATTGATGGCAGGTCTAGTGGTTTTGGATTAGACGGGAGTACTGTAACAACTCGATTTTTGGCCTAGTAGGAATAGTGGTTTCGGGGCCACAAATGCGACAAGGGAAAAAATTAAAAAAATTAATATTCTTATATTTATATGGTCTACAGTTTTACGGAATGATTTCGTGAAAATTTCGTTCAAAAATTTTGATGTTTGAGCACTCAACTTAGTCAAAAGAACTAAATTGTAGAAAGTGCAAAACTTGAGTTCTAGAAGCTAGAGGTGTCTAATTGATATGAAATTTTAAATTGGAGGTCCTTAAAAGGTAACTAGACCATTGGTTAAATTTTTTGACAAAAATGGACATCAAATAGGTGAAATAGAATATTTTTAAGTTAAGGCATTTTAGTCATTTGGTGATTAAAATGAATTATAAACAAAATTAAAAGCCATTTTTTGTTCATCTTCAACCCCTTGGCCGAAATTCACATGAGGAAGACATAGCTAGGGTTTTTCAAGCTTCCAAGCTCGATTGTAAGTCCATTCTAGCCCCGTTTTTAATGATTTTTACGTTTTTGAAATCCTCGTAACAAGATTTACCTATTTCTACCATTATTTTGAGCTAGGGGTTGTGTTTAAAAATTTACCCATGGATGACATGCATGTGTTTTGATGTTTTATGGTAGAATCTGAAAGTTTGAAGTGTAATAAACAACTTTTACTAAGTGATTTTTGACGAAATTGCATAAAAGGACCTATTTGTAAAAGTTGTAAAATTATGTGTAGATAGTGAAAAATGTGGGCTGCTATAAGAGGGAAAATGAATCAGCTAGGCTTAGGATTTGAGAAAAATAAGTGCTTTTCATTTTACGAGCCTAGGGGCAAAATTGTAAATATGTGAAACTTTAGGGGCAAAAATGTAATTTTATCATAGTGTATTCTTGAACTAAATTGAATAATGTGAGTATTAAATGAGTTAAATGTGTTATTATAGACTAGAAAGACGAGGAATTGACCTTGATTGGGGAAAAAAAAAGGTTATGGACTAAATTGCAAATTTGTCATTTTTTGCACCGAGGTAAGTTTGTATGTAAATAATGCATCGTTTTTACTTACGTTTTCATGTTCTGATAAATGGTATGAATTGTGGCTGAATATTTGATGTAATTGACAAAATATCGACAAGTGATAAATTTCTCGGTTGAGCCTTATGAATAAAAATGGATACGAGTGACATGTTCACTAGAAACCTATATGAAATCTAAGTGAAATAAGTGATCCGGGTGCTGGTCCGCACGTTCTACCAGTGGCTGAGTTATCCGGCATGTGTTACGGATACTCGACAGCTTGTGTGAGCAGCACTGAGTAGTTAGTATGACCGACAGCTTGTGTGAGCAAACCCAAAATTGTGTTTATGTGAAACGGGTGCTGATCTTATAGGTTCTACCAGTGGCTGGGTAATCCGACATGTGATGCGAATACCTGACAGCTTGTGTGAGCAGCACTGAATAGTTACGTATGACCGACAGCTTATGTGAGCAGACCCGCGAATGTGAATAGCACGAGAACGAGCTTATATGTGATAAGTGATGTGAAGTAGCTTTGGCTACAAGTGTGGCACTATGTGCAATATTTTGATGTATCCGTTAATATTCCGATGTATTCAACGGGAAATGACTAAGTGCAAATGACTGTGATTATGTGATGAATAAGTGCAGGTATATATGTGTAAACTTATGAGCAATGTGCTCGATATGTGATCGAACTTTGGTAAGATTGATAAGGAGTAAGTGTTACAATGAAAGTTACTATATAGAAAACATGAAAGAGTGAAATTTACAAATAAAACAGTTTTGGACAGCAGCAGTTATGTGTCTTTGAAAAATCACAAAAAATGGTAGAATTTGGATTAGAATTTGAATAAGATATGAAATTAAATCTTATTGAGTCTATTTTCGCATAAAAGAAACAATATAAGAAAACTAATTTTATATTATGAGATATTTGAATTTTGGTGAGACAGAGTCAGAATGATTTCAGAATCCCCTATTCTGACTTTGGAAATTAATTAAAAATTGTATAAAAATAATCATGGGATAAAATTTATATCCTTGAATTTATTAATGAGTCTATTTTTAAGAGAAACAAATGGTAATGTCATTCAAGCTTTGTAAAATGAGATAATTAATTTTTAGTGAAGAAAGGTCGAAACTGCCATACAACAGAACAGGGGATAATTTAAAGAATAAACTGTACTTATTGGCTATACAAAAAATTATGAAAATTTTATGGTAATAGGATATGTGAGTCTAGTTTCAGGTAAAATTAACGAATATTAATTTGGAGTTCTTTAGCTCGAGATATAAATATTTTAGTGACTGTGACTCGAGTAGACAGCTTAATATGAACATGAGTAAATGGTGGAACTATGTGTAATTATGATTGCATTATCTTGAGAACATATTATGAGGATTGTTAAAGGCATGTTAATAAATTGTTTATTATTTACATACTTACTTACTAAGTTATATGCTTACTCCCTTCTCTTTTCCCTTGTTTTATAGTGTCACCAAGCTAGCTATGAATTTAGAGATTGTTGGAGATTCATCCACACTATCAACACTCTTTTGGTATTTTGAAATCAATATTTTGAATTATGGCATGTATAGAGGACTTGGTTGTTTTGTTATGTGTCATAATTGATTTGGCCTAAAATGATGGCCTATGTTATTTGATAGTTCATTTTGTATAAGGCCATTGATGTTAGCTATTATTGATCAAGTTATATGTGTTTATGATGATGCAATTTATGAGATGCATGACTAGGTTGAATGAGTGTGTGATGAAAATTAAAAATTTTTAAATTTGGATGTAAATTTTATGTCTTGATTTAGTACAACTGTATGTATTTTGTTTCTGTAATGCCTCGTACCTTGTTCCGACGTCGAACACGTGTAAGGGGTGTTACATTTTAATGGTATCAGAGCTATGGTTTAGTTGGTTCTCGGACTAACATAGCATATGTGAAAGTCTAGCTATACATGCCATAAATATACTGTGATTGTGTGATGACTCCTGACAATTTAAATTATGTTTTATATAGTAAATGGATCCCGACCAAGCTGTAATTGATGACGTAGAGAGTAATGCGCCGGGCTCCCATGCAAGAGATCGCGCCAGTTGGTAGTAGACCTGAAACACATAATTAGGGAGATGGGGCTCGGGAAGCCTTCCTCCATATGATGAATAATTGGTATACCAAATTTGTTCGAGCGAATCCGAATGTTCAACCTCCTCCACCCCCTCCTATTCCCCAACCGGTTCTCGTAGTTCTTTAAGGTACAGAAATGGTAAGACTGACTAAGCCTTCAGTTGATAAGATCCGAAAGCAAGGGGCTGAAGAATTCAGGGCTAACATAAATGATGATCCCGAGAAAGCAGAGTTTTGGCTTCAGAATTCTATTCGGGTATTTGATGAACTTTCTTGTACTCTCAAAGAATGTTTAAAGTGTGTTATATCTTTATTGAGGGACTCGGCATATCACTGGTGGAAGACATTGGTATTTGTGGTTCCGAAAAAAAGGGTTACATGGGATTTCTTTCAAAAGGAATTCAGAAAGAAGTATATAAGCCAACGGTTCATTGATAAAAAACGCAAAAAGTTTCTCGAGTTAAAGCAAGGTCAAATATCTGTGGCAGAATATGAAAGAGAATATGTTAGACTCAGTAAATATACCCAAGAATGTGTGTCTACCGAGGCCATTATGTGTAAGAGATTTGAAGATGGGTTGAACAAGGATATTCGACTGCTAGTTGGGATCTTAGAGTTGAAAAGAGTTTGTGGTATTGGTCGGTCGAGCTTGTAAAGCTGAAGAGCTGATCAAAGAAAAGAGAAAAGTCGTAATTGAAGCTAGAGATGCAAGAAAGAGGCCAATGAGTAAGTCATTCCAATCTCAGTCCAAGAAGTCCAAAGAGATGAATCCTCGATTGATTATTTTAGCTGGGTATTTGCACCGAGACCGTGGGAGATCATATTCGGGTTCTAAAACTCAAGCTACTTCAATGGCAAGTGTGGGTAATGCTAGATCCAATAGACCTGAATGTCAGCATTGTGGTAGACGACACCCTGGCAAGTGTTATATGGTTAGTCGTGCTTGTTTTAAGTGTGGTTCTCGAGAGCACTATATTAAAGATTGCCCTGAGAAGGTTGAAGAAGGAAAATTTCAGAGTGTTAGACCGGGTAATACTGCCAGCAGAGGTAGACCACTGAGAAATGCCAGAACTGGAGCTAGCAGTAAAAGTATAGCGAAAGAATCAGCTGTGAGGTCAGAAGCAAGAGCACCTACTAGAGGTTATGTCATACGTGCCCGTGAGGATGTGTCATCTCCCGATATGATTACTGGTACACTCTCTTTATGATAATAATGTTATTACATTGATTGATCCCGGGTCTACTCGTTCTTATGTTTTTGTGAATTTAGTATCTAGTAAGAGTTTGCCTGTTGAATTTACTGAATTTGTGATTAAAGTGTCAAACCCTTTAGGCAAATATGTGTTAGTTGATAAGGTTTACAAGAATTGTCCTTTGATGATTCAAGGTCACTGTTTTCTGGCTAATCTGATGTTGTTTCCATTTGATGAGTTTGATGTTATTCTGGGTATGGATTGGTTGACATTGCATGATGCCAAGGTAAATTCTAGATAGAAAACCCTTGAGTTGAAATGTGAAAATGGTGAGATTCTTTGGGTTGAAACAGATGAATCAAATAAATTACCTATGGTGATTTCGCACATATCTGCTCAGAAATACATGAGAAAAGGGTGTGAAGCTTATCTTGCTTATGTGTTGAATATTGAGATGTCCAGGTCGAAGCTTGAATTAGTGCTAGTAGTCTGTGAATTTCCAGACGTATTTCCAGAAGAATTGCCTGGGTTACCTCCGATTAGAGAGATTGAATTTGTCATTGATCTATTGCCTGGGACTGCACCGATCTCGATTGCTCCGTATAGAATGGCTCTAACTGAATTGAAAGAATTGTGGCTCCAACTGAATTGAAAGAATTAAAAGCTCAGTTGCAAGAGTTGACAGATAAGGGATTTGTGAGACCGAGTTTTTCTCCTTGGGGTGCTCCCGTATTGTTTGTGAAGAAAAAGGATGGATCTATAAAACTTTGTATTAACTATCGAGAGCTCAACAAAGTGATCATAAAGAACAAGTATCCGTTGTCTAGAATTAATGATTTATTCGACCAATTGAAAGGGGTGACAGTGTTTTTAAAGATCGACTTGAGGTCTGGTTACTATCAGCTGAGAGTTAAAGAGTCAGATGTGCCAAAAACTACTTTTAGAACGAGGTATGGACATTATGAGTTTCATGTGATGCCTTTCGGTTTGACTAATGCTCCTGCCATCTTTATGGGCTTGATGAATTACATTTTTCGACCATACTTGGATAAGTTTTTGGTTGTGTTCATAGATGATATTCTGATTTATTCTCGAGATGCGTCCGAACATGCTGAACACTTGAGAATAGTGTTGCAAATTTTGAGAGAGAAGAAATTGTTTGCTAAATTCAGTAAAAGTGAGTTTTGGCTTCGTGAAGTCGGATTTTTGGGACATATAGTTTCGAGTGATGGTATTCGGGTTGATCTGAGCAAAATTTCGACAATAGTTGATTGGAAACCGCCAAAGAATGTAACTGAGGTTAGAAGCTTTTTGGGCTTAGCCAGGTATTATAGACATTTTGTCGAGGGAATCTTAATGATTGCCTCTTCTATGACTAAGTTGTTGCAAAAGAATGTTAAGTCTGAATGGACCGATAAATGTCAGCAAAGTTTCGAGAAGTTGAAAGCACGATTGACTGAAACACCGATTTTGGTACAACCTGAGTCAGGAAAATAGTTTGCGATTTATAGTGATGCATTATTGAATGGTCTTGGTTGTGTGTTGATGCAAGAGGGCAAAGTAGTAGCTTATGCCTCGAGACAGGTAAAACCGCATGAGAAAAACTATCCGACGCACAATTTGGAATTGGCCGCCATCGTCTTTTCTTTGAAGATTTGGCGTCATTATTTGTATGGTGAGAAATGTCGAATCTTTACCGATCACAAAAGTTTGAAGTATCTGATGAATCAAAAGGACTTGAATTTGCGACAGCGAAGGTGGCTGAAACACCCCACACCCGGCCCACGAGCCTGGACCGGATCTGGTATGTTCCTCGATGTAAACCAGTTCAAGATTCTTTTGTTACTTTGAAAAACTGTGTGTTTTGAAGATACTTTGCTTGTGGGTTGGGCTTGAGTTGAAAACAAGTTGATTTTTATATTAAAAACCCATTTATTTCAGGTGACAAAATATCTAAAGTTTATTTTAAATTGAATTGACTTAATCTTTAACTAACATAAATTCGTAACATAGTAATTAAAACAACAATAAAAGTCATCACTATGGCCTTATTACATAAAACAAAACCCAAAATAAAATTTGCAGAGTACTTAAATAAAATATAATGTCCAAATTAAATAAAACTTTAAGCTGAGCATGGCCACCACAAGTTCTGTCGTCCCGGTCCATCACTGTTCATCACCTGAAACATGTTCCCACAACAGGGTGAGTCAACAGACTCAATGTGTAACCAACACTAAAGTTTAATAGATTCAGGCATACCATACATATCATGTTCACATAATAATTCAAGATAATGATGCAATCCCGAACCCATACCTAGATGCCATCCGCTACACATCCCCGTACCAACCTGCACACCGTGGGGACTACTAAGTCAACCCTCCTTCCGCTACACTCCATCGAAGGCAGTCGCTGCAGTCGACGTGCTCATCGCCCATATAAAATTCGTGGCATAGCCACCAGATTAAATAATTGTGTCATGAGACACCACATTCAGATAATGTAACCGAAGTTACCACATTCAGATAATGTGACCGAAGTCACCACATTCAGATAGTAAGACCGAAGTCACCACATTCACTTCCCCTTTCTCATATAACCCGAATCCCCATATTATTCATATCATGCATATCATACTTAAAATTCACATTCATGTCACTTTTCACATGTTAAATATAACATATTTCGTAATCCTAGTATGAGTAGGAAACGTACCTGAGTACTTTGTACCGTAACACGGTACCTTAGCCATATTTACATTCTTAAAAACATGCACATATTAAATATTGCCATAAAACATATTAAGAATTAGTGAGGATTACACACCTGATTATCTTAGCAATTCACTGAAGTCTCAAAATCCGATCTACTGCCCTAGATCTTAATCCCTACATTCGGCCAACCTTAATATATTAGCATAAAGCCTATTCGGCTATAAAACCAAATCCTAGTAGGATTTGTATTCTTAAAACTTACCTTTGATGCCGATTTCACTGTTAACCAAATCCCGAAAACTTTGTAATATTCCTTCCTTCAATCGGCCATCATTGAATCAATTAACTTGGTTAGTTTTCGGCTTTTGAACATTTAAAGAACATATCTAGATACTAATCTAGGCCTTAGCCGAATATGCATAGGTGCTTACCTTCCAAATCTTAAATCCCGAATTGGATTCTTGCTTCCTTAATGCTGTCGAAATTCCTATAACCATATGTTAGATTTAATCTAACATTAAAACATAAAACATGGCCTTTGGCCGAATATGTACTTACCTTGGTTGGCTAGATCTCGAACTATCACCCTTAAAAGTCGACACTAGCAAAGATCCCGAAATCTCTCCTTAATATTTCGGTCAAAGAATAAAAATAAGAATTAGCCTTTTAAGTTTCGACAAGTCCTTAAAGGAAAGAATAGAAATCAAACTTGATCTTACCTTACTGAAGAAATCGATTGCACCTTTGTTTGTAGCCCTTTAAAGGTTCGGCTATGAAAACTTGGAGACTAGATGGCTATAGTCACCTATGTATTCGGCTTCAACCGAATGGAAAAGAGAGGGATATGCACTTAGAAAGAATCGGCAATGTGGACTTAGGGAGAAGAGGAATTCGGTTTAACAAAAGAAAAAGAAGAGAAGAGAGGAGAGCACTAAGAAATTCAGCAGAGAGAAGAGGAGGAAGAAAAATTTATGAGTAGCTCTATTTTTTTCCTCTTATAGCCGAAATTACTACCCAGAATCCCTTACTTGGCCACCACTCTTTTATTTGATAGCTTTATCCTTTTAATTATCACAAAATAAAAGAATTTAATCCAACCATTATCTCTTGATAATAATGATAAATAAATCCATTATTTATCCCTTACTTATCTTTTAAAAATAAAAGAATAAAAGCTCCTAAAGAATAGCCTTGTGCCGCCCACCTCTCTGCTTCTAGAAGCAAAAATAAAATCTCTTTTATTTGCTTCCCAAGTGACTCGAACCCTGGCCCAAATACACAAGCTGGTGGCGTCACTTGCTAGGCTTTTAAGTGGTGCCTTCAAGCCACTTTGACAAGCCTGTTTGTGCGTCAAATTCTTCCTATTAATTTTCTTAAGGCCACCTTGCCTTAATTTCCTCTTTTTAAACCTTAAAACTTGACATTTCTTTACATTTCCAAGTTTCCAAAAATTTTCGTTTGCCTCTTTTAAACTTAACATTTCCTTACATTTCCAAGTTTCCCGAAATGTTTACTTTCCTCTTTTGAATCATTTCTAAATCATTTCTTTACATTTCCTAGTTTCCAAAAATGTTCAAAATGCATTCATAACACATAAGACATGTCATTTCATACAATTAAACCAAAAATGCATAGGCCCTTTTTAGGATGTTACAATGGCTCGAATTATTGAAAGATTATGAGCTAGTGATTGATTATCATCCGGGGAAAGCGAATGTAGTCGCAGATGCCTTGAGAAGAAAATCCATGTATGCTTTGAGAGCTATGAGTACGACTTTGGCTTTGTTTGATGACAGTTCGATTTTGGCCGAGTTGAGGGCTAAACCGTTACTTCATCAGCAAATTTGTGAAGCTCAAAAGAAAGGCAGGGAATTGCAAGCTAAAAGAGTTCAGTGTGAATCGGGTAGTGATTCAGATTTTCGAATTGGACCAGATGATTGCTTGATGTTCCGTGATAGTATATGTGTACCGAAAAATGATGAGTTGATTCGAAAAATTTTACATGAGGCACACAGTGGTTGTTTGTCAGTTCATCCAAGTAGTACAAAATTGTATAGTGATTTGAAGAAATTCTATTGGCGGCCGGGTATGAAAAGAGACAGTACTGAGTTTGTATCAAAGTGTTTGATTTGCCAACAAGTGAAAGCTGAGCATCAGGTGCCTTCGGGTTTACTTCAGCCAGTGATGGTTCCCGAGTGGAAATGGGACAGAATCATGATGAATTTTGTGACAGGTTTGCCTCTAACTCCGAAAAAGAAATATGTCGTTTGGGTTGTGGTTGAAATCAGTTCACTTAATATCGGTACGTACCGACTACTCACTTGATAAGTTGGCTGAGTTGTATATTGATGAAATTGTGAGATTGCACGGAGTACCTATTTCTATTATTTCGGATAGATATCTGAGATTTACTTCGAGGTTTTGGAAAAGGTTGCAAGAAGCCTTGGGTACGAAATTAAATTTTAGTACCGCATTTTATCCGCAAACTGTCAGTCAATCCAAAAGTTTAATTCAAGTTCTTGAAGACATGCTCTGATGTTGTGTTTTAAAACTCGAAGGTAGTTGGGAGAAATATCTACCTTTGGTTGAATTTGCCTACAACAACATTTATCAGTCAAGTATACAGATGGCACCGGACAAAGCATTATACGGTCGCAAGTTTCGAACTCCTTTGTGTTGGACTGAGCTCAGTGAGAAACAGATTCACGGGGTTGATTTAGTTATAGAAATCGAAGAGAAAGTGAAAATAATCCGTGATTGTCTGAAAGCTGCTTCAGATCGACAAAAGTTATACGCGGATTTGAAAAGAAAAGAAATTGAGTTTCAGGTAGGTGATAAAGTGTTTCTAAAAGTATCTTCATGGAAGAAGATTTTGAGATTTGGCCGAAAGGGCAAGTTGAATCCCCGTTTCATTGGGCCGTATGAGGTTATCGAAAAGATTGGACCAGTGGCATATCGGTTAGCTTTACCGGCAGAGTTAGCAAGAATTCATAATGTGTTTCATGTGTCGATGTTGCGACGCTATCGTTCTGATCCTTCACATGTGACTTATTCGACAGAGATTAAGATTCTACCGGATATGACCTGTGATGAGGAACTAATTAAGATTTTGGCTCGGGAAGTTAAACAGTTGAGAAATAAAAGTATAGCCTTAGTGAAAGTGTTGTGGCAAAGACATGGAGTAGAAGAGGCTACGTGGAAACCAGAGGAAGCCATAAGAAAATAGTACCCAAACCCCCCTTTTCCGATAAGATTTTCGGGGACGAAAATCCTTAAAGGGGGGAGAGTTGTAACAGCTTGATTTTGGGCCTAGTAGAAATAGTAGTTTCGGGGCCACAAATTCGATAAGGAAAAAATTAAAAAATTTAAAAAATTAATATTCTTATATTTTTATTATCCACAATTTTACGGAATGAATTCATGAAATTTTTGTTCGAAAATTTTGATGTTTGAGCACTCAATTTAGTCGAAAGGACTAAATTGTAAAAAGTGTAAAACTTGAGTTCTAGAAGCTAGAGGTGTCTAATTACTATGAAATTTTAAATTGGAGGTCCTTAAAAGGTAACTAGACCATTGGTTAACTTTTTGGACAAAAATGGACATCAAATAGGAGAAATAGAATATTTTTAAGTTAAGGGCATTTTAGTCATTTGGTGATTAAAATGAATTAAAAACAAAATTAAAAGCCAATTTTTGCTCATCTTCACATGAGGAAGACATAGCTAGGGTTTTTTAAGCTTCCAAGCTTGATTGTAAGTCCGTTCTAGCCCCGTTTTTAATGATTTTTACGTTTTTGAAATCCTCGTAACAAGATTTACCTATTTCTACCATTATTTTGAGCTAGGGTTTGTGTTTAAAAATTTACCCATGGATGAAATGCATGTGTTTTTATGTTTTATGGTAGAATATGAAAGTTTGAAGTGTGATAAACAACTTTTACTAAGTGATTTTTGAAGAAATTGCATAAAAGGACCTATTTGTAAAAGTTGTAAAATTAAGTGTAAAAAATGTGATTTAGTGAAAAATGTGGGCTGCTATAAGAGGGAAAATGAACCGGCTAGGCTTAGGGTTTTATAAAAATAAGTGCTTTTCATTTTACGAGCCTAGGGGCAAAATTGTAAATATGTGAAACATTAGGGGCAAAAATGTAATTTTGTCATAGTGTATTTTTGGACTAAATTGAATAATGTGAGTATTAAATGAGTTAAATGTGTTATTATAGATCAAGAAAGACAAGGAATTGACCTTGATCGGGAAAAAAAAGGTTGTGGACTAAATTGCAAATTCGTCATATTTTGCACCGAGGTAAGTTTGTATGTAAATAATGCATCACTTTTACTTACGTTTTCATGTTGTGATAAATGGTATGAATTATGGCTGAATATTTGATGTAATGGACAAAATATCGACAAGTGAGAAAATTTTCGGTTGAACTTTATGAATAAAAATGGATACGAGTGACATGTTCACTAGAACCCTATGTGAAATCTAAGTGAAATAAGTGATCCGGGTGCTGGTCCGCATGTTCTACCGGTGGCTGAGTTATCCGGCATGTGTTACGGATACTCGACAGCTTGTGTGAGCAGCACTGAGTAGTTACGTATGACCGACAGCTTGTGTGAGCAGATCCAAAATTGTGATTATGTGAAACGGGTGCTGATCTTATAGGTTCTACCAGTGGCTGGGTAATCCGACATGTGATGCGGATACCTGACAGCTTGTGTGAGCAGCACTGAATAGTTACGTATGACCGACAGTTTGTGTGAGCAGACCCGCGAATGTGAATAGCTCGAGAACGAGTCTATGTGTGATAAGTGATGTGAAGTAGCTTTGGCTACAAGTGTGGCACTATGTGCAATATTTTGATGTATCCGTTAATATTCTGATGTGTTCAACGGGAAATGACTAAGTGCAAATGACTGTGATTATGTGATGAATAAGTGCAGGTATATGTGTGTAAACTTATGAGCAATGTGCTCGATATGTGATCGAACTTTGGTAAGATTGATACGGAGCAAGTGTTACAATGAAAGTTACTATATAGAAAACATGAAAGAGTGAAATTTAGAAATAAAATAGTTTTGGATGGCAGCAGTTATGTGTTTTTGAAAAATCACCAAAAATGGTAGAAATTGAATTAGAATTTAATTAAGATATGAAAGTAAAGCTTATTGAGTCTATTTTCGTATAAAAGAAACTGTGTAAGAAACTAATTTCATATTCTGAGATATTTGAATTTTGGTGAGAGAGAGTCAGAATGATTTCGGAATCCCCTGTTCTAGCTTTGGAAATTCATTAAAAATTTTACAAAAATAATCATGGGATAAAATTTATATCCTTTAATTTCTTAATGAGTCTGTTTTCAAGATAAACAAACGGTAATGTCATTCGAGTTCCGTAAAATGAGATAATTAATTTTTAGTGAAGAAAGGTCGAAACTGTCATACAATAGAACAGGGGATACTTTAAAGAATAAACTGTACTTATTGGCTGAACCAAAAATTCTAAAAATTTTATTGTAATAAGATATGTGAGTCTAGTTTCAGGAAAAATTAACGGATATTAATTTGGAGTTCTGTATCTCTAGATATAAATATTTTAGTGACTGTGACTCGAGTAGATAGCTTAATATGAACACGAGTAAATGGTAGAACTATGTGTAATTATGATTGCATTATCTTGAGAACATATTATGAGGATTGCTAAAGGCATGTTAATAAATTGTTTATTATTTACATACTTACTTACTAAGCTATATGCTTACTTCCTTCTCTTTTCCCTTGTTTTATAGCGTCACCAAGCTAGCCCGAGATTCGGAGATTGTCAGAGATTCATCCACACTATCAACACTCTTTTGGTATTTTGAAATCAATATTTTGAATTATGGCATGTATAGAGGACTTGGTTGTTTTGTTATGTGTCATAATTGATTTGGCCTAAAGTGATGGCCTATGTTATTTGGTAGTTCATTTTGTATAAGGCCATTGATGTTAGCTATTATTGATCAAGTTATATGTGTTTATGATGATGCAATTTATGATATGCGTGACTAGGTTGAATGAGTGTGTGATAAAAATTGAAAATTTTTAAATTTGGATGTAAATTTTATGTCTCGGTTTAGTACGATTGTATGTGTTTTGTTTCGATAATGCCTCGTACCCTGTTCCAACGTCGAACACGGGTAAGGGGTGTTACAAGTACTCATAAATACGAAGACTATTTTGAACTCAAATGTTTCATCTTCTTTTGTAGTAAAAGCTTATGCCGGACTTCATGCGATCAAACTAGGAATCGCTACGGGAATACACTCAATTACAATAAAGGGGGATTCACGCACAGTCATAAAGAAATGTCAAACAAGGACGCAAGATAAGTCAATTTTAGGAGCAATCATCAGTGATATTAAAAAAAATAGGAGTATTTTCAAGAAATCAGATTTCAATTTATTAACAGAACCGAGAACATTTTGGCTCACAAAATTGCAGAAGAAGCTCTAAGAAGGGAAGAGGAAACACACCTGGAAAGAGAGGCTCTGCAGTATCTTCATGTGAATCCGGAGGGAAGATGGAGAAGGCTCTTAAATTGAGAATCGCTTTGTGGAAGGAGAAGGGGAACGGATAGCAAAATATGGAAGAAATGAATCGGCTATCGTCTGAAGCAGATAGGACAATTGAATATGAAAAGACGATTTGAAAATGGTGCCCAACTGCAATCTGAATCGGCTAGGAATTATTACCCTAGGTCCTATTCATAGCTTTAAATGTTTTGTCTTTCCCGAGGATTTTTCTTTTGGTTTCTTTATTTTTCTTTAAAGGCTCAGCTGGTAATATACCCAGTAGGCTCACTTTTAACTTTAAACCCAATTTTCTGTTTTATATTTTATTTTAATAAAGGCTAGTCGATTTTACTCAAAAAACAAGAGCATACAATAAATAATAAAACGTAAGATATAAAATTAATAATAATAACAACACATATACAATTTGTACGAAATTAAAATAAAAAAATAGTTTAACTTGTAAGTAAAAGAAATATTTTTAAATTTTGGTGGAGAGAAAATATTTTATGTTAAAAGTTAATTTTTTTTAAAGTTCACTCAAGATTTATTATTGATATAGTGATAAATAATTTGTTTATAAATTCATTAAACATGGGTTTTATCCCTAAGCATGTTAATTTTAGTTATTTTTATTTTTAAAACTAGATAAAAGTATGAAAAGACAAAAGGCCATCAAAATAATAGTAGTAGTCATCTAATAAAATGGTATATTAATCATTTTCTAACCAAGTTGGTACCCGGTTAGCCCGTGACACCAACTCAATCAAGGGTTTTATTAATAGTATAGATAAAAAGCATGAATCTAAAAAAAATGAATTGAGGATAATACATTTTTTATTGTTCATTATAGTATTAAATTATTAATTATTGCAAGTTGGAATTTATGATGTTGTTGGAAGTGTAATACCCTGAAATTTTAGTCTTTGAAAAAGGATAAGCATTTTAAAGTTGAGTTAATTATTTGGAGAGAAAGTATGAAGAATGAAATTTAGTAAGGACTAATTTGCGAATTTTTTAAAGTTGAAGGAATAAAAGTACAAATTCACCCTTTTTGAAAGGAGGTGAAATTAAATAAATATTTTTTATGAATGAGATAAGGATATGTATTGATATGTGGAGTTAAAAAGTTGGAATAGAGATTAAATTGAATAGAGTGGAAAAGTACAAGGACAAAAGTGCACTTTTTCCATTTTATGGATAAAGGACCTAAATGGGATTGAAATCCCGTAGTTGATGAGGTGGAAAGTTTTGGAAATTTATGGAAATTAAGGTTGACAAGTGTTGAAATTTGATTGGATGATGAAAAAAAAGATTAAATTAAAAAAAAATGAAGGGAAAAGAGTATAACTTTCTACACAATTAGAAGGTTGAATAATAGCAGCTTGGGGCAACAAAAATAAAAGGAAAAAAAATGGAGAAAATAAAGAAAAGGAAAAAGAAAAAGAGAGAGAAAATCTCCCATGCATTTTCTTGAGATTTCCTTCCATATTCTAGAGTGCTATGGAAATATATCAATTATGGAAACAACTTAGCTGGCAATGAAAGCAAAAGGAAAAGTTAATTTCAAGCGAGGAAATTAGTAAGTACTTAACTGAATTTAAATTAGTTTATTTTAATTTGAATATTTGAGTATTTAAATTTTAATATGAAATAATTAAATAAGATGTGATTAAGATCATTGAATATGTATATTGAATCTAGTAGTGAATATGTAATTAAAGGTATGTTAGTAATGTAAGAAATAATAAAGTGATAATTTAGTGATTAATGAATTCCATAAAACTATGGATTAAATTATAAAAAGTGAAAAGTTATTTATTTGTCATTAATTGACAAGTGAATAGATGTATTAGCTTAGTGAAATTGTTGTAGAGAGGACTAAATTGAATAGAGTGTAAAATTTGATATATGAATAAATATTATAATAAATGGTTTAAATAAAATGTTAAGTGTTAGTAAATGAAGTGAAATGTGATATTGAAGTGTTATAAAAGTAAACATTGAATTTTTATGGATTTAGGGATTAAATTATAAAATGTTTAAAAATTACTAAGTGTGTTAAATTAGTGAAATAAATATTAAGTGAATTGTTTTATGAAAGTAAAATGTTATATGTGAAACACCCCAAACCCGGCCCACGAGCTTTGACCAGATTTGGTATGTTCCTCAAGTAATCCGGTTCCAAATTCTTTTGTTACTTAGAGAAAAACTTGTGTGATTTTAAAAAAATATTGTTTGGGTTGGGCTTGTGTTGAAAACAAACTGGATTTTTATATTAGAAAACCCTTTTTTTTTAATTTTAAGTAATAAACATATCGAGTATATTTTAAAATAAAATACTTAGTCTTTAACTTAATCAAAATTTGTAACACAATAAAACAACAAGTAGAAATAAAAATCGTTCATCATGGCCTTATGGCCTTATTATATCAATGATCCCAAAGTAAAACTTAAAATACTTAAAATAAATTGAAAGTCCAAATCATAAATTTCTTGCTATGCATAGCCACCTTTAAGCTCCTGCCGACCCGGTCCATTACTGCTCATCACCTGAAAAATATTCCCCAACGGGGTGAGTCAACAGACTCAATGTGTACACAACACTAAGTCATAATAGAATCAGGCATACAAATGATACACATTCAAATCATAGAATACAATTAATGATGCATTCCCAAACCCAAGCCTAAAGGTCCATCCGCTACACACCACTCGTACCTGCCAGTCACACCGTGGGGACTACTAAGTCAACCCTCCATCCGCTACACACCATCGAAGGCAGTCGCTGCAGTCGACGTGCTCATCGCCCATATAATTTGTGTCATTAGACACCATATTCAAATAATGTAACCGAAGTTACCAAATTCAGATAATGTAACCGGAGTTACCATATTCAAATTTTGTGACCGTAGTCACCATATTCCGTTGGTGAGACCGAAGTCAACACCTTCTTCCCCTTTCACATATATCCCGAATGCCCCATATATCATGCATAACATACTTAATTTCTCATTATTCACATGTTAACAATATAACATATTCGTAATCCTATCGAAAGTAGGAAACGTACCTGGGTACTCTTACCACATTTGTGGTACTTAGCCACATTCACATTCTTATGCATATTCATATATTAAAAATAATTGCCATATGATATATCGAAAATTAATGTGAGTACACACATTCTTAATAATACATTTAATTTAAACATAGCCATGAACCTATCAAAACTTAGGGTAGGGTACACACCTGATTTGCTTAACGAATGCCTTGAAATCCCGAAATCTGATCTACTGCCTTAGATCTCAAATTCCTACATTTAATTAATCACTTACTAATTTAATAAAAAGCCATTCGGCCATAAATCCAAATCCTAGTAGGATTAGTATTCTTAAAACTTACCTTGAAATTCTCAAATCCCGAAATCCTTGTATCCCTCTGTCGAAATCCCTATAACTACATGTTAGATCAATTTCTAACATTTATTCACAACAAATAACCCTTAGCCGTATGTTAAATATGACTTACCTTAGATTCTTAAATCCCGAAATTCACCGAATAACTAGGGAACACGCGGCTTATGGTGTACCTTCGGGAAAATAACTTCTCCTTACTGAAGAATTTGATGGAATTCTTGCTTGAACCCTTAGCAGTATTCGACTATGGCTTTGATGTGGATAACAATTTCGGCTCTTGAGGCTTAGTGAGAAATCGACTAGGGCTATTGGTATCTTCGGCTTTTGATTGTGTTTGTAATAGAAGAAGAAAAGAAAAGAGAAAAAGAGAATAATGGCAGAGAAAATTCGGCAGAGAGAAGAGGAGAAACTTTAGAGAATTTCAGCAGAGGTTTTCTTGAAAAGAAAAGAATGAATGAAGAATAGCCTTGCTCTTCCTTTTATAGCCAAAATTACTAGCTAGAGTCCTTTACTTGGCCACCACTCTTCTATTTTGATAGCTTTATCCCTTGATTTATCACTTTAATAAAACTTAATCCAATAATTATCTCTTATCTCTTAATAAAATAATACTAATAATAATCCTCTTTTATCTCTTCCTTATCTATCAAAATAAAAGAAATAAATCCATATTTATCCATCTATTATCTCTTCAAAAATAATCCAATTTAAATCCCTTATTATCTCTTCGAAATAATCCAAATAAAAATCCTTTATTATCTCTTCGAAATAATCCAAATAAAAGCTTCTATTTATCACCTTATTAATCACATATTTATGAAAATAAAACACCTCCTTTTCTAGAAGCATGTGCCGTCCACCTCAGCCTTCTGGAAGCCAAAATAAAACCTTATTTATTTGCTTCCCAAGTGACTCGAACTCAGGCCCATTCCTCTTGCACATGGCGCCATTTCCATAGGCCCTAAGTGGCATCTTCAGGCCACTTTTCCAAGCCTGTTTGTGTGTCAAATTTCACCAACTTTTTCTTTTAAGGCCTCCTTGCCCTAATTTCCTATTTTAAACTTTAAAATTTGACATTTCTAGATCATTTCCAAGTTTCCTAAAATTTTCGATCGGCTCTGTATACTTGCCATTTCCTTACAGTTCCAAGTTTCCAAAAATGTTCATTTTCCATTTTTAAACTTAACATTTTTATACATTTTCAGGTTTCCAAAAATGTTCATTTCCAAATCATTTCCATTCATTTCCGGGTTTCCAGAAATGTTCGAAATTTATTCCTAGTACATAAAACATGTCACTTCGTACAATTAAATCGAAAATGCATAGGCCCTTTCCAGGATGTTACAATATGAAAGTGAATTAAAATCTAAAGTGTAAAGTGTTGAAAATATGTGATATGTTAGTGTTCTTGTGAATTAATATATGAAGTGAAGATGTAGTACATGTGGTTATATAATTCAGAGTGAATAAGTAATGTGATGTAAAGTTATATATGCCAAGTATGTTATATAAAAGTGAACATGTGAAATGAAAATATTATGTATATGCTTATGTGATTTAAAATGAATGAATAAAGTGTTACATTAATAAATGCCTTAACGAGCTCAGAGGATATATGATATGTGATAATAAAATAATTTTGGAGCTAGAAGGGGCTAGGAGTTCAGATGGGAACTAGGCTAGTTTTGGGAGGGTTCAGAGGGGAATAAGAGATGATAAATGGGTTATGAGATGTGTTTATTGGAGTTCCCATTATCAGAGTTCCATTATAGGCTGAGAGTTCGTGTTTGGCCTGGCAATGTATAGAAATTATTCAACTCCTCTTAAATTCATTAAGGATTACAAAAAGTGATATGTGAAAATAAAAGTGTTATGGTGATATATGTGTTTCAGTAATACATATGAATTAAGTGTTAAATGAAATATATGAATTAAGTGTTTATGTTATGTTTTTGATACGAGAAAAATATTTTAATTTGTGATTGTGAAAGTCGATTAGAAACTATATGTGTTAAAGTAAACTATAAGTTATAAAGTTAATTTAAATTATTTTATGTGTTGGAAAATAGATTAAAAGTTTAAGTATATTATTGAAAGAAACTGTATGAATAAATGTTATTAAATTTTTATTTAAATTATATATACATATAAATGGTAATATTGAATTCAATTGAGTAATTACTAAGCTAATCATGTAGCTTAACTCGTTTGTTTTAAACGCATAAGTGATAGATAAGTTTTAAAAAAGAATTGAGGATTGCTACTTCAGTTCGGATCATATCACTCCTCAAGCTTCAAGTTTGTTCCCTTTGATGTACACATACACATTGGGCTTTAATTTGTCATGTATTTAGGTTTATTAGTAAAAAAATGTGAATTATGTGTGAATGATAATGTTTTGTACTATGCGTTAGCTCGATTATAATGAAACAAGAATATGTTTAAGTGTTTAGTGTTTAAATATATCATCTCTTACTCAAGTTAGGTGAGGGGTGTTACAAGGAGGGTGTAACCTCCCTAACCCAATCTGAACGTTAAGATTGAATTCAGAAAATTACATTGGCCACCAAAATGACCCAGTAAAACTATCAGGAGTTATAAACCAATCTCTTTAAAGCATTTGTTTATTTTAGCAGAAAACTTAGTATGTTTCAAAAGGGTTACAATTTTGTTTCAAAAATTGGCTGATCTTAATGATTGTTTTACAAAAGTTGAATTCTAGAATTATAAATGTATATATTTTTCTCAAACCTCATTTATTTAGTCATGCAGTAGAAAAAGTGATATCGAACATAGTTTTAATAAGAATCATATCTCATGCATAATTAATTAAAACTCATATTCCTACATCTTATAACTTAAGTCTCATGCCACATTTCACAAATAAAACAATACAATTTCTAAATAATGGAAAATTTCAAATAATATATCTAAAATATTCTTAAAAAAAAGATTCAAATCGAGACTTTTCGGGTGCTGAGTCTGCGTTCTAACCTGGTGGGTTATATATAAAGATAGAAATTAAAAGCTCAGTGTGAGTCCAATCACAGATAAACCTATAACACCCAAGTTCGATGAGTCTAAAGTTTTGATGTATAATAGTAAACAGTTTGACTAACGAAGTGTTATCCGTCCAAATGATTATTTTGACGTATTAGCGAGAGCATATAGTAACAACCACATGAGTAAGTAAAGATTTGATTTCATGATATTATATATATTAAGGAAATTCGTGTTTAGTAATAAAGGGTAAATAAATAATTTTAATTACAATAAATTAATATTAATATTAATATGAATATTCAAATATGATGATTTTTAAATTGTTTCAATATTAACTATTTTTAAGATTAAATAATATTAATATAACTAATTCTAAATTCATTATACATTTTAAAAAATATTTTGCTTACATTCTTTTTTTTTTAGATTTTTTTAAGAAATTCATTAATGATGTTGAACAAAAACCAATGTTATAAAAATATTATAAAATTGAACCTCATGTGATGGCCTGATTGTCAAGAGAATTCATCATTCCAAGTATGATTTGGGTTTGAGTCGCATTTGTTGTTTGTACTTTACACATAGAGGTGTGCATGGGTCGGGCCCAAAAAAAATTTTCGGCCCGGGCCCGGCCCGACCCAAAATATGGGCTTGAAAATTTGTCCAAGCCTGGCCCGGCTAATATTAATTTTTTAACTTATTTTATTAAAAAATAAAATATAATAAATCAAATACATTTTAAAAAAATAAAAATAAATATTAAAACAAGAAACAAATAAAAAATGATACTAAAACAAAATACAAAAACATTCAAAATTTTCTACTAATTCTTTGAGTTTTTAGTGGTTGATGTCTTGATGATGCCCAAAGATGTATTTTTTTTATGTTTAAGGTTCATTGTACAAAGGAAAATCGCTGCACAAAATTTACTATGATAATAAAATAAAAGTTCTACAATATCGAAATAATATTAAAAATGATAACAGAACAATAAAATACCATAAAAGATCAATAAAACAGCACCAAAACAACATCAAACAGCACCAAAACAGCATCAAACAGCAACAAAACAGTGCCAAACAGCATAAAAACAGCAGAAAAATAACATAAAAAAGCAGTAAACAGCATAAAAATACAGCAGTAAACAGCAGAAAAATAACATAAAAACAGCAATAAACAGCATAAAAACAGCAGTAACAGTAGAAATTATTTAATATATATTTTGGGCCGGCCTGGGCCCAAGAAGTTCTTACCTAAGGCCCGACCCGTTTTTTAAACGGACCTAATTTTCTGTCCAAGCCCATTTTTCAGGCCTATATTTTTACCCAAACCTGCTCATTTTTCGGGCGGGCCTTCGGGCCGGGCCGGGTGGCCTGGCCCATGCTCAGCTCTATTTACACTGTAATTATAATTCACAAAAAAATTATAAAATTAATATATACAATTAACCAGTGCATCACACAAAGTTAAAATTAATGATGTCACTATAAGATAAAAACTTAAACTTCAAATATTTTTATTTGATTATAATATATTTTTAATTTTTATTTATTGAAACTATTTATAATTTTTTACAAAACAATGATATATTTTTTATATTATTTAATTTTAATATAATTCTTCTTCTTTTATAATTATTTTTAATTTGTAAAATTTCATTAACCTAATGTTTTCTAAATAGATGGGTTCTAAAATGTTAACATTTTAAAAATCTCAAAAATTTTAAAATTTTTTATTCAAACATACTCTTAATAAATTTTTTTTGTAATTTTTATAATTCTTTGAAAATTCGAATAAAATTTTAAAAAATAAAGTTAATAGAGAAATTAATTTAATATTATTAATTAAATGACAAAACTCAATCCAACTCTAAAATAATACTCTATTGTAAATTTTACCTTTAAAAATCAATAACTCAATTGAATTAATCAAATAAATTATTTATTTTACTAATTAATAACAGAATTAATTTATTTTTAGTCGATTTCAGTAACTAATCCTTATCGATTCGACTGCTGATTCTCTCTCTATATATTTTGAATTTTCTTCATAAGTTTCCTTCGAAGCAAAGCCAAATTAACAAATCTTTTCGATTTTACTTCTCCTTCGCCTCTACTTTTTTGGTACGCTAATTCTCTCTCCATTTCTCTCTGCCATTAATTCCTAAATTTTCCACTAAATCTGCTTATTTTCTGTCGATTAGCTTCTGTTTGATTTATTGTTGGCTTTAGATCTCAGTTATTGATTTTGTTTCACAATGATTTTAAATGCAATCTCTTGCTTTTAGTAGGTTATCGGATTTTTAGGTAATTTCTGGAATTATATTTGATTGTTTATAATTTATACGCTATGTAAACTTATTTATCGTGGACTGTTTCTAGGGTTTTGTCTGGAAGCTGGAGTTACGGAAAATTTGAATTTGATTGTGTGCTGTTTGCTAACATAGGGTTTAATTAAGATGGTGCACATTGGTAGTGGTGATGATTAAGGAAGGGGAAGTTTTCTCCTTTTTTGTTTTTTCGAAGACACATGTAGTAAATAATTTGTATGTGGAATGTTAATTACCATGATTACTGTGAGTGGAGTTTTCTGGCAATTGTAGGCCAAGCCTGAATTTTGGGTGTTGTGTCTGCTATGAAGCAAAGGGCAACAAGTGCGTTTGTCTATAGTCGGAAAAAAAAAAAGCCTTTACCATAGTTGAAAATTGAAAACTAAAATTTCTGAAACAGCCTAAAAGCGTCATTTTTAGTTTTAATGGTTTGCTAATGAGTGCCCTAAGCACAGTTAATTAATATCCTATTTATTGTAACAAATGCAATAGTCAACAACTCTGTTCTTGATCTCTGATGCATTGAGTAGAGATATTACATTGGATGGTAACTTCAAGGAACATCGTTACAAAATCCTTACTCTAATATCTATCAATTTTAAATGAACATTTGTTGCATTTTAATTATTGCTCCTTTCCTTTATAGCAACAATTGTGGAAGCAAAATGCAAACACCCAGGAGTTCCTACTCTTTTCTTTATTGAAGTTGTTTTAGTGAATGCAACGAACTGGTTTTGTTACATGTGATTCATTTAGTTTTTTGTTACCTTTGGTTCCCTTAACCGTTTCTATTTCTCGTAAGTGGTTACTTTGGAAAGTATGATGTGGCATTTACTATTGTGGAGAATATTCCTTGTGGTCATTTAAGTTCTGATTCCTTGTGGTCATATAAGTTTTGACAGTCATAGGTAGCTTTTTGTTTTTCTGATTCCTTGTGCTCAATGCTTATCCGGTGATGGTTTGCTGTTCCCAAGAAGATTGTCTCAAACTGATTTAACACTCATGAGCTGTTAGATGATCTTTTCTTTTTGGTATTCCTTTGCTGAAAAAAATGCAGCTTACAGAATGCCAGAAGACACAGAGTACCGCTGTTTTATTGGTAACCTTTCATGGTCAACATCTGATAGGGGCCTAAAAGATGCATTTGAAAAGTTTGGAAATCTTCTTGAGGCTAAGGTAATGAGTCATGAAACTCTCTCTCTTCAGGACATCTCTTCTCTTATTATTATTTTTTAATTTATTAAATGTTTGAGTTACTGATTATCATCATCAAATTTGATCCTGGTCAAACACTATTTTTTATTTGTTGTTGCATTTAGACAAGGTAATAGTTTTCGTTAATTAATAAGCTTTTTTGAGCGTCTTTGTTTGCACCTTCATGCTTCCACCTTCTGTTCTCTGTTTACCCTCCATACTTGTGTTTTCCGTTTCAGAATGTTGACCCTTCTCCCTTTTGAAAATTATACTTTCTACCTCTGGATGTCAGTTTATTCTCCAATTCAGATTGAAGGCAATTCAGAAGCTGAAAGCTTAAGTACTTACAGATTGCCCTAATATGTTTTATGCAGCAAAACTAGTAATAATAATAGCATTATTTGTATAAAGAGTGATAACTGAAAATGCTATGGAACTTCATTATTTTCTGAATACGTTTTGGTATTAATTTCCCTGGTTTGGGTCTGCACTTCTGACTATTATTTTGGTATTTTAATCAATCATCAACGTGATTTGACTGAGAAAACTTTTGTTTGATTCAGGTAGCTACTGACAAGTTTTCTGGCCGTTCTCGTGGATTCGGATTTGTCACTTTTGATGAGAAAGCAGCAATGGAAGAAGCTATTGAAGCAATGAATGGAATGGATTTGGACGGGCGGAACATAACTGTTGATAGAGCTAAACCTCAACAAGGGTCAGGGAGAGATTATGATGGTGACCGTAGCCGTGATCGTGATCGTGGACGTGATCGTGACCACGATCGTAGCCGGGGCTATGATGGCAGTCGTGGATCTAATGGTGGGGAGTGTTTTAAGTGTGGGAAACCTGGACACTTTGCTAGGGAGTGTCCTAGTGACGGGGCTAGGGGGGGCAAGTATGGTGGTAGGGGGGATCGTTATGGTGGTGGTAGTGATGGTGGCCGTTATGGTCCTGATCGAAATGGAGACCGGTTTGGTGGGCGCAGCAGAGATGCAGGTAGTCGAGGGGGGTCTGGTAGTGACAGATATAATCGTGATCGTTCTGGACCGTATGAGCGCCGTGGAGCTGGAGGTCCTCGTTCTGGATAAGATGACTTTTTGTGGTATGCAGATCTACTTGTCCTTTTTGCTTGCTAATTTCTTCTTTACCAATTTTGGATTCTATGTCTAATTATCGTTGTGCTGATGGAAGCATACTTTGATTGCAGCTGCTGAACCAGGGTTGCTGCTTTTATGGCAAAGCATGAAGTTTTTATTTTATTTTTATTATTATCTTTTTTACAGGATGTTCTCTCTTCGTTGTTTTGTGGGGTGGAACAATATAGTAGTTCAGTCCTTTCACCTTTGAAGTGTGAACTTGGCACAAATCTTCAACTATTTATGTGTTCCTAAATGCTGTGTTCGATGGAGTCTTGTGCTTTCTTGACATGCTCTTCACATATGGTCTTATGCTCTCTGAATGCTCCATTTTTTGTGATTCATGCATTATCAACAGCAATTGCCCTTCCTTCTGTCCCACTTCTGTTGACTTTTTTTGAATGCCCAACATGGAAGATGGTTTGGTCTTTGGTTGGTAACGTTGGTTATATGGAAGAATCCATCATTTGGGTTTTGCTTCTTCTCACTTTGAGGAGTAGAATCTTGCTCTAGAAGTAAATGCCCATTTTGGCTGGCCCTGTTTTCAGTATCTTACTAAATAAACAGGAGTCAAGCGGGTAATTTATTTCTTACATATTGCTTTGATCAGCGCTAGTTTTCTATTCTTTTTTTTTTAAAAAAAAATTTTAAATAGTATGTGCGGTATTAATGTTATTGACCTTTTGGCAGGATGGTTGGACGTTTGTACTTTGTGCCCTTTATGGATACTTGATTGGGTTTCTTTGTTGCTAATTGGACATGGTTTTATAAACTTAAAACATTGCGAGTTTTTTTTGGCGCAACAAGGGATCTGCATACTAATTGAATTTATAAGCACACCCCATGTTCTTCATGGTGCACTGATGGAAGAGTTCCGTTTCCTCTAAAACAATGGTAGGTTGTTTGGAAGCTCTTTGATGAGTTCATCAACCGCGGTTCTTCCTTCCCATGAGCCTGTAAACTGTTGCTCTGGGTGCAGATATAGTTGGATTCAGCTTAAGTTGGTGATTTCCAAAGTCCTTTTTTGGTTCTTAGGGTCAGCTTTCTTCAGAGTTGACTTTATGGGTTGTGGTTTGTTGGTGTCTTCAATTCTTAGCTGCTCCGATTCCTTTCTGTCATTTTAATTATTGTAGTTGGGATGTTTTCTTGGCTGCCTGACATGCATGAATTGTTTGCTAGGTTTCTCCTTTTCTATTTATATTTGTTTGAATTATATTACGATGCCTGTGTTTCTCATAGGACATACATGTTAGGTTGGCGGTACGAATAATGATAAATTAACATGAATCACTGAATACAAGTGTAAATGGATATTAAATTTGATATCCTGTCAAAGGGATGCATGTAATTATGTTCAAATTAAGATGTTAGCTTTTTTGTAGGATCCAAGTGGTTGATCTATCAGGTTGCCCTGCTGTTATAGGCTTATGCATTGTAGCATGAATGGCTCTTGTACCTATAAGCTTCATTCACCTATGTTTTTATTTTTGGTCATGTAGATAAGATCTCCATTCATATGAAACGGGAGGGTCGTTTAGGTCAAAATGTTTTATGCATTGTTTCGCAGACTAGTATTAGTTACGTTTTTGTTTTTAGGCACTAGGTTGTGTTTTTTCAATTGTATAAACTCGCTGTGGCATGATAAATGGTTAAAAGTAGTAAGACCTTTGTATCTATTGTTGATTTGACATTACTCAAATATAGAATAGGGATTTTTACATTTGTAGCGAGAGCCTTACTGCTCAACTTTCTTTAAATTATTCATCAGTTACCTTGTATTAAATGTAATATATTTCTTTTAAAATAATAAATTAAATAATCATTAAATGACCCTAAGAATTAATGTATCAATCCCGAGAGTCGATATTGGAGAAAACCAGCGCATGAGGCTATTACGCCCATAAATTATCAGGTCTTGGACCCTAAAAAGAGAAGAAGCAGAAGATAGAATATGATTAGGGCCAGTTTGGTAATACTTTTGAGAAGTGCGGTGGAAAAGGACTTTTGAGAAGTGTTTTTGAAAAATTTAAGTGTTTGGTATTACTTTCAAAAAGTGCTTTTGAGAAGTAAAATGTTTATTTTAGACATGATATTATAAAGTAACAAATATGTATTTAAATAATGTTCAAATTAGTTAATATTATAATATTTTAGTAAAAATATAAAAAAAACTTATTATAATTTATTGTTAATATTTTAATAAATAATATTAATTTTAAATATTTCTATGTAATTAATATTAATTAATTATTAAATTTAATTAGAATATATAAACTATATTTAAATATTTAAATATAATAAATAAATATTTATAATTAGATATTGACACAATTGTATTATTTTAAAAATTATATTTTTATTTTTAATACTTTTAACACATTTGTAAAACTCATATTAGATATTAATATAACATAGAAAACATAAACTTGTTTATTTCTTCCCTGCACTTGTGTTTTTACCTTTCTAACTTCCTTGTGCAGAAGGCATGTTGTATACTAAATGCTGACTTTGTGCTGCTCATCAAATTTAGTGGTTGCAGTTTCCCCAATCCATATTTTTCCAAGTTTTGGTCATAGCTTTCATCTCTTCCTACCATCTTCCTTCCTTTTAATGTTAAATTGAGATCAAAACTGAAACCATATGCATTTTTTATTGCATTGCAGTTCAATTCTCATAGATGATAAGAACGAGCGACAAATAATTCTTGTCAATGGAGGAATATACATAATAATTTTGAAATGAATATAAAATACAGCGAGGTTATGATAGCTGAGGTTGGAAAATTTTAGAACCTAATCTTACACCACATGAATCTACAGATTCAGGGTCCCTTTGCAAATTCAGACCATTCAGTAAGCTCCCGACAACCCAGCAGCATCTATTTAATAGCTGTAAACTCTGTATGTCATCACATTTCTCCACCATCAATATGCAATAAGCTTCTGTGTCTGTTTATGTCCACCGTTGTATCCTCGAGCTGAGAAAATTTAAGACTTGATAGCCACATACATCCAACGGTATTATCTAGGTCTTTCCAGTGCAACCCAACCAAACTTCCCTTTTCGAAAATCAGACAGGACACGAAAGGCTGCTTGGTGGACATCCCCATTGGACAATCGAAGGGCTAACTTCTCGATAAACCTGAAATGCAGAAGATAAACAACCAAATCAATTTGGGATTCAGGTAAAAGGAAATGTCCAGATGAGTTTTAACTCCATGAAAAGCTTCCGAAACTACATCCTTTCTCAGTGTGCATAAGACTGGGTTTTTATTTGATTATCACGGCAATGATTGCCTAAATATTTTTGTTGATTTGTTCTTCCTGATTGGACTTCTAGAATATTTTACAGATCGTCAGCCTATCTTTCTGAAGTTAAATTATAAAGTGGCAAATCAAGACATACATTTTACCGCACTGACCATCCACATCGATCTTGTAGCGGTTTTCAAGAGCTTTCATCCCTGGCAAGCACAAAAATAAAAACTGTCAGCAGCAGCAAGTTTCAGCCAAAAGTTTAGAGCTTTAACTCCAATCATAAATTGTTTTAGGAAAAAGAAAACCTCAAGGAAAAATGTAAAGAACAAGACTTGTGCGATTCAGAATTGCAAATCAACAGAAAATTTACTTTATTAAGCTCTTCAAATACCAAATCAGTAAACCACATTGTTTGTAACGCATTATTTCTACAGCCTAGAATAAGCAATAGTTTTGGACAAGGTTAATTCTATCAGTTGGAATAAATAATTTAATTCTGCCAACTCTTCCTTAGCTCCTAATACAGGGTTTTAGGTCTACAAAGAAAATAACTAGAGGACTTTTATTTATGGAAACCACTTGTTTTCCCAGCTTTTTCTCAAAATCTTCATTATATATGGCATAAGAAACACAACCATCAGCTTATTCACAAAATGCTTTGAGGGAGGGGGAAAAAATGCAAACGCATCCATTATATACCTCCTGAAAAAGAAACAAGTTTCCTGAAAAAGAAACAAGTATCTTATCGGTCATGAAATGTCTATTAAATACCATGTCCCAGTTTTGAATCTCAATTATCCTCTTAACTTCTTCAGTTCAGCTTCCTACATCTATTCATAGTCCCCCTGTACCTACGGTGATTACATCATCTTGATCAAACAAAAAAGGAAGCAAGATCACTTTTCTACAAGATTATTAGTTCTTTGTTTTCATCATCCATTTTAGTATAATCTTACCACAGAAGCTATTGTTAGCGGTCTGTTACTAACATAGAAGATGCCAATATTAACCAGCTTTTCAGTTTATTGCTTTCCCATATGTGATGTGATGCAAATTGAAATTGTGAAGCACAATTCAATTTGACATGAAAGTCCAAGCTATGGAACTAAAGTGCTTTCTTGACAGAAAGGAAAAGGAAATGACACCAAATAATGTTATGCATGATGCATAATTACATACCTACTGTTGGAAGTTTTGCTAACATCTGTACAAGAATGGCAGCAACATCAGCAACATCATATGACCTCTCTCCAATGTCATCACAAATGGAAAGCTTTATTGCAGCTGCTTAATCACTAATTCGCATTGGGAGTATCCCAGGAGAATCCAGCAACTCAAGATCTTTCCCAAACCGAACCCATCTTTCAAAAGAAGTAAAAGGGATAAAAATATGAGTAATTTGAAAGATGCTGTTTCAAGTCAAGCTTAAAAGAAATTTCAAAATGTTGTTCTGTAAAAACAAAAGGGAAAAGTTGTTCTATGCAGATGAAATGATATAACAGATCACTTTAATTCTAAAATTCTTATGGTACATTTAACGGAAAAAGAAATCATTATAGCATACAATAAACAAAATTTCTAACCACAGAAAAATTGTAAAAGAAACCCAGTAATTGTCAACAACAACAAAACTCAGGGCTTTTTAGGATTTCACAGTGCAAGATTAGAACTTTCAAAACTCTTTCAATGATCTGCTTCTTTAAACCCTTACCTTTCAAAACCCAAGTGTTTTCCAATTCATATATTTTCAGAAAATGAAGAGAGCTACCGGATTACCATCATCTATCTTAATGTAGGAATTCAACAAACCCACACATGCATAACAAACCCAACCCACACATGCATTCCAGACCTCAATCCCCCAATTCCAAGAAATCAGAAGATTCAAACCCATGAAGAAGAAAAAAAAATAAGTTTGCCGAACCCTCAATTCCCCAAATCAAAACAATAAAAGTTTCAAACGAACAGAGAGAACAAAACACCAGCCAAAAGTCCTTTTACTCTGAGAAAAGCTAAAATTTTTGGCTTTTTCATCTGAACAAAAGTACTTCTGTAAGGTTAAAATAATTTCTCCACTGGCCCTTGTTCTTCGTTGCTTTTTAGTGAAAAGGACTTTTCTAGAGGAAAGTCCTTTTGTGATGGAATGAAGAACGGGACCAAAAGAATTCATACTGATACAGTGTGATTAGCTTTTGTGTTTCAAATATGTGACATTCTTTTTGTTTGGGTTCCATTACTCTCTTTTAATTTGCTTCAACTTTAAATCTTAAAAGAATTTATTAAAAATCCAAAATTTTAAATATGTATTAAAAATTTAGAAAAATCTTAAAATTTAGTTAAAATTAAAAATAGCTAATATTTTAAGAAATTAATATATATATATATATATATAAATTTTAAAAAGTAGTCACATGTTTTCTAATTCAACAAATATCTAGTTTAATTTTTTATTTTTTAAATTAAAATTCAAAAATACAAAAAATTATTAGCATTCATCAATGTTAAGTGGCACTGCTCTACTTCCGTCAATTTTGCCTTTTCAATTTTATATGTATATTTAAAATTTGAAGTAAATTTACAGAATCTATATATATAATTTTTTATTTTTCTAAAATTTTAATTAAATTTGTTAAAAGGTTAAAATGGATCACAAGTCTCTGAATTTTTTTGAGAAATGGGAATTTAGTCTTTATACTTTTATTTCATGAAATGTACTTCCTTTACTTTTTATATTTTAAAATTTAGGTTTAACTATTAATGCTATTATTATTATTTTGTTAAATTCAAGTTAATCATAAAATCAAATTTTAATTACATGGCTAGCAAGTGAGTATTATTTTTTTTATTTCAAAAATGTTGTAGCAGCAAATTTAATTAAAAAAAATTGAACAGCATTAAGAAGTAAACTTAAATTTTGAAATCTGAGAAATAAAAGGATTAGATTTCATGAAATAAAAGTATAAAGACTAAATTATTTAATTTTCAAAACATAGCATATTTCAACCTTTTTAAAATTAATGAACTTTTTAAGAAAGTGAGTTTGGTTGGCTCAATTTAAAAGAAGTTACAAAATAGTTTTGGGTACGCAATTGAGTGATAGAACCCTAAGTTAGATACTTAAATTGGAAAAACAAGAACCACATTGAACTTTGAAACTAAACTTATGTAATTTTAGTATATTGTTTCATTCTTAAACTGTTCATGAACCACTAAATCAAATAATATTATGTACTTAAAAAGATGTTGAAATCCATGACTTTCACGTTGCTGTAATAGGAACAGTACCGTTGATGACTAAGATGAGCAAGGGGAAGAGGTGTGGCGGAGGTCGCACAGTAAGGAGAGACAGAGAGAGAGCGCTTTTTGTATGTTCTTTGAATGAATTCTGAGTTTTTTATATTGAGGGCCTGAGAGTTGACATGGCGGCCTCCCATTAAATCTTCTCAATGTCTTTTAATGAGGGTGGGTGTAAGAGCTATGTAATAGATGTTTTGTCAATATGTCAATATGATGGTCTTACAACAGGGGTGGTTCAGAGGTCTCCTAATTTTACAATTACCAGTATCATTGGCAGAGGTGCATCGTCGAACTTGACTAAGGTTAACGAAGGTGACTGGTTGACAAAGGTTCTTGTAAAAGAGTTTTGTATAACAAGTACTAATTAAGCTAATGCTCTATTCGCATATACAATAGACAATTAAATCTATATCAAAACTCATTGTAGCAAAAAATATGTAAACAACGTACTCACACAAAACTACCCTATTTATCATTTTAAGGAGGTGCTTACAGTTATATTCACTTCAAATATACAAATCCAAGAAAGGCTATATTACTCAAGAGTCATAATTATGATAAATGGGTAAGTGAAGGAGATTATGAATAAGAAAACTGAAACCCTGCTTTGGGTTGAGAGGAAGATATATATAATTATGAGTATAGAAGTTGCTTTAGACAGCGCTAGTTTGCAGGCATGGCTGCTACGTGGATTCCCTAAGGTTTAGGGGCCTACTCCAGCAACATCAAGATCCCAAGCAAGCGTGGGATCATTTGTTTTTATCCAAACCCCCAAAACCCACTCCTTTGATCATGATATTGCACTTGGGAATTGGATTATTTAGTAATCCCCCACTGTTAGTTTTTAGATATCGTGAAGAGATTTAGTTCAATAATTTACAGTCCGTACGTTAATAAATTTTATTTTATAAAAAGTGAGATTCATATATTCCATTTTATCAGTCACTATAACAGATACGAAGTAAATGAATTATACATACACTGACAAGTGAAAACGTGTTTTCTTTTTTGGTTTCACTCAGCTTTTGTAACTGCAGGTTAGAACTATGCAGGGACTGCATTTAACGTACGCATTAAAATCAGATTATGAGTTCACTTCATTATTATCCATATATATATGAAAAAGAAACAGAGATCAAATAATTTGTTATTGTTTAGCAGTTACGTTCCATAACTTTTTATTTTTCTCTTAATTATGATCATTAACTGCTGCTCCATATGATCATCATCATTGATCGGGGTTTATGTGACATATGCACCGCAAAATCTACGATTTTTAAAGATTGAAACTGAATTCCTTTTATCTTTCTTTCTCAATACTACAGATAGATTCTAGAATCAAATGATAAACCTATTGAATCTCAAAGACATAAACAGGACAAGTACTAAATAAGCAAGGTCATGATGATGATGATTCATGCATGGCGAGTTTTATCCATTGACGGCGCACCATATGCCAATGCAATTAATTAATTACTTTACCCCTCTCTCCCTCTCTCTCTATATATATACCACAATTATCGCCTCTTCGCATTTCCAAACCCTACACTCCATCCTTACTATTCAGAATCACATCCTGAATTGCATTACTATTCTTTCTCCAAATCAAGAAATAGCAAATCAGTGCTCGCTTAATGGTTGTTGGTTCAAGCCTTCTGAAATGATCGCCAAAGAAGAAGAGGAACACTACTCATCTTCTTTCCCACCCCGTCTTCCTCTTGATTCAAGGTGGCATTCATTAATGATTGTGTAGCACTTGTTATAAATCTTCTGCATTTTTTTCTTTACTTATGAATATTCTGCTTAAAATGAATTTTTCTTCGGTGCAAGTAGTACTATGTATTGTAATCCAATGGATTGGCAGTTTCCCATCGAACAAGGCTTTTACGATGAAGTTCCTTTGATGAGCACCTTCTCTACTGATCCTTTGTATGCTTCGTTGGACATTGAACAAACTTCAATTCCAACTCAAGGTCATCTTCTTCTTATTATTTGCTTTCATTAGTATTAAAGCATCTTCAATCACCCATCTTAAATTAATAGTATATATTATCATTGCAGATGGTTATGATGAAAATGGGAATGGGTTTTGGGATGAACTGGGTTTGTTGTTTGAACCCTGCAACAAACAACCAATGCTTAAAGATGAAGATATAAATGGGGAAGAAGTGATGAAGAAAGAGAGGGTTTCAAGTAAAAGGTGCAAGGAAGATCAACGCAGTATTAGGGCTAAATTGCTGTCAAGGAAAGTCATCTCACAGTACTTTTATATGCCCATAATTCAAGCAGCAAAAGAGCTTAACGTGGGGCTGACACTGTTGAAAAAAAGGTGTAGGGAACTCGGAATCAGGAGGTGGCCTCACCGCAAGCTTACGAGCCTCCGAACCCTTATCAACAACGTTCAGGTACGTACCGTTTTCACTAATTAATTATCGAGGCTGAAACTCGACGTTGGTTGCAATTTATATATAATTGATGGGACGGTTTAAAAAAGCTTATAATTTGTAACATAAATTTATTAATGACTAAGAATATGGAAATTGTTTTATATGATTGTTGTTGATATATGAAAAATGGCAGGAGTTGGAGGAAGGGGAAGAAAGGGAAAGCAAAGTGAGGGAAGCAATAGAGGAATTGGAAAGGGAGAGGAAAATGTTGGAAGAGATGCCGGACATGGATTTGGAAGACAAGACCAAAAGACTTAGGCAAGCCTGTTTCAAGGCTAATTACAAGAGAAAGCTCGTGCCGCCGTCGATTATGAATCAGTCACCATCTTCCACCGGTGCTGTTGGTAGCCGAGTAAGTGATTTGGATTTAATTACTAGAGCTAATTGTCGCAGGGGTTTGTCAGACTCTTTTTCATCAACCATCACCATGATCTAAGTCTAAACAATTTATTTCAATCTCTAACAAATATATATATATATATATATATATATTGCTTGTTTTGAAATGCCTGCTTATTCTTAAAAACCGATGATAACTACAAAAATATATAAAGAATGAAGAAATTTAATATATAAAGATTGTAGAATGGTTATATCTTTTACAGAAAACTGCATGGCAGCAGCCACGTTATTCCAGAACTGTCGAAAGCAATTCAAACCTGAAGAGTTACATTATTGTCATCTACAAAACAAAAAATACCCTCTAAATTTGGTACTCTATATGCAATTTCCTTCTCATGCTGGCTTAGGAGTTCTTGAAGCCTTGTTTTCATAATCAGATAACCCTTGAAGATAATGACCAAATCAAAGAAATCCTTCCAAGATGGTAGATGCAAAGAATGGAACATCTACTGAGCGATGAATGTATTAACTTTCACAACATCTAATGTGTTAAACACCGTTTAAACAGACAAAATGTTTAAGCAACTCAAAGAGATATTACGTAAGACTTCAAATCAATCACGAAAAACATTTGCAGGGCTTCAATTTGTGCACTATAATGTTTAAAATTGAAAATTTTATTTACATTGTTTTCAACGTTAGATGTGTTATTATAAAAATTGAAAGTGACAATTCACTATTTTCATCTCAGGACCATGAGGCTAATAATGTATTTATTATTTGGTAGCAACTAGTTGCACCACTAAATTATAAGATTTTTTCACTAATATCCTTATCGATACCTAAATAACTTTAAACATATAGTTAACGAATCTCATTTTACTAAGTATTTAATAGTTGATAATTTCATCATCAATTTATGTACACATCACCAATAATAAAATAATATTCTTAAAAAAATTGTCACATTATTAATAACATACTATATTGTAACTAAATATAAATAAATAGTAGCGATAATGAAAATAATACATAACTTCACCTTATTATCAAAATAGTGAAAGATAGTTTCGTCACTATAGATTATAAAAATGTCTCATATTTAACGACATAATATATCATTTCATAATATGCTAAAATAATGTATTATTTTGTATTAATTTGAAATTGTCATAATATAATGGCAGGATAAAGTAAGTTAATAATCAATTCTAAGACAACCATTCGTCACCTCATAATCAATATTCCATATGACAATCATTAATGTCTAAGTATAAATAACTTCATCATGAATTATTAGTAAAAGTAGTAAAGTCATCATCGGTTGTAGGAATCGTTACCATAACAGTCAATTTATTGCAGCAAAGTTAACAATATAATATATCATCACTTAAAATAATATGAAATTTTAATTTAGTTACAATTTGACCTATTATCAAATAATATAAATAAAAGATGATATTTCTGTGGCAAAATTTTTTTCATCTAATTTTATCAATAATTATAGCAGGATGATGACCAATAATAAAATGTAATTATTAGTGGTAGGAGCAAAATTATCAAATTATTAATGATATAATTATCCTAATAATAGAAGGAAACAATAAAAAAAAGTCGATTATTAACAGTATGTCCCAGCTAATATTACCATATAACTTAACACATCTCTGCAGAAGATCAGAGAAAGAAACTGGTGCCGTAACAAGAGTTTTTAGCAAATTAACCACATTAAAGCAATCACTCTCAATAACTAGATTACTAACATTTCCCCACTTAGAAGGAGCATGCATAGTCAAAGCCTCCTTCACAGCCTGCAGCTCAGAAATCAAGGGGTCAGACGTTCCAATGGCAATGGATAAAACAAGAAGAAAAGTATGGTCATGGTCACGCTGAATTCCAATCGTCTTGCTACTAAATCCAGATTACTCATCCAAACTCCAAAAACATTAAACTTAAAAAATAAGCTTTACGGACCATACAAAATTAGTCCAAATTTGTAAAAAGTTATTAACGGCCTACCTGGTATAATAATTATTAATGTTATTATTTGTGTTTTTATTTATAATAATATATTAATATATATGTATATGTTTATTTCTAGTTGTTTAAATTTGTTTGCTTATTATTATTTAATTGATTTTTAATTATTCACATTCGTTTAATTTAAATTAGCTTCTCATGTCATATATGTTTAATATTTGATTAGTTTTTTTAAACTATTATATTTCTAATTGCGGTAATTAACTTAAAATAATATTTTTTATTTGAATTATTGAATATAATTAAAATATATTAACTTGTCAATTCAAATATTATATAGGAAATTTTAACATATTCAACCTACAATATATATAGTTTTATTTTATGTAATTAATGCAAAGTAACATTATTTAAAATAATAATTAATTAGCATTATTAACTCTAATATTAATCAAGTGATAATTAAGATGTTTAGAATTCTATTTAAGTAATAATTCTATTTTACAATAATAAAATTTGCACGACTTTACTTGGGTCAAAATTTACCAATAATATTATAAACTATGACATAGGTGAGGTTTTACCTTAAATTGGCTTTTAAAAGGAAAACATTTTAAGCTCCAACCTAATTTCAAGTCTTAAATTTTAATTTGAACTCAAAATTAAGCTCCGCTTAATATTACTTTTGGTTATGAAAACGTCCGGTAAAGGAATAAGTGGAGTTTGTGAAGAAATAGGGATGATGGAAACACATTGGCAAGTTGTCCGAAGTTTAATTGCAGTTGCAATTGGAAGAAATTATTGAGGTTGAGGGATATTGCTTCTCAAGTTTTTAATAATACGAGAGTAACTAGAAAGGTATCTGTATCCAAAAAATGGGAAGAAATCAGAGCAAGGAAGGAGAGGGTTGTGTTGTGCGGAAGCGTGTAAAAGAGTAAAATTATTGTACTGAAAAATCACACTAAGTTCAATTCCCAGGAAAGAGAGGTGGATCACGAGGATCACTTAAGCACCAGGTCTTTCCTAGCCAGAATATCCCTCTATTGTAATTTAATAGCACAATAAATCACTACAATCACACTCAAAAAATATGAAAAATAAATAATAAAGAGCACCAAAATTTAACGAGGTTCGGCAAATTTTGCCTACGTCCTCGGGCACTACCAAATATATTTCACTCCAAAATTACAAGTGAAAATTTACAAATAGGGAGAGAGAACAATGCCTTAAGTAGAGAATGACAAATGTTGG
Source organism: Gossypium australe (assembly GCA_005393395.2). NCBI lineage: Eukaryota > Viridiplantae > Streptophyta > Magnoliopsida > Malvales > Malvaceae > Gossypium > Gossypium australe. The sequence goes on along the minus strand of CM016625.1, from coordinate 15,159,130 downwards.
GATGAAGAAAATGAAAAATGGTTAGGCCTATTTATAGTTGAGGTTTAGGGATCAACTTGCAAAGTACCTATACAAATAGGGACCAAAAATTGCAATTATCCCAAACCAAATTTAGTACCAACCCATTATCAATTATTCCAAACCAAATTTAGTGCCATCCAATTATCTTTGACTTTACAAAGATAATGGGTTTGCCAATAATTCAAAGTGGAGAATGGATTGTCAATAATCTCCATCTTGAAGATTTGATTAGGATAATCTTATCTCCACACAATTCTTTCTGCCTTTGCCAACAATACTTGATAGTGCCTTCTTCAACTGTTAAACTTGCAGGATATTGATCAAGTTCAAACAATGTTCGAACTTGGTTGCTGTTACCACCTTGGTCATCATATCTGCGGGATTATTTGCAGTGTTAATCTTTTGAAGATAAATTTTTCCCTCATCAATAATTTCCCGCACGAAATGGAATCGTACATCAATATGCTTTGCACGTGCATGATAGAATTGATTCTTTGCTAAATGAATAGCACTTTGACTATCACAATACACGTTAATATGCTCCTGAACCAATCCCAAGGTTTTAGCCATACCTTGTAACCAAATAGCTTCCTTTACAGCATCTGTTACAACCATGTATTCGGCTTCTGTGGTTGACAACGTAACTGTAGACTGTAGTGTAGACTTCCAACTTATTGGTCCTTCAGCAAGTGTAAACACATAACCGGTGGTTGATCTTCGTTTGTCCAAATCACCGGCATAGTCAGAATCAACGTACCCAATAACACTTTCACCAAGTGTATTATCCTGCTCGAATAGTAATCCAACATCCACGGTCTTTTGAATATACCGTAGAATCCATTTCACAGCTTGCCAATGTCCTTTTCCAGGATTATGCATATACCTGCTCACTATACTAACTGCATGTGAAATGTAGGGTCTTGTACACACCATTGCACACATCAAGCTATCTACTGCATTAGAATACGAAACTTGCAACATGTATTCTCGTTCTATATTCGTCGAAGGAGATAGTTGTACAGAAAGCTTGAAATGAGAAGCCAACGGGGTACTTACAGGTTTTGTCTGCTCGTTCATGCCAAATTGCTGTAGTACCTTCTTCAAATACTGCTTCTGAGACAAGCTAACTCTGTCATGAGCTCTATCTCTACATATTTCTATGCCAAGAATCTTCTTTACTTCACCTAGATTTTTTGTCTCAAACTCAAGATTGAGTTGAGTCTTCAATCTCTCAATTTCAACTTTGCTCTTAGATGCTATTAGCATATCATCAACATATAAGAGCAAGTATATGAAAATTCCTTCCTGTAGCTTCTGGAAATACACGCAATGATTAAATTTACTTCTTGTGTACCTTTGCCCTTTTATGAACTGATCAAATCGCTTGTACCACTGCCTCGGAGATTGCTTCAATCCATAAAGCGACTTTGTCAGTTTGCAAACCCATTTTTCTTTACCAGCAACCTTGAATCCATCTGGCTGAGTCATATAGATTTCCTCTTCCAAATCACCGTGTAAAAACGCGGTCTTCACATCAAGCTGAACTAGTTCAAGATTATATTGCGCAACCAAGGCTAGTAAAATCCGAATAGACGAATGCTTCACAACTGGAGAAAACACTTCATTGCAGTCTATTCCTTCTTTCTGAGCGTAACCCTTTGCTACCAATCTAGCCTTGTACAGAATTTCATTTTTACCAGGAAATCCTTCCTTCTTTGCATATACCCATTTGCATCCAATTGCCTTCTTTCCCTTGGGCAGTGTCACCAATTCCCAAGTCCTATTTTGATGAAGAGACTATATTTCTTCATTCATAGCTTGCTTCCACTTTACGCTATTAGGGTTACTTATTGCTTTTGTGTAAGTAGAAGGAGTATCATCATCTGCAATTGGAAGTGCATAGGCCACTATATCATCAAAGCGAGCAGGCTTACGAATCTCTCTTCTTGGCCTCCTATATGCAATTGAATCTTGTTGCTGTAGAGGTTCTTGGGTCGGAACTTCTTTATCATTTGTCCTTCCAATATTAACTGGTTCATTATTAACCTTTTCAAGCTCCACCTGCTGCAAAGTACTACTAATTTTGTCATCCTTTTGTGAATCCTTTAACATGGTTGATTCATCAAAAGTCACATCTCTGCTGAAGACAATCTTTCTTGTATCAGGACACCAGAGACGGTATCCTTTTACTCCACTAGTTATACCCAAGAATAATACTTTCTTTGCTCTTGGGTCTAACTTAGATTCTTTTATATGATAATATGCAGTGGAACCAAAAATATGTAAAGAATCATAATCAGTAGTAGATTTACCAGTCCACATCTCCATAGGAGTTTTTCCATTTATTGCAGCTGATGGCAAACGGTTAATTAGATGGCACGCATATGTAACTGCCTCAGCCCAAAATTTCTTGCCCAATCCAGCATTGGACAACATACATCGAACTTTCTCCAGTATAGTTCGATTCATACGTTCTGCCACCCCATTCTGCTGTGGTGTATCTCGAACAGTGAAATGTCACACAATGCCCTCATCTTGACATACTTGTAGAAATGGATCATTTTTGTACTCAGTACCATTGTCTGATTGAAGTCGTTTGACCTTTCGACCAGTCTGAGTTTCCACTATCTTCTTCCATTTCAGAAATGCATCCAATACTTCACTTTTTCTTTTCATTAGACACGCCCATACCTTTCTTGAATAATCATCAACAAAAGAAACAAAATAGTGCATACCTCCCAAAGAAGCCACTTTGGTAGGTCCCGACACATCACTGTGAATGTAGTCTAGAATTTGTTCGTATTGTGAATTGCTGAACCAAAATTTACCCTCGTCTGCTTGCCCAGAACACAATGTTCATAGAATTCCAATTTGCAAGAGTTTGCACCTTTTAACAAGACTTACTTTGCCAAAGTCTTCAAAGCTTTTTCACCAGTATGTCCCAATCGCATATGCCATAACTTGGCAGCCTCTAAATCTGCATCTTTCGTAGAAACTGTTAATGTTGATCCAATAACTGTACTTCCATTTAAAAAGTACAAGTTATTTCTTCTTGTGCCTTTCATCACCGTCAATTCCACAGCTACTACCTTTAGTAATCCATCTCTCAAAGTGATTATGAGCTCTTTAGATTCTAAGGCCCCTAATGAGATGAGATTTTTCTTCAAGCTAGGTACGTAGCGAACATTAGTCAAGACTTGGATTGAGCCATCGTGATTCTTCAATTGGATTGTACCTACTCCCATTGTCTTACAAGCACTATCATTGCCCATAAGAACAACTCCACCTTCTAGTTCTTTAAGACTAGAAAACCAATCCTTATTAGGACACATATGGTAAGTACATCCCGAATCCAAAATCCACTCATCTGTATGACATGCCATTGCCATGCCAACCAAGCTAAAGTCTGACTCCTCATCATGCTCCGTTACACATGCATTAGAAATAGCCTTGCCCTTTTGTAACTTAGGACAATTCTTTTTCTAATGCCCTTTCTCACGACAAAAGGCACATTCGTCTTTGGTGGGTCTCCCTTTGGACTTTCCCCTTCTATCAAGTTTGCTGCTGCGTGAACGACTTCTTACTGTTAAGACTTCTGCAGTTGTATCTCTATGATCTCTTTTATCTTTCTTTCGAGTCTTAGATCTATACAATGCACTACAGACTGTATCAAATGTGATCGTGTCCTTCCCATGAAGCAATGTGGTGATAAGATGATCATATTCATCAGGAAGGGAATTCAACAACAATAATGCTTTGTCTTCATCTTCAAATTTCTCATCCAAATTTAGCAAATCTGCTAAAATTTTATTGAATGAGTTCACATGGTCATTCATTGACATACCGGGTGCATACGTGAATCGATAAAGTTTCTTTTTCATATAAAGCCTATTTTCAAGGCTTTTCGTCAGAAACTTTTCTTCCAGTGTATCCCGCAACTTCTTCACTGATGTCTCCCTCATGACAGAGTACTTCTGCTCTTTGGCCAAACATAGACACATTGTGCCACACGCTTGTCTATTAATCTTGGCCCACTCCTTGTCATTCATCTTGTCAGTTTTTCTTCAAGGGCTATATCCAGCTCTTGCTGACATAAGACATCCAGGATCTCACATTGCCACAAACCAAAATTTTTGGTACCATCAAATTTCTCTACTTCAAATTTTGCATTGGTCACAGTAGTCCTTGCTGATGACGATGCTTCTGACATTTTTCTCCTCAATCCCAACTACTGTATACGTGAACAGTGTCGTATACATGAATAGTACCATAAATGGTTGTATTTCCCAAGTACGAATCTAGCTCTAATACCAATTATTGTGCGGAAGTGTGTAAAAGAGTAAAATTATTGTACTGAAAAATCACACTAAGTTCAATTCCCAGGAAAGAGAGGTGGATCACAAGGATCACTTAAGTACCAGGTTCTTCCTAGCCAGAATATCCCTCTATTATAATTTAATAGCACAATAAATCACTACAATCACACTCACAAAATATGAAAAGTAAATAATAAAGAATATCAGAATTTAACGAGGTTCGGCAAATTTTGCCTACGTCCTCCGACACTACCAAATATATTTCACTCCAAAATTACAAGTGAAAATTTACAAATAGGGAGAAAGAACAATGCCTTAAGTAGAGAATGGAAAATGTTGGGATGAAGAAAATGAGAAATGGTTAGGCCTATTTATAGTTGAGGTTCAGGGATCAACTTGCAAAGCACCTATACAAATAGGGACCAAAAATTACAATTATCCCAAACCAAATTTAGTGCCAACCCATTATCAATTATTCCAAACTAAATTTAGTGCCATCCCATTATCTTTGACTTTACTAAGATAATGGGTTGGTCAATAATTCAAAGTGGAGAATGGGTTGTCAATATGTTGCTTGGAACAATCCATTGGTTTCCTTTACATATTCCAAAGTTGTCTTTTGTTGCTAGGATGGCTATCCTTGACTGACTTCCTACAAAAGACAGACTCATTTCATAGGGGGATGTTGCAATCTTTGTCATGATGGGATGGAACTCGAAATCATCTATTTTTTGAATGTGAGTTCTGTAGACAGATTTGGTAAGATGTACTAAAACTATGTCTTATTCATACAAGGGCTATGTCTTGGATTCAAGAACTTCATTGGGTTGTTACAAGGTTAAAAGGAAAGTCATTGTCTACATTGGTTTTGCAGAGTGCATTTATCTACTTGATTTGGAAGGAGAGTTTACAGAGAAACAACAAAGAGATTAAGAAATTTTAATTAGTGTCGATACCATTTTTTGGCAAAACGGGAATCGACCTTGGGTTTTGAAAATAAAAACGGGAGTCGCCACCGACCTTTTATTAGGTGTGATCGGATCACCTTTTTGTTTTAATAAAACATTTCAGTTTACTAAAACGGGGTTTTTGGTCTATGAACATTCGAGAAATCGAGTTCGGGAGTCGGTTACGTGCGAGGAAGGGTTAGCACCCTCGTCACGCCCAAAATTGGTACCGATTTGATCAATTAATGTCCTTATGTCGAAAGTTGGAAATTTTAAAGGAATTTAAAGTTCTTGACCCTTTTTAGAAATATTTGAGTTTTCTTGAATTACATTGAAACCTTCTCGTTTCGAAGGAATAAAATATCACATCCAATACTTTAGGACACAATAGTTTAAACCTTCGATCCCGAGATTATCTCGTGGTTTTCCAAAGCGCAAATTGAGACTTTCTCGTTCCCAAGGGACTAAAATATCACATCCAATACTTTAGGACGCGATAATTTAAATCCTGATCTGGAGATCATCCCATAGTTTTCAAATTGAAAATGGGGATCTTCTTGTTTCAAAAGGATAAAGTATCACGTCCAATACTTTAGGACACGATATTTTAAACCTTCGAATCCAAGATTATCCCGTAGTTTTCTCGAATTAAAGATCAAGATCTTCTTGTTCCAAAGGAATAAAATATCACATCCTATACTTTAGGACACGATATTTTAAATCCTCGAGCCCAAGATCATCTCATAGTCTTCCCGAATTGCAAATCAAGTCTTTCTCATTCCAAAGGGATTAAAATATCACATCCAAGACTTTCTCGTTCCCAAGGGATTAAAATATCACATCCAATACTTTAGGACACGATAATTTAAATCCTAGAATCAGAGACCATCTCAAAACTATCGATTTACATAATGACGCAAACGAAAATGATCACAAAATGTCGAAACAGAAACAAAGAAATAAGATAAAAATATTAAAAATAAAACAAGAGATTAAAAAAACAATGTCAATAATGGTAGAATTAGTGACAGTCAAGATAATATACATTATAATATGAATACTACTACTATAATATAATAATGATAATAATGATAATAATAATACGCAATATACAATATACTATTATACATGTAGTAATAATAATATAATGAAGTTAGTATGTACAAGTAATAATATAATAATAATACGAATATGTGCAATATAATAATAACAATAGTTATGATAATAGTAACACGCGATATGTATAATATATTATATAATGATAATAATAATAGTAATAATGATAATGATAATAATAATGCAAAGTATATACAATATAATAATATAAAAATATAATAATAATAGTATAATTAATAAAGAGAGTAACATAGTAATAATAATAATAATAATAATAATAATAATAATAATAATAATAATAATAATAATAATAAAATAGTAACAATAATACGAAATATGTACAATACGATAATAAATATAATAAAATAATAATAGTAATAGTAGATGTAAGAATAATAATAATAATAATAATAATAATAATAATAATAATAATAATAATAATAATAATAATAATAATAATAATGATAGTAAGTATATCTATACAAGTAATAGTACAATAATAATAGAAATAATAACATAAAAGAAAAATAAAGCAAATAATAATAATAATAACAAAAAGTTAGTGAAATAAAATAATAATAAAATATGTACATAAAAATATAATAATGGTGATAACAATAACAATATAACGACAAAAGGACTAAAAAAGATTGCGAAATAACTAAAAAGATTAAATTGCATTTAAAACAAAAGTTTGGGATTAATCAAAAAAGAAAAATAAGAAGAAAGGGACTAAAATGACGAGCGTGTGAATGCAGGAGGGCTAAAAGAGAAAATGTTCCCAACCCCCAAAAAAAACACTCAGACGAGGACTGAATTGGAAGGGCGCGCAAACTTTGGGGCAAAATGAAAGAAACAGAATAGGATTAACTTAAAGGTAGCTCAAATGAGAGGGACTGGCCGCGCAAATTACCCATTCAATTTGAAAAGGCGCACATCCAGTTTTCCAATCTTCAATGCGCATGCTTTTTTTTTTGTCTCCTTTTAATGACACCACCTTTTAAAATGTAATTATAACCTTTATTATACTTATATATATTTTTTTAAAGCTCATAAATTCTCTTTTTTTTTTTAACAAAAAGCAGAGCACCCTCATTCTTTCTTTCTCTGCTACGAAAGGGGCTCTCTTTCCGGCCGATCCTCGTGTCACCACGCCACCACCGTATCGGTGGTCGGCGATACCCGAGACCAGGCCCTTTTAACCTCGTTCAAAGCCCCCTTTTGAAGTCCTGACCGCGACGCCTCGTTATAAACGGAGGAGAACGACTTTCGACCTCCCTTTTTCGAAACCAAAAGCAGCAATAGAAGGAGAGGCCTTCCGACGTTGCGATTATGGGTTCAGGTAAGGTTTCGTTCTCCTTTCCTTTCCGATTTTTTGATTCGAAAGTGGTGAGGAAAAAAAATGAATAAGAAAAAAGACAGTAAATAAATAAACAGAAAGATGAAAACCTTGATGTTTCCTTTGCAATTTTCTTGCTGTTGATTCGTAATCACCTCAGGAGTCCTCGTTACAATGTTTTCATTTGGTTTTTATAACCGGATCTGAAGTGGAAAAATAAAAAAATACAATAGATTCCCTTTTTTTTCTACTATTGTTGTTTGTTTCTTCTGCTTTCTGGCCCCTTTTCTCGCGTGTTTGCAGGTGTTAGTGGAGGCAGAGGCAAGTGGTGGGGTGGCTAGTGGATGCATGCGGCGCCGTTATCTTAGGGTTTAAACCCTAAATTTTTCTGAAAAAATTTTAATGTTTTGGGCCTTTAGATTGGTTTGGGCCCCCGGGTTAATGACCCGGGCCAAAATTGGTGATTACAGCTGCCCCTCTTTGCTCATTGTCGTGAAACGATAATAGGGCAAAGACAATAGAATAACCAATTTTGCCCGGTCTTGGCCAAGCCTTGACTTGTTGGTCCTCGTCTTCTTTAAACAGCTTCAAACTCAACTGTAACTTGTCGCTTTGATCCACTTCACTGTTTCGTTATATCTTCAGGGAGATAACATTTCCTATTCCATTGCTTCTTCAAGGGTACCGTAGCTAGTGCCTTAATCGGCTTCGATGTGATTTCAGGGCTTTGATCTTCTCCACCGGGACTTTGAGGAAATAAATCTGAATTTTTCAAACTGCTTCCTTACTATCTTCGGGGAGACCTCGATCTTCATTCTACTCCACTGCTACTTCCGAGAGATATGGCCTGTAGCTTTATTTTGCTCTTGCTCAATCTTCTTTGTCCACTGGAACTTCTTTGTCAAATTTGCTCAACGCGACTTCAGTCTTCCGTCTGTAAGTACCTCCGCGTGTGACCCGAGGCTCAAGCCCATAATATGAGTTGATGATGATTTTTTTTTTGCAAACAGAAATTAAAAAATAGAAATTGAAAATATCTCAGCGTGCGACCTGGGGAATTGATTTTTTTTGCAAACAGAAATTAAAAACAGAAATTGAAAATACCTCGGCGTGCGACCTGGGGAATTGATTTTTTGCAAACGAAAATTGAAAAACAGAAATTGAAATGCCTCAGCGAGTGACCTGAGGAGTTGATTTTTGCAAACAGAACTTGGAAGACAGAAATTAGAAATGCCTCAGCGTGCGACCTAAGGAGTTGATTTTTGCAAACAGAAACAGAAATTTAAAAATGCCTCATCGTGCGACCTGAGGAGTTGATTTTTGCAAACAGAAATTGAAAGATAGAAATTTAAAATGTCTCAGCGTGCGACCTGAGGAGTTGCAAACAGAAATTGAAAATACCTCGATCTGCTTTTCGATTTGCTTCGCTTAGGAAGGCAAAATCTGTTTTTCGATTTGCTTCGCTTAGGAAGGCAAAATCTGTTATGCTCGATCTGTTTCGCTTAGGAAGGCAAGATCTGTTATCGTCGATTTGCTTCGCTTAGGAAGGCAAGATCTGTTTTTCGATTTGCTTCGCTTAGGAAGGCAAAATCTGTTATGCTCGATCTGCTTCGCTTAGGAAGGCAAGATCTGCTCTTCGATCTGCTTTGCTTAGGAAGGCAAAATCTATTTTTCGATTTGCTTCGCTTAGGAAGGCAAAATCTGCTTTTCGATTAGCTTCGCTTAGGAAGGCAAAATCTGCTTTTCGATTTGCTTCGCTTAGGAAGGCAAAATCTGTTTTTCAATTTGCTTCGTTTAGGAAGGGAAAATCAACTTTTCGATTAGCTTCGCTTAGGAAGGCAAAATCTGCTTTTCGATTAGCTTCGCTTAGGAAGGCAAAATCTGTTTTTCAATTTGCTTCGCTTAGGAAGGCAAAATCTACTTTTCGATTTGCTTCGCTTAGGAAGGCAAAATCCGCTATCATCGATTTGCTTTTAACAGAAATTGAAAAATAGAGATTAAAGATACCTCGGCGTGCGCGACCCGAGGCCCAACTCACTTTTCGCATTGTAAGTTGGTTTTAACAGAAATTGAAAAACAGAAATTAAAGATACCTCAGCATGCGGCCCGAGGCCCAACTCACTTTTCGCATTGTAAGTTGGTTTTAACAGAAATTGAAAAACAAAAATTAAAGATACCTCAGCGTGTGGCCTGAGGCCCAACTCACTCTCGTATTACGAGTTGATTGTTTTGAAAAACAGCAATTGAAACGTATCATCCGGTGGAACTCGGATGTCTTCTCTTTCCTTGATTCGGTACAATTATCGTCAGGATTTCATGCTTTACTGGTGTACCTGTATGTGTCATGCGTGATGTTATCATGATATGCACGTGTTTGTCTTAAATGCTTTTATGCTTACATGATTATGCCATGCGCCCTTGGTTGTTTTGTCGTGTGTCTCTTCTTGTTACGATGATGACCTATATTCATTGCTTCGATTCTTGATTTCCTTTTCAGGTTTTGTATCCGTCCTCAAACCTCAGGAGTAACCTACGTTTCTCGTATATCACCCTTTTGCCCCACTGTAGCTTCAGGGTTCATCTCATTGTGACCTGGGGTATCAGATTTGGACATCTTCCATTCATCCCACTGTGACTCTAAAACATAGGATTTGTCTCTTCTTAAACTCACGCTCTTGTTATTCAAAGGTACAGGATCTGTTTCCTTCCGACGATCATTCTTTAGGTGATCCAACCAGATGTGTATGCGTGATGCTCGCATGAATGCAGAATGTCATGTTCTTGGGTTAACAATGCCCATTTTCCGTCAGGATTGTGTCACTGACACGGTACCTTGTCATTTTGTTCAACCACCTTAATTTGGACTCAGATATTTCCAACCCTTAAGCTCGGTGAATTTTAAGCAATAATCCTGTTTCAGACTCCTGTATTGTTTAGAGGTTTCCAGAGTAATATGCGAAACTCCTTTCATGAAAGTGTTATTAATCTAATAATCATTATTTCAATGCAAAATGCAAAAAAAGGACCATAATGATGGATGGAGTGGGAATTTATTGGGAGTATGTCTCGAATCAAACAAGTTAATCAAAGCTAGCATATGCAATGAAGAAGCAAATTTATTTAGAGTGTATTTTGAAAGGACAAAGATAACAGACTCAAAATGGGTAAAATGGAAACTAGGTGCCCCCCGATATCGCCGCTTGAGCTTCTCTGTTCAAACTTCTTGAGGACCATTCTAAACTCAATATGTGTTTAGGGGATCCGAAGTACTTTGTCGATGCCCCGAGGCGCAACATCCCCCTTCATTGTTACTTTAAGCGTAGCAAGACTACTGTATGCCCCATCCAAATTTGAGCTGCCCTTTTCGGGTTTTCAGCTCAAACCCACCTTTGGTCTCAAAGCGCCCTTTACGGGTTTTCACTTTGGCCTCTCCTTTTTCTTCTTTTTCTTTCTTCTCAATTTTTTTTACTGGATTGGGTAGGTCCTTGTCGTCTATCTGAGCCTTCTTTGCTACCTAAGGTCCTTCCTGGCTTGGCATCTTCTTTCTTCTGAAGTCCTTGTTGCATGGGAAAGGATTTTCTTCAAAGCCATATCATGAAATTTTCTAAAGCGATCCTTTTTGTTGTAAACTCGCTTTATCTGATTGTGACAGATAGTTCTTAACATCTTCTCGACAAATTCACTTGATCACATCAGGATTGGATCCATTTCGCCTCACCCAATTTTGGCTCGGCCCGTGCCCCGGAAAAGAGGATTTTGACTTCACTAGGCAAAACCTAATGAGGAAGGCGTTGCCCCAGCAGAGGTCCTGGTCGAAGTATAGTGAGCGTAACTTCTATATGCCAACATTCAAAAGTTTAGGTCATCTTTCTAACAATCTTTGTTTTGTTGTCCCCCCTTTTTTTTCTTTTCTTTTTTTTTTGCCATATGAAGCGACCCTTGTCCTTTTAGTGAAGAGATCGACATCCACAAAAATGAATCGATGCGGACCTGAAGCTTTCGAGGAGATTGGCTTGATAACGTCCTTGCCCCACGTGTAGACAAGGAGGAAAAGGCACATAAGTTCTGTCCTTGATTTGGCACTTGATGCAATTTTCCTTTTTGGGTAGACCAGCAGCTCGAACCTCTTGATTGGCTTAGTCAGGGTAGAACCATCAGCATGCAATCTTCAAATATCCCTATGGGATTCTTCTGTGACTTCCTTAGCTTTGGCAACATACTCGTGCCTTAGTAGTCCCGGCGTGATCATACGAAAATATCTTTAATCTCTTGGAGATAACTCAATGATTCCTTGTCTTGTCCTGTGGCAAGCTAAACTTCCATCTTCAACTCATTCGTTAGCTCATATTGTCCGCTGTCATTCTCAAACAATTAGGAAATAAGTTGCACTCTAAAAGGGAGTCAGTAACAGTGTCGCTCATGTCATTGATATCTGGGGACCGCATTGTGGGCATGAAGGTAGAAAATTTAAAGCATGATATGAAAATGAAACGATGTAGAGTATGAAATGCAGGGAGAGGGAATAAAGATGCATTTTATTGAAATAACAATTCTGGAAACAAGCCTATTTCACGAAAGGACTCTTGTTGCCTCTAGGCTTAAAGCAACAAGCATGTTTTGAATATTACTCTAGATCAACTAAAAATGCAGGTTTCTTCCACAATCTTATTGTTCAAAACACTCCCAAGTGTGTAAAGCTTCGGAAAGCTTTATGCCCCCGTTCCTCTTCGAATGTGTCATTGGCGTTCTGACTTCTCATTTTTCTCGGCTTCTGATGACTTCTTTTAAGGAATCGAGACCCTTTCACCCCCTTCAATTATTGTAAATTATTGCCCCGGTCGACTCATCGAACTTCAAACCCCGATTTTAATAAGTCTTTCAACCAATTTCTTGAATGCGATGCAGTTCTCGATTGAGTGATCCGTTATTCCCGCGTGATACTCGCATTGAGCGTTCGAGTCATACCATTTGGGGTATGGGGGTTGCACCGGCTTCATGTAGTGAGGAGCCACTCTATGTGCATCAAACAGGCTTTGATACAACTCCCCATATGTCATTGGAATCGGTGTAAATTGGGGACACTTTGCATTGGATTCTTGACCTGATAATCCCTGATGACCATTGGTCATAGCCCTCGGTTGACCTGCAGAGACTGACTTGGAACGCTTGCTCAAGTTATTCACTTCATTTTCTATATTTCTCGAGCTTGACCTTTTGACGCTTTCTCTTGCATCTATTTTTCCACTCTTGATGCCGTTTTCAATGAGTTCCCCAGACGTTACAACATCGGCGAAGTCCTTTGTGGCATTTCCCACCAACTTGTCATAAAATGACACTTTTAAAGTGTTGATAAAAAGGACTGTGATCTCGGTTTTGGTCAGTGGGGGTTCTACTTGAACCGAGACATCCCTCCACCTTTGAGCGTATCGTCTAAAAGTCTCTGACGGCTTCTTTTCCATCATCTGTAGCGTTAGTCGATCGGGTGCTATGTCGGGGACGTGCTTGTATTGCTCACAGAATGATGAAGCTAAGTCATCCCATGATTGGATCCTCTCTCTGCCGAGCTGATTATACCACCGGAGGGCTGACCCGATCAAGCTATCTTGAAAGCAGTGTATTAACAACTTGTCTTCATCCACATAACCAGCCATTTTTCGACAAAACATGATAAGATGTGCCTTTGGACACCTTGTTCCATCATATTTTTCGAAGTCTGGCGCTTTAAATTTTGGAGGCAAGACCAGACCGGGAACCAAACTGAGCTTTTTGGCGCTCATTGCGGAAGAGACTCTAGTTCCCTCTATCGCCCTGAGTCTTTCTTCCAGATCCTTATACTTGTCCTGAGCATCTTGATCCTTCATTCTTAACTTAGCTAGTTCTATAGGATCATCCAAATCTGGGACAATAGGGTCAGCAGGGTTAGCTCCATGGTTTGATGCGAATACTCCTTGCCCTAGATGGGCAGGTGGTGGTACAGGTGGTTATTCTGGGACTGTAAATTCCCTTTGAGGCCAACCTCCATGAGGTGGAGTGTATCCTGGGGAATGGCCTTCGCTTTCTTCCTCGGTACTAGTTGTAGGGTCTTTTCCTTTGTTCGTTATCCTATTCACCATCAAAGTCATTTGGGCCACCATATTCCGCTGAGCCTCTATCATCTGGTCTTTCATTTCTTGCTGAAACTTCGCCATTTGCTCTTGCATCTCTTTCTGAAATTGTTCGTATTTTTGGTCCATCGCTTTTTCCTTACGACAAGTGTTGTAGTAATGTATAATAGGCAGGTTTTCGTTGGTTTCCAGGGTAACTTCTGTCACGATTTTAACCAATTAGGCTCCTTTTTGATGCAAATGATGTGATGTATGCGAATGGATGAAATGCAATACAAATGCGTGAAATGAATGCAAAAGGTGTCGATTCCCGTTCAATTTCTTATAGAAAGCTTATTTAAGAAACAAAATCCTTTACATAAAGCAGAGTCATATATGCGACCTAACCCTTCGATTACGAAGTAAAGCCGTGTATTCTTCTATGGTAGGTACCAAGTCCACTGTCCCGAATGTGAAGCAGCTATATACGGGATTCCAATATTGGGTTATGGCCCGAAACAAGTGTTTGTCCACTTTGATGTCAAGCAGATAGGGTGGATCGCCATAATTAAGGTAGAAAAGCTGCTTAGTCCCCTCGTCCCACTGAGCCCACATATCTCTTAATTCTTGGAGGTCATTCTGTTTTATACTGATGCGAGTGAAGTTCCCCAACTCCGATGTATATTCCTCGGCTAGACTATCCCCTTTCTCGAGTTGTATCTTCTCTGACCATATACACACGGCCGCATTATCCTCTACTTTATCAAGGAATCTGTCCCCCATAACAAGCTTCTATCTTAGTAACTAAACGGAGATCGACACCTTTTAATATGAAATGACATGCAAACATGGTCAAAATAAACAAGTTAGCTTTGAATAACAGCAACCAAAACGAGTAAAAGGACGTCAAACCATTGTATGGGTAACTACTAGGATTTAGTATAGCTTTACTTAGGGTGGGCCCTTAAGGTTCGCTATATGTGGTGTGGTACTAAAGAGAGGTACCCGAACCAGCAAATTCCTCGATCCTCACCCATTATAGGTTCATACAGAATGAGTTCGGTTCAGGGGAATACATTTCCCTATGGCTACACGGAGATGAAAATCTCACGAAGACATAGGTACGGATGTATCCCGAAAGCGATCCACTATCTTGCACGGAGGTGAAAACCTCACGAAAGAGTAGCTTCTCACTCCCACTTAAGGGTGCGACCATAACGGTCATGCAATGCAATGTGCGCAAGAAAATAGGAATCATATACGATGACACAAGCAAAGGCGACAAAAAGGGTAGTAATTTTCACATCGAATTTTCAAACTTTCGATAAAGGACATAAAATAATCAATTTACGGCCTGACTCTCTTTATGGTCCCCAGCGGAGTCGCCAAGCTGTCGATACAATTTTTTGGCAAAACAGGAATCGACCTTGGGTTTTGAAAATAAAAACAGGAGTCGCCACCGACCTTTTATTAGGTGTGATCGGATCACCTTTTTGTTTTAATAAAACATTTCAGTTTACTAAAACGGGGTTTTTGGTCTACGAACATTCGAGAAATCGAGTTCGGGAGTCGGTTACGTGCGAGGAAGGGTTAGCACCCTCATCACGCCCAAAATTGGTACCGATTTGATCAATTAATGTCCTTATGTCGAAAGTTGGAAATTTTAAAGGAATTTAAAGTTCTTGACCCTTTTTAGAAATATTTGAGTTTTCTTGAATTACATCGAAACCTTATCGTTTCGAAGGAATAAAATATCACATCCAATACTTTAGGACACAATAGTTTAAACCTTCGATCCCGAGATTATCTCGTGGTTTTCCAAAGTGCAAATTGAGACTTTCTCGTTCCCAAGGGACTAAAATATCACATCCAATGCTTTAGGACGCGATAATTTAAATCATGATCTGGAGATCATCCCATAGTTTTCAAATTGAAAATGGGGATCTTCTTGTTTCAAAAGAATAAAGTATCACGTCCAATACTTTAGGACACGATATTTTAAACCTTCGAATCCAAGATTATCCCGTAGTTTTCTCGAATTAAAGATCAAGATCTTCTTGTTTCAAAGGAATAAAATATCACATCCTATACTTTAGGACACGATATTTTAAATCCTCGAGCCCAATATCATCTCATAGGCTTCCCAAATTGCAAATCAAGTCTTTCTCATTCCAAAGGGATTAAAATATCACATCCAAGACTTTCTCGTTCCCAAGGGATTAAAATATCACATCCAATACTTTAGGACACGATAATTTAAATCCTAGAATCAGAGACCATCTCAAAACTATCGATTTACATAATGACGCAAACGAAAATGATCACAAAATGTCGAAACAGAAACAAAGAAATAAGATAAAAATATTAAAAATAAAACAAAAGATTAAAAAAACAATGTCAATAATGGTAGAATTAGTGACAGTCAAGATAATATACATTATAATATGAATACTACTACTATAATATAATAATGATAATAATGATAATAATAATAATACGCATATATACAATATACTATTATACATGTAGTAATAATAATATAATGAAGTTAGTATGTACAAGTAATAATATAATAATAATAATACGAATATGTGCAATATAATAATAACAATAGTTATGATAATAGTAACACGCGATATGTATAATATATATATAATGATAATAATAATAGTAATAATGATAATGATAATAATAATGCAAAGTATATACAATATAATATAAAAATATAATAATAATAGTATAATTAATAAAGAGAGTAACATAGTAATAATAATAATAATAATAATAATAATAATAATAATAATACGAAATATGTACAATACGATAATAAATATAATAAATATAATAATAATAGTAATAGTAGATGTAAGAATAATAATAATAATAATAATAATAATAATAATAATAATAATAATAATGATAGTAAGTATATCTATACAAGTAATAGTACAATAATAAAAATAATAGAAATAATAACATAAAAGAAAAATAAAGCAAATAATAATAATAACAAAAAGTTAGTGAAATAAAATAATAATAAAATATGTACATAAAAATATAATAATGGTGATAACAATAACAATATAACGACAAAAGGACTAAAAAAGATTGCGAAATAACTAAAAAGATTAAATTGCATTTAAAATAAAAATTTGGGATTAATCAAAAAAGAAAAATAAGAAGAAAGGGACTAAAATGACGAGCGTGTGAATGCAGGAGGGCTAAAAGAGAAAATGTTCCCAACCCCAAAAAAAAAACACTCAGACGAGGACTGAATTGGAAGGGCGCGCAAACTTTGGGGCAAAATGAAAGAAACAGAATAGGATTAACTTAAAGGTAGCTCAAATGAGAGGGACTGGCCGCGCAAATTACCCATTCAATTTGAAAAGGCGCACATCCAGTTTTCCAATCTTCAATGCGCATGCTTTTTTTTTTTTGTCTCCTTTTAATGACACCACCTTTTAAAAAGTAATTATAACCTTTATTATACTTATATATATATTTTTTTAAAGCTCATAAATTCTCTTTTTTTTAACAAAAAGGGGCTCTCTTTCCGGCCGATCCTCGTGTCACCACGCCACCACCGTATCGGTGGTCGGCGATACCCGAGACCAAGCCCTTTTAACCTCGTTCAAAGCCCCCTTTTGAAGTCCTGACCGTGACGCCTCGTTATAAACGGAGGAGAACGACTTTCGACCTCCTTTTTTCGAAACCAAAAGCAGCAATAGAAGGAGAGGCCTTCCGACGTTGCGATTATGGGTTCAGGTAAGGTTTCATTCTCCTTTCCTTTCCGATTTTTTGATTCGAAAGTGGTGAGGAAAAAAAATGAATAAGAAAAAAGACAGTAAATAAATAAACAGAAAGATGAAAACCTTGATGTTTCCTTTGCAATTTTCTTGCTGTTGATTCGTAATCACCTCAGGAGTCCTCGTTACAATGTTTTCATTTGGTTTTTATAACCGGATCTGAAGTGGAAAAATAAAAAAATACAATAGATTCCCTTTTTTTCTACTATTGTTGTTTGTTTCTTCTGCTTTCTGGCCCCTTTTCTCGCGTGTTTGCAGGTGTTAGTGGAGGCAGAGGCAAGTGGTGGGGTGGCTAGTGGAGGCATGCGGCGCCGTTATCTTAGGGTTTCAAAACCCTAAATTTTTCTAAAAAAATTTTAATGTTTTGGGCCTTTAGATTAGTTTTGGGCCTTTAGATTGGTTTTGGGCCCCGGGTTAATGACCCGGGCCAAAATTGGTGATTACAATTAGCATTGAAGAGTTTGTACAGTTAGGAATTTTAGGGAAGTATATAGATAGAAGTGATAGAGAGAATTGCCAATTGGGGAATACAAAATACAAATAGAGCTGTATCTTGATGTTGCTGTATTAGCAACTAATGTTTTTTTTGTAGCAGTTTTTCTGCTTCTTTTGGAAAATAAATCAAAATTTATCAAAAAACAGACCTATTAGGTATCGATTCAAGATATCGGTGAGTATGGTATAACATAATTTATATTATATATTTTTTTTGCAATGAGAAGGAAATATCCCATATGTGGGAAGCTAAATAGTAAACCGGAATGGGCCGAAAAGCTCTATTTACTTATTCCTATTAGCTTGGCTATTTTTCAAAACGATTAACCTATGACCGTTGAAACAAGTAGTGTGGGTTCATGTATAGGACCTGGCCCAGCATCTAAATTGCTGGCTTGCTTTGACTTGTAGAGAAATGGCTCTTTCTATTCTATGTATGCATGTATGGCGGCAACCTACCATTTGTATGGTAATTAGAAAGATATGAGCTTTTATTAGATAAAGTGGCATCAAGTTTGGACAGAAAATGAAAAGAAAACCAACAATCCAACACGATTATGAAAATTGGCACTCTTTACTTACGATGTAGAAACAAAAAGCACAGCTGAACATAACAGAATCGGGCACTAATATTGCAATGATTTAAGACATTGTCTCTCTTTAGGCTTCTTATACGTATATATTTACAAGGACACATATTAGCAATAACAATCATAATGTTAAGCTAGCAAGCTATTATTTATTCTCGTCACCTGTAACCGCTTAATTCTTGATGGCAGCAAACAACAATAATTTGATCAACCACTCACCATTTTACAACACATAGATGCATATGTTGGCTTCCATTTAAGGTTAAAGCAATTAATGAACAAGAATAATTCACAAGCAGAGTAAGTTTGAAAAATGTTTGTTTACCTAAAATAACATGAATCAAAATATGAGATAGCCAATAGCCAATCAAATGGAACTAATTTCCAGGTTCATAACATGACTAATTTTTGGCCGTTCTCCACCCTCTTCTTGGCATTGTTCTATTAGTAGGGGACATCCACGAATCTCTAAATGTTTCAGAGAAGAAGGTAGTCCATCCTCGGGAAATGACTGAATTAATGGACAATCCTCTAAATAATGTCCGTGAGTGAGTGAAGGTTCTTTAAGGTCTGTTTGGAACCTAGAGAGCTTAAACTGGAACATGAGCCAATCATTAGACCTTCAAGTGCTGTCGGTAAAAAGACTTCAGAGGAAAGTGGATACCTAATTGGGAAGGACCTTATGTCGTAAAGAAGGCCTTTTCTGGAGGGGCATTGATACTAGCCATGATGGACGAAAAAAGTCAGCCAAACCCAGTTAATGCGGACTTCGTCAAGAAGTATTTTGCTTAAGAGGGAAAATGGGCCAAGGCAAAACCCCGCAAAGGGAGTCTTGAGTTAAAAAAAAAACAGAGAGGCCAAGGTGAAAACCCGCAAAGGGCACTTTAAGACCAAATGAGCTTTGAATTGAAAATCCGTAAAGGGCGATTCAAATGTTTGGGAGAAATAGGGCATATGCTAAGCCATCCTATACCTGAGTTAGCGAGGAGGAGATATGCTACATTTTTGGAGCATTGACAAAGTACCACAGATCTTCTATGACACATGTTGAACTCAGAATGGTCTTTAAGAAGCTCATACAGAAAAGCTCAGGCTGTGATATCTGGGGCACGAATTCCACCTTTACCCATTTTTGTACCTTAGCAAAATTTGCTTCCTTTGTTAAATTCATTTTTCACAGGTTTAGTCCCGAATAAATTTCAGTTTTATTCATCTCTATAATCTTTTTCAAGCATTGCATATTGAAATAATTATTAATGAACTAATAATGCTTTCACAAAAGAAGTTTCACATATTACTTTGAAAGTCTCTAAATAATACAAGAATCCGAAACATGACAATTATTTAGAACTCTCCAAGCTTAAATTACTCGGAACACTTGAGATAAGGGTCTAAGTAGTGGCGACATCTTCAGATTCTCGGTTAAAAGTATCAGCTGAACAAAGAAGACATACGTCAGGGATATCATCCTAACAAATGGCGATCAATGATAGCCCAAGTGTTAAAAAAATTGGATCATTCTCATGACATTTTGCATTCATGCATTCATAATACATTGGTTAGGAGCATTTTTAAATCATGACATCCTAATCATTTGGCATAAGCATAGACCCCATGAAATCAATTCTACAGGTAGGTTCCCTAGAGGAAAATGTAGCAAAATTGATTTGAATTACAGATTGAAATTGTGAATCTTATCTCCATGTATCGGCAATGGAGTAGATTTAGGCCAATAGCCTTATCTCCCTAAGCAGGAGCGGAGCAGGCTAATGATAGCAGATCTTATCTCCACTGAGTAAGATTGGAGCAGATTGAAAATTACAGGTCTTATCTCCATTTATCGGTAATGGAGCAGGCTGAAGATAGCAGATCTTATCTCCACTGAGTAGGAGTGGAGTAGATCGAAGACAAAAAGTCTTATCTCCATGTATCGACAATAGAGCAGACTGACGATAGCAGATCTTATCTCCACTGAGCAGGAGTGGAGCAGATCAACGACAACAAGTCTTATCTCCATGTATCGGGAATGGAGCAACTGAAGATAGCAGATCTTATCTCCACTGAGCAGGAGTAGAGCAGAACGAAGACAACAAGTCTTATCTCCAAGTATCAGAAATGGAGCAGACTGAAGATAGCATATCTTATCTCCACTAAGCAGGAGTGGAGTAGATCGAAGACAGTAAGTCTTATCTCCATGTATCGACAATGGAGCAGACTGAAGATAGCAACTGAGCAGGAGTGGAGCAGATTAAAGACAGCAAGTCTTATCTCCATGTATCGGCAATAGAGCAGACTGAAGATAGCAGATCTTATCTCCACTGAGTAGGAGTGGGGCAGATCGAAGAAGGTGAGCCTTAACCCCCTAAGCAGTAGGGTAACGGGCCGAAAATTACAGATCTTATCTCTCTAAGAAGTAGTGGAGTAGATCGAAGACGGTGAGCCTTAACCCCCTAAGCAGTAGGGTAACAGGCTAAAAATTACAGATATTATCTCCCTAAGCAGTAGTGGAGCAGATCGAAGACGATGAGCCTTAACCTCCTAAGCAGTAGGGAAACAGGCTAAAGATTACAAGTCATAAGCAATAGCGGAGTAGATTGAAACAAAATTCTTATACCCCTGAAGATGCAGTGGGTTAAAGTGAAGCTACCTGAAGAAAGGAAGCATTAAGAAGTCAAGTTTTAATAAAACGGGGTAAAATTGGTCCTTTTAAAGTCTTTGCTTTGTTCCCGTTACACGACAATGAGCAAAGAGGGGCAGCATAGGGCCCAAATTTATCCCAAGGCCCAAGAACAAACAGTCCAAAAAAAAAAAAACACAGCCCACAAATCCCAAACAAAATAGAAAACAAAAAAAGAAAAAACCTTAGCAGTTGATCGTTGCGCCGCCAGCCGTATCCCAACGCCTCACGTCTCGCGTCCCTGATTCTTGCGCCGATCCACGTTGTCACACCCTCCGCGACGTGCCCTCCTCCACCATGTCTCTATGTACCTACAAAATAGAAGAAACTCGGTCGTAAAAAGGCTATAAAAAGCCCGAAATAAAACATGTAAAGGGACTTTTTTTTAGAGATTCATACGCACAAAGTCAATACAAGAAGAGATTCAAACTTATCTTATTCAAAAGCACAATAGCAAGCACTTGAAGAATAGAAAACAAACAATCAAAAGAAGGTCTTTGAGTTCTTTCTTTTTTTCATTTTCGAAGCTTTTTATCATTGCTTTTATTTTTTTATATAAATTATTTACATATATTACATATTAAATATAGTATAAAAAATGAAAGGAAACAAACATTTTTTTTGAATTCGCGGCGGCGTCGGCGGTGGAGGGACGGCGGCAATCGGCTTGACCCTCACTGGAGCCTAAGGTCGGAAATCGCCCAAGGGGAGAGCATTTTAAAGGCTCCCGAACTTTTATTTTTGCTGTTGGAATGAAAGAATGAAATGTAAAAAAAAATCTAGCTCTTATACCCCCACAATACGGTGTCGTTTTGAGAGTTGGGGTCAGAGGCCAAAACGACGTTATTTTGGACCTCTGACCCGTGACCCGACCCGCACGGGGGGAAGGATCCGTGTGTTTTCTCATTTTGGTCTTATTGCGCAAATAGCCTTTCCGCATTTCTGGATGTTTCAAATCGACTCATTTTGTTTTTTAAATTTTACCCGGTTTTTATATTTTTTGTTTGATTTGGTCTGTGCTTTAAATGCTGCGTTTAGAATCGTGGAACAATTGTGTTTTGGGTCCCGCCTATTCTGCGCGTGTTTTAATCCAGTCCTTTCTCTCTCTTTTATTTCTGATTTTACCCAAACTCCTGTTTTAAATTCAATTTAGTCACTTTTTCACCTATTTTACTTTATTTTCAAATTAATTATTTTTAACATTTATTATTATACTTACAGTTTTATTATTTCTATTTTTTATATATATAATATTATTATTACTATATTCATATCTCTTATATTTCTTATATTTTATTATAGTTATTTTGTTTTAATATTACTATTCGTTGTTTCTATTTTCATGATTTTTTATCCCTATTGACTCTAATATTATTCTTATTGTTTTGTTATTATTAATACTATGGTTTACTTAAATTTTTTCTTTTACTATATATACATACATACTATTATTATATCTATTTATATTGTTTTTATTATTATCCCTATTAATTTCAATATTTGTCACTATTATTTTATCATTAATATTATCATTATTTTTCCTATCACTTTCATTATTATATTATTGTTACTTTTATTATTACCACTTTTTTATTATTATTACTATAACTATATTATTATTATTATTATTATTATTATTATTTTTATTATCAACATTATTACTGTTATCTTCATTATTATTATCTCTTTTATATTATTTTTTACTATTATTTATTTATTAATATATTCCATCATTATTATTGCATTTTCAGTTACTATTATTACTATTCTATGGTTTTATTATCGTATATACAATTTTTGTCACTACTCGCTAAGTATGACCATTTTTACATTTTAACTGATTTTTTTATTTTAAAGGTTATATTGACTTTTCTTTTACTACCTTTCTTTCCCAAACTCATAAAAAAGGTTTTTTAAACAAGGCAATGTTTCGTGTTTGGAAGTTCGAGGAATCGTGCCCAATCGTGCTGGGTTTCGATTTTTCGTTCGTCCAAATGACCAAATATCCTTTAGAGATTTTGACTGTGTTTTCTTAAATAAGGCAATATTTCATGTTTGGAAATGAGAGGAATCGTGCCCAATTGTGCTGAGTTTCGGTTTTAGTTTGGCCAAATAGAGGATACCCTTTTTAAATTGCAATGTATGAGATCATGAAATGATCTTGGTATCGAGGGTTTGAAACATCGTGTCCTATCGTGCTGGATGTGGTATTTCCTCTTTTCGAAACAAGAGAATTTCGATATCCAATTCGAATTATCCCAAACATCTTCTAAAGGATTCATATTTTAAAATCTCTTCTAATTTTCGATATTAGGACATTAATCAATCAATAAGGTACCAATTTTGGGCGTTACAAGGGTGCTAATCATTCCTCGTGCGTAACCGACTCCCGGATCCTTTTTCTTAAAATTCGTAGACCAAATGTTTTATAAGGTGACTCAATCACACTTCAAAAAAAGATTGGTGGCGTTTTTCTTTTTAAAGTCGACCCGCTTTTCAAACATAAAAAATTGGTTTCGACAGGTGCCTATTCCAGCAACATCAAGATCCCAAGCAAGCGTAGGATCATTTGTTTTTATCCAAACCCCTAAAACCCACTCCTTTAATCATGATATTGCACTTGGGAATTGGATTATTTAGTAATCTCCTGTAAGAGCCCATTTTCGCCCGGGCCCATTTAAAATAAACCAGACCAAAAAAAATGTCCAAATTACAGTCCAATTGAAATTAGGCCCAATTTCGAAAGGCCCGATAGACCAAAAAATTAACCTTTTCAGAAACCCTAAAAAGATTAGAAACCCTAGCCCCTAAAGTTGTGCGCCGCAACTCCACTCAGTCGCCAGCACCACGCCACGCTCGGCTCCACTGGCCGTTGTCTGCCACCATCGCACTCCACCAGCCCCATAACCTGCAAAAAGAAGACAAAACAACAGCAACACAGCAGCAACAAGGAAAGAAAAAAATAATGTATTTCTTTTTCCAGCTTTATAAAAGCTGAATGGAAACAATGTAAAAAGGGCTTCTTCTTTTTTTTGATCAAGAAATTACAATAAAGAAATTTAGCCAAAAACAGTGACAAATACTCAAACAAAACGGGGATTAACACAAATCACAAAAAGCAATCGCAGGGAGCAAGAAACATTTTAAAGGTTCATTCTCGGCTTTCTTTTTATTTCGAAACCCTACATATAATCCCACCCTATTTATTATTATTATTTTCTTAAGAAAAAGGAGAAAAAAACAGTATATATATATAATATATTAAAAACATAAAAAGGGAGAAAACCTACCCGTTTTGCGAATTTCGGCCACCGCTTGGTCGGAGATGATCGAAGGGGACGCAGGCTAGGGTGGAAACCCTAGTAGAGAAAAGGGAAGTTCCCTTTTGTTTTTTTAGAACTGCAGCTGAAATGAAAAAAAAGAAGGAAAGAAATCTGGATTTTATAAAGCAGCCAAACGTCGTCGTTTAGGGCCTTTGTCAATGGCCCCTAAAACGGCGCCGTTTAAGGTGACCCGTGCGCAACCCGATCCGTTCTTGATAGGGTCCGCGTGTTTTGCACAAATGGGGGATTTATGCGCGCAGCCCTCTTCGTTTTTCACAGTTTTGCAATCAAGTTTTTCCCTTTTTTTATTCCTGGCCCTGTAATTTTTCCCCGTTTCAACTGGATCCCCATTCAAACGCTGCGTTTCAAGAGCGTGGGGTTTATTTCTATTTCGATCCTTCCTGGTTACGCGCATGTTACATTTTAGTCCCTAATCCCTTTTCTACTTTAATTTATTGCTATTTTAACCCCTTTAATTTGATTTTGATTCTGATTTAGCCTTTCCTTGTCCGTTTTTGTAATTACACCGTTATTGTTGATGTCATTAACTTTAATATTACTATTATTATTATTTTTATTATTATTATTATTATTATTATTATTATTATTATCATTATTTTATTATTATTACTATACTATTATTATTATTATATTGTACATATTTTGCATTATTATCATTATTATCTTATTATTATTACTATACTAATTACTATTACTATTATTATTACTATATTATTATGTGGTACATATTATGTTTACTGTTATTATTATTATTATTATTATTATTATTATTATTATTATTATTATTACTATATATTATTATATTGTACATATTTTGCATCATTAATATTATTATATTTACTATTATCTCTATAACTACTAACATCTTTTAGTTTTTATTTATTGTTATTATTTTAATGTTATTTTTTGTCTTTATTATTGCATCTTTTATTATCAGGTGTTGTTAATCTCTCGTTTTCGTCATTTCATGTGGATCGACGTTTTAAAATCGCAACCCGACACTTTATTTTAAATTCACAAAAAGGGGTTTCATAAAGGTAATTCGTGAGTTTAGAAATTCAAAAAGATCGTGCCCAATCGTGCTGGGTGTGATTTTCTGTTTGACCAAATGAACAAATATCTTTTCAAAATTGCAATGCATGTGTTTGGAGAATTTTGGAGATGATCTTGAAGTCAAGGACTTAGATTATCGTGTCCAATCGTGCTGGATGTGAGACTCTATTCCTTCGAAACAAGGGAAACTCGATATTCAATCAAGTCGTTAAAATAAAAAAGGACAAAATGAAATTTCAAAATCATTTCAAACTTTTCGACATTAGGACATTGATTAATCAATTTGGTACCTATTTTGGGCGTTGCGAGGGTGCTAATCCTTCCTCGCACGTAACCGACTCCCGGACCTGTTTTCTCGAATATTCGCAGACCAAAAGCACCGTTTTAGTAAACCGAAATGTTTATTTAAAACAAAGGTGACCCGATTACACCTAATAAAAGATCGGTGGCGACTCCCATTCTATTCATTTTCAAAACCCAAGTTCGATTCTCGCCTTCCCGAAAGAAGGGTGGTTTCGACATCCCCCACTGTTAGTTTTTAGATATCATGAAGAGATTTAGTTCAACGATTTACAGTCGTACGTTAATAAGTTTTATTTTATAAAAAGTGAGATTCATATATTCCATTTTATCAGTCACTATAATAGATAGGAAGTAAATGAATTATACATACACTGACAAGTGATAACCTGTTTTCTTTTTTGGTTTCCACTCAACTTTTGTAACTGTAGATTAGAACTATGGGACTGCATTGAACGTACGCATGAAAATTAGATTATGAGTTCACTTCATTATTATCCATATATATATATATATATGGAAAAGAAACGGAGATCAAATAATTTGTTATTGTTTAGCAGTTACGTTCCACAACTTTCTATTTTTCTCTTAATTATGATCATTAACTGCTGCTCCATATGATCATCATCATTGATCTGGGTTTATGTGACATATGCACCGCAAAATCTACGATTTTTAAAGATTGAAACTGAATTCCTTCTATCTTTCTTTCTCAATACTACAGATAGATTCTAGAATCAAATGATAAACCTATTGAATCTCAGAGACATACACAGGACAAGTAGTAAATAAGCAAGGCCATGATGATGATGATTCATGCATGGCGAGTTTTATCCATTGACGGCGCACCATATGCCAATGCAATTAATTAATTACTTTACCCCTCTCTCTCTGTCTATATATATACCACCATTATCGCCTCTTCGAATTTCCAAACCCTAAACTATATTCATTTTAAATATACAAATCCAAGAAAGGCTATATTACTCAAGAGTCATAATTATGATAAATGGGTAACTGAAGGAGATTATGAATAAGAAAACTGAAACCCTGCTTTGGGTTGAGAGGAAGATATATATAATTATGAGTATAGAAGTTGCTTTAGACAGCGCTAGTTTGCAGGCATGGCTGCTACGTGGATTCCCTAAGGTTTAGGGGCCTACTCCAGCAACATCAAGATCCCAAGCAAGCGTGGGATCATTTGTTTTTATCCAAACCCCCATAACCCACTCCTTTGATCATGATATTGCACTTGGGAATTGGATTATTTAGTAATCCCCCACTGTTAGTTTTTAGATATCGTGAAGAGATTTAGTTCAATAATTTACAGTCCGTACGTTAATAAATTTTATTTTATAAAAAGTGAGATTCATATATTCCATTTTATCAGTCACTAACAGATACGAAGTAAATGAATTATACATACACTGACAAGTGATAACCTGTTTTCTTTTTTGGTTTTCACTCAACTTTTGTAACTGTAGATTAGAACTATGGGACTGCATTTAACGTACGCATGAAAATTAGATTATGAGTTCACTTCATTATTATCCATATATATATGGAAAAGAAACGGAGATCAAATAATTTGTTATTGTTTAGTAGTTACGTTCCATAACTTTTTATTTTTCTCTTAATTATGATCATTAACTGCTGCTCCATATGATCATCATCATTGATCGGGGTTTATGTGACATATGCACTGCAAAATCTACGATTTTTAAAGATTGAAACTGAATTCTTTTTATCTTTCTTTCTCAATACTACAGATAGATTCTAGAATCAAATGATAAACCTATTGAATCTCAGAGACATACACAGGACAAGTAGTAAATAAGCAAGGCCATGATGATGATGATTCATGCATGGCGAGTTTTATCCATTGACGGCGCACCATATGCCAATGCAATTAATTAATTACTTTACCCCTCTCTCCCTCTCTCTCTATATATACCACAATTATCGCCTCTTCGCATTTCCAAACCCTAAACTCCATCCTTACTATTCAGAATCACATCCTGAATTGCATTACTATTCTTTCTCCAAATCAAGAAATGGCAAATCAGTGCTCGCTTAATGGTTGTTGGTTCAAGCCTTCTGAAATGGTCGCCAAAGAAGAAGAGGAACACTACTCATCTCCTTTCCCACCCCGTCTTCCTCTTGATTCAAGGTGGCATTCATTAATGATTGTGTAGCACTTGTTATAAATCTTCTGCATTTTTTTCTTTACTTATGAATATTCTGCTTAAAATGAATTTTTCTTCGGTGCAAGTAGTACTATGTATTGTAATCCAATGGATTGGCAGTTTCCCATCGAACAAGGCTTTTACGATGAAGTTCCTTTGATGAGCACCTTCTCTACTGATCCTTTGTATGCTTCGTTGGACATTGAACAAACTTCAATTCCAACTCAAGGTCATCTTCTTCTTATTATTTGCTTTCATTAGTATTAAAGCATCTTCAATCACCCATCTTAAATTAATAGTATATATTATCATTGCAGATGGTTATGATGAAAATGGGAATGGGTTTTGGGATGAACTGGGTTTGTTGTTTGAACCCTGCAACAAACAACCAATGCTTAAAGATGAAGATATAAATGGGGAAGAAGTGATGAAGAAAGAGAGGGTTTCAAGTAAAAGGTGCAAGGAAGATCAACGCAGTATTAGGGCTAAATTGCTGTCAAGGAAAGTCATCTCACAGTACTTTTATATGCCCATAATTCAAGCAGCAAAAGAGCTTAACGTGGGGCTGACACTGTTGAAAAAAAGGTGTAGGGAACTCGGAATCAGGAGGTGGCCTCACCGCAAGCTTACGAGCCTCCGAACCCTTATCAACAACGTTCAGGTACGTACCGTTTTCACTAATTAATTATCGAGGCTGAAACTCGACGTTGGTTGCAATTTATATATAATTGATGGGACGGTTTAAAAAAGCTTATAATTTGTAACATAAATTTATTAATGACTAAGAATATGGAAATTGTTTTATATGATTGTTGTTGATATATGAAAAATGGCAGGAGTTGGAGGAAGGGGAAGAAAGGGAAAGCAAAGTGAGGGAAGCAATAGAGGAATTGGAAAGGGAGAGGAAAATGTTGGAAGAGATGCCGGACATGGATTTGGAAGACAAGACCAAAAGACTTAGGCAAGCCTGTTTCAAGGCTAATTACAAGAGAAAGCTCGTGCCGCCGTCGATTATGAATCAGTCACCATCTTCCACCGGTGCTGTTGGTAGCCGAGTAAGTGATTTGGATTTAATTACTAGAGCTAATTGTCGCAGGGGTTTGTCAGACTCTTTTTCATCAACCATCACCATGATCTAAGTCTAAACAATTTATTTCAATCTCTAACAAATATATATATATATATATATATATTGCTTGTTTTGAAATGCCTGCTTATTCTTAAAAACCGATGATAACTACAAAAATATATAAAGAATGAAGAAATTTAATATATAAAGATTGTAGAATGGTTATATCTTTTACAGAAAACTGCATGGCAGCAGCCACGTTATTCCAGAACTGTCGAAAGCAATTCAAACCTGAAGAGTTACATTATTGTCATCTACAAAACAAAAAATACCCTCTAAATTTGGTACTCTATATGCAATTTCCTTCTCATGCTGGCTTAGGAGTTCTTGAAGCCTTGTTTTCATAATCAGATAACCCTTGAAGATAATGACCAAATCAAAGAAATCCTTCCAAGATGGTAGATGCAAAGAATGGAACATCTACTGAGCGATGAATGTATTAACTTTCACAACATCTAATGTGTTAAACACCGTTTAAACAGACAAAATGTTTAAGCAACTCAAAGAGATATTACGTAAGACTTCAAATCAATCACGAAAAACATTTGCAGGGCTTCAATTTGTGCACTATAATGTTTAAAATTGAAAATTTTATTTACATTGTTTTCAACGTTAGATGTGTTATTATAAAAATTGAAAGTGACAATTCACTATTTTCATCTCAGGACCATGAGGCTAATAATGTATTTATTATTTGGTAGCAACTAGTTGCACCACTAAATTATAAGATTTTTTCACTAATATCCTTATCGATACCTAAATAACTTTAAACATATAGTTAACGAATCTCATTTTACTAAGTATTTAATAGTTGATAATTTCATCATCAATTTATGTACACATCACCAATAATAAAATAATATTCTTAAAAAAATTGTCACATTATTAATAACATACTATATTGTAACTAAATATAAATAAATAGTAGCGATAATGAAAATAATACATAACTTCACCTTATTATCAAAATAGTGAAAGATAGTTTCGTCACTATAGATTATAAAAATGTCTCATATTTAACGACATAATATATCATTTCATAATATGCTAAAATAATGTATTATTTTGTATTAATTTGAAATTGTCATAATATAATGGCAGGATAAAGTAAGTTAATAATCAATTCTAAGACAACCATTCGTCACCTCATAATCAATATTCCATATGACAATCATTAATGTCTAAGTATAAATAACTTCATCATGAATTATTAGTAAAAGTAGTAAAGTCATCATCGGTTGTAGGAATCGTTACCATAACAGTCAATTTATTGCAGCAAAGTTAACAATATAATATATCATCACTTAAAATAATATGAAATTTTAATTTAGTTACAATTTGACCTATTATCAAATAATATAAATAAAAGATGATATTTCTGTGGCAAAATTTTTTTCATCTAATTTTATCAATAATTATAGCAGGATGATGACCAATAATAAAATGTAATTATTAGTGGTAGGAGCAAAATTATCAAATTATTAATGATATAATTATCCTAATAATAGAAGGAAACAATAAAAAAAAGTCGATTATTAACAGTATGTCCCAGCTAATATTACCATATAACTTAACACATCTCTGCAGAAGATCAGAGAAAGAAACTGGTGCCGTAACAAGAGTTTTTAGCAAATTAACCACATTAAAGCAATCACTCTC
The DNA here is from genome assembly GCA_005393395.2 of Gossypium australe. Lineage (NCBI taxonomy): Eukaryota > Viridiplantae > Streptophyta > Magnoliopsida > Malvales > Malvaceae > Gossypium > Gossypium australe. The sequence continues at coordinate 15,128,069 of CM016625.1, read as the reverse complement.
AATAACTAGATTACTAACATTTCCCCACTTAGAAGGAGCATGCATAGTCAAAGCCTCCTTCACAGCCTGCAGCTCAGAAATCAAGGGGTCAGACGTTCCAATGGCAATGGATAAAACAAGAAGAAAAGTATGGTCATGGTCACGCTGAATTCCAATCGTCTTGCTACTAAATCCAGATTACTCATCCAAACTCCAAAAACATTAAACTTAAAAAATAAGCTTTACGGACCATACAAAATTAGTCCAAATTTGTAAAAAGTTATTAACGGCCTACCTGGTATAATAATTATTAATGTTATTATTTGTGTTTTTATTTATAATAATATATTAATATATATGTATATGTTTATTTCTAGTTGTTTAAATTTGTTTGCTTATTATTATTTAATTGATTTTTAATTATTCACATTCGTTTAATTTAAATTAGCTTCTCATGTCATATATGTTTAATATTTGATTAGTTTTTTTAAACTATTATATTTCTAATTGCGGTAATTAACTTAAAATAATATTTTTTATTTGAATTATTGAATATAATTAAAATATATTAACTTGTCAATTCAAATATTATATAGGAAATTTTAACATATTCAACCTACAATATATATAGTTTTATTTTATGTAATTAATGCAAAGTAACATTATTTAAAATAATAATTAATTAGCATTATTAACTCTAATATTAATCAAGTGATAATTAAGATGTTTAGAATTCTATTTAAGTAATAATTCTATTTTACAATAATAAAATTTGCACGACTTTACTTGGGTCAAAATTTACCAATAATATTATAAACTATGACATAGGTGAGGTTTTACCTTAAATTGGCTTTTAAAAGGAAAACATTTTAAGCTCCAACCTAATTTCAAGTCTTAAATTTTAATTTGAACTCAAAATTAAGCTCCGCTTAATATTACTTTTGGTTATGAAAACGTCCGGTAAAGGAATAAGTGGAGTTTGTGAAGAAATAGGGATGATGGAAACACATTGGCAAGTTGTCCGAAGTTTAATTGCAGTTGCAATTGGAAGAAATTATTGAGGTTGAGGGATATTGCTTCTCAAGTTTTTAATAATACGAGAGTAACTAGAAAGGTATCTGTATCCAAAAAATGGGAAGAAATCAGAGCAAGGAAGGAGAGGGTTGTGTTGTGCGGAAGCGTGTAAAAGAGTAAAATTATTGTACTGAAAAATCACACTAAGTTCAATTCCCAGGAAAGAGAGGTGGATCACGAGGATCACTTAAGCACCAGGTCTTTCCTAGCCAGAATATCCCTCTATTGTAATTTAATAGCACAATAAATCACTACAATCACACTCAAAAAATATGAAAAATAAATAATAAAGAGCATCAAAATTTAACGAGGTTCGGCAAATTTTGCCTACGTCCTCGGGCACTACCAAATATATTTCACTCCAAAATTACAAGTGAAAATTTACAAATAGGGAGAGAAAACAATGCCTTAAGTAGAGAATGACAAATGTTAGGATGAAGAAAATGAAAAATGGTTAGGCCTATTTATAGTTGAGGTTCAGGGATCAACTTGCAAAGTACCTATACAAATAGGGACCAAAAATTGCAATTATCCCAAACCAAATTTAGTGCCAACCCATTATCAATTATTCCAAACCAAATTTAGTGCCATCCCATTATCTTTGACTTTACAAAGATAATGGGTTTGCCAATAATTCAAAGTGGAGAATGGATTGTCAATAATCTCCACCTTGAAGATTTGATTAGGATAATCTTATCTTCACACAATTCTTTCTGCCTTTGCCAACAATACTTGATAGTGCCTTCTTCAACTATTAAACTTGCAGGATATTGATCAAGTTCAAACAATGTTCGAACTTGGTTGCTGTTACCACCTTGGTCATCATATCTGCGGGATTATTTGCAGTGTTAATCTTTTGAAGACAAATTTTTCCCTCATCAATAATTTCCCGCACGAAATGGAATCGTACATCAATATGCTTTGCACGTGCATGATAGAATTGATTCTTTGCTAAATGAATAGCACTTTGACTATCACAATACACGTTAATATGCTCCTGAACCAATCTCAAGGTTTTAGCCATACCTTGTAACCAAATAGCTTCCTTTACAGCATCTGTTACAGCCATGTATTCGGCTTCTGTGGTTGACAACGCAACTGTAGACTGTAGTGTAGACTTCCAACTTATTGGTCCTTCAGCAAGTGTAAACAAATAACCGGTGGTTGATCTTCGTTTGTCCAAATCACCGGCATAGTCAGAATCAGCGTACCCAATAACACCTTCACCAAGTGTATTATCCTGCTCGAATAGTAATCCAACATCCACGGTCTTTTGAATATACCGTAGAATCCATTTCACAGCTTGCCAATGTCCTTTTCCAGGATTATGCATATACCTGCTCACTATACTAACTGCATGTGAAATGTAGGGTCTTGTACACACCATTGCACACATCAAGCTATCTACTGCATTAGAATACGAAACTTGCAACATGTATTCTTGTTCTATATTCGTCGAAGGAGATAGTTGTACAGAAAACTTGAAATGAGAAGCCAACGGGGTACTTACAGGTTTTGTCTGCTCGTTCATGCCAAACTGCTGTAGTACCTTCTTCAAATACTGCTTCTGAGACAAGCTAACTCTATCATGAGCTCTATCTCTACATATTTCTATGCCAAGAATCTTCTTTACTTCACCTAGATTTTTTGTCTCAAACTCAAGATTGAGTTGAGTCTTCAATCTCTCAATTTCAACTTTGCTCTTAGATGCTATTAGCATATCATCAACATATAAGAGCAAGTATATGAAAATTCCTTCCTGTAGCTTCTGGAAATACACGCAATGACTAAATTTACTTCTTGTGTACCTTTGCCCTTTTATGAACTGATCAAATCGCTTGTACCACTGCCTCGGAGATTGCTTCAATCCATAAAGCGACTTTGTCAGTTTGCAAACCCATTTTTCTTTACCAGCAACCTTGAATCCATCTGGCTGAGTCATATAGATTTCCTCTTCCAAATCACCGTGTAAAAACGCGGTCTTCACATCAAGCTGAACTAGTTCAAGATCATATTGCGCAATCAAGGCTAGTAAAATCCGAATAGACGAATGCTTCACAACTGGAGAAAACACTTCATTGTAGTCTATTCCTTCTTTCTGAGCGTAACCCTTTGCTACCAATCTAGCATTGTACAGAATTTCATTTTTACAAGGAAATCCTTCCTTCTTTGCATATACCCATTTGCATCCAATTGCCTTCTTTCCCTTGGGCAGTGTCACCAATTCCCAAGTCCTATTTTGATGAAGAGACTATATTTCTTCATTCATAGCTTGCTTCCACTTTACGCTATTAGGGTTTCTTATTGTTTTTGTGTAAGTAGAAGGAGTATCATCATCTGCAATTGGAAGTGCATAGGCCACTATATCATCAAAGCGAGCAGGCTTACGAATCTCTCTTCTTGGCCTCCTATATGCAATTGAATCTTGTTGCTGTAGAGGTTCTTGGGTCGGAACTTCTTCATCATTTGTCCTTCCAATATTAGCTGGTTCATTATTAACCTTTTCAAGCTCCACCTGCTGCAAAGTACTACTAGTTTTGTCATCCTTTTGTGAATCCTTTAACATGGTTGATTCATCAAAAGTCACATCTCTGCTGAAGACAATCTTTCTTGTATCAGGACACCAGAGACGGTATCCTTTTACTCCACTAGTTATACCCAAGAATAATACTTTCTTGATTTGCTTATTATTATTTAATTGATTTTTAATTATTCACATTCGTTTAATTTAAATTAGCTTCTCATGTCATATATGTTTAATATTTGATTAGTTTTTTTAAACTATTATATTTCTAATTGCGGTAATTAACTTAAAATAATATTTTTTATTTGAATTATTAAATATAATTAAAATATATTAACTTGTCAATTCAAATATTATATAGGAAATTTTAACATATTCAACCTACAATATATATAGTTTTATTTTATGTAATTAATGCAAAGTAACATTATTTAAAATAATAATTAATTAGCATTATTAATTCTAATATTAATCAAGTGATAATTAAGATGTTTAGAATTCTATTTAAGTAATAATTCTATTTTACAATAATAAAATTTGCACGACTTTACTTGGGTCAAAATTTACCAATAATATTATAAACTATGACTTAGGTGAGGTTTTACCTTAAATTGGCTTTTAAAAGGAAAACATTTTAAGCTCCAACCTAATTTCAAGTCTTAAATTTTAATTTGAACTCAAAATTAAGCTCCGCTTAATATTACTTTTGGTTATGAAAACGTCCGGTAAAGGAACAAGTGGAGCTTGTGAAGAAATAGGGATGATGGAAACACATTGGCAAGTTGTCCGAAGTTTAATTGCAGTTGCAATTGGAAGAAATTATTGAGGTTGAGGGATATTGCTTCTCAAGTTTTTAATAATATGAGAGTAACTAGAAAGGTATCTGTGTCCAAAATATGGGAAGAAATCAGAGCAGGGAAGGAGAGGGTTGGTTGGAACGTTTGGTTTCCTTTACATATTCCAAAGTTGTCTTTTGTTGCTGGGATGGCTATCCTTGACTGACTTCCTACAAAAGACAGAATCATTTCATGGGGGGATGTTGCAATCTTTGTCATGATGGGATGGAACTTGAAATCATCTATTTTTTGAATGTGAGTTCTGTAGACAGATTTGGTAAGATGTACTAAAACTATGTCATATTCATACAAGGGCTATGTCTTGGATTCAAGAACTTCATTGGGTTGTTACAAGGTTACAAGGAAAGTCATTATCTACATTGGTTTTGAAGAGTGCATTTATCTACTTGATTTGGAAGGAGAGTTTGCAGAGAAACAACAAAGAGATTAAGAAATTTTAATTAGCATTGAAGAGTTTGTACAGTTAGGACTTTTAGGGAAGTGTATAGATAGAAGTGATAGAGAGAATTGCCAATTGGGGAATACAAAATACAAATAGAGCTGTAGTCTTGATGTTGCTGTATTAGCAACTAATGTTTCTTTTGTAGCAGTTTTTCTGCTTCTTTTGGAAAATAAATCAAAATTTATCAGAAAAAAAGACCTATTAGGTATCGGTGAGTACGATATAACATAATTTATATTATATATTCTTTTTTGCAATGAGAAGGAAACGTCCCATACGTGGGAAGCTAAGGCCCCATTCTTTATTCCTTTTCTGATGGGCTTTTGCTCAAAAAAGTGCTTTTTCTTTAAAGGCAATAGAGAACAAACAACTTTAATGAAATTTTTTTAACTTAAATTAAGCACTTTTGCACAGATGAAGAAGGAGAAATTTTTGGCTTTTCTTAGCCAAAAGTGCTTTTTGGCTGATATTTTACTATTTTAACCCTGTTTTTTCTAGACGTTAGAAGATTTTTTGCCCCTTTTCTTGTCTGAACTTTACTTTCCTTCTCTGGTTTGTTCCTCTTCTCCACCACCGGTGAGTTTTATCTTTTCCTTCTCATCTTCTTCTCTTTGATTTTATGAAATAATTATGAAATATAGTTTAATTTTTTCATATTTTTTTCAGCTCTGTAACATCGGCATCCTGTTTTTCTTCATATTTGAGCTTCTCAACATTCTACAACTACTGTTTTTCTTCATTTTCGAGGTTCTCTCCTTTTCATCTTTGAAAGAACTTTCACCCTTGTTTTCATTGTTATGTAAGGATTATGCTTAAAAGAGAAACATTTATGCTGTCTTTGTAGTTTAATTTATTTGTTCTTGTGAAAATAATATACACAGTGTAACCTGCTGCCATTAGCTAGATGTGTTTTTACTGCTCATAAAATAATCTGTGATGGTCTAATACTAGCTTGCATTTGTGTGGTAGATATCTGAGTGATCAACCATTTTTGTTTGGTTAATCTGTGTCAGGTTGGCTTAGATTTTGGATGGTTCTGTTTGGGATTGGCTTAGCTTGGCTTGGAAAGCAATTGTTTAGCTTACTGCAATCAACATGTTTGATTAATAATTTAGAATAAAAATATAGTGTTTAAAAGTTTATAAAAAATTGATGTGTTAAAATATCATATAAAAAACAAAGATAATGTGGTAAAATAATAATGATTAAAAAACCTAAGCAGAAAGAGTGAAGTTTGTAAGATGAGCCGTTTAGCAGCCAAATAGTAGAGAAATCCAAGAGTTCCAATGCCCTTACCAAAAAATTTTCATTTCAAAAAAGAAAAAATCATTTCATATATAACATTTGGTTAACATATTACATACTGTATATAGACAGTACAAATTTTCAAATGATTTAGTAAAAAGAACACCACTTTAAATAAGCATCTTCGCTCCTCAGCACTTTCTACTAGGTTGGTCCAATGCTCGAAAGCAGAACTATTATTTATATCAAATGATTCATAACTGCCAATTATTTAACACAAGGTCTACGTATACTTTCCAACATTTTTACAGTTTTCCTTGGTTATCCAATCATCCTATGTGCGTGATTACCCTAGTATTAGCTTGTATATGTTTTAGTGTTAAACATCCTCTCTATGTTTTATTAGTATGCTTGTTTTGTCATTGAAGCTGCATGGTTTAATTGTGTTTGATGCTATTATTAGTTGTGTTCTCTTTCTTGGTTATTATTCCGGTCTTGGAAAGTTGATTTTGATTGAGAAAAAAAAAATCTTAGGATCCTATCTTGATTTTGATACACATGTAAAAAAAATATACTTTTGTGACATTTGATTTTCTTGATTGCTTTACTAGCTGAAACGAATCTGTTCGTATACACAATAGATGAGTACGTCAGCGATTGAAGTTAGTGGTGGAAAAGTGAAAGCAATGTGGGATAAGAGATTGACAGAAATATTTTGTGATATTTGTATTAAAGAGATATTGAAAGGTAATAGGCCTGGTACTCATTTCACAAAAGATGGATGGCTGAAAATAATGACCAACTTTGAGAAAGAAACGGGCAAGGGTTTTTCACAAAGACAACTTAAAAATAGGTGGGATGCCCTAAAAAAAGAATGGAAAGCTTGGAAAAAACTTAAAGGCGAAGATACTGGTCTAAGGTGGAATCCTGTAAAAAGAACCGTTGATGCATCGGATGATTGGTGGGAGAGTAGGCTAAAGGTACATTAATAATTCTGAATATTTTTGTTTTTTTTCTTTTCTATGAGGTTATTGATAATTACTGTTATTAAACTATCATTTTATATGTAGATTGTGCCTGAAGCTCAAAAATTTAAAACATCAGGCATTGATCCTGAATTCGAAGGGAAGTTAGACCAAATGTTCATGGGGATAGTTGCAACAAGTGATAAAGCATGGGCACCTTCTTCTGATACACTCTGTAGTTATTTTTTTGAGGATGTTAACAATGAAATACCTGAAGAGAATGAAGAAGAAAATGTGAGAAACGATGTTCGCATTTTAATTGATGTTCACATTTCAAATGATGTTCACATTTTAAATGATGTTCAAATTGATGGAAACGATCAAAAAAGAAAAAAACCCTGAGATATCAAGTTCACATTTTAAAACTGGAAGAAAGAAATCCTCAAAGCAAATTAGAGGGGCTGCAAGATTGTCCAGTGAAATAGAAAAATTATGCAATTCAGATGACAATATGAGTCAAGCCACATCTAGTTTGACTCCTGTTATAGATCCATATGGTATTCCACAAGCAGTCAAAGTGCTCGACAGCATGTCGAAAGAAGTTCCAGAAGCTAGTCCGCTATACTTTTTTGCACTTAGATTATTGCTAAATAAGGACAAGCGAATTATGTTTTTATCAATTAATCCCAAGATTAGAGCTTTGTGGCTTAAGACGGAAATGGAGGATAGTTGAAAATTTTCTGATCTTCTAGTGTTTAGAGATATCTATTATGTGACTAAAAAAAAATGTTAAACTAGTTTTATCAATAGTTATTTATGTTTGGTTTTTGGATATTGAATTTATGTTATACTTATTTATGTGTAATCTACTTTTATTAATAGTTGTTTATATTTGGTCTTTTGATATTGAATTTATGTTCTACTTATTTATACTAAGTTATTTTTATCAATAGTTGTTTATATATGATTTTGGATGTTCAATTTTTTTCACAGGTGATGAGTATAGTTGAGAATTACAACGGTGATAAAAGTGATGATGAAAGGGAAAAGAAAGATATTTTACAATGCATGGAATGTTTTAACTGATTATTTGTTGTTGCATCTTCTTCTGTGCAATTATATCACGAGAAGTATGTATTGAAGCAACCATGCATGAATTCAAAATAGTCAGGTGAGACATGGATCCGTGTAACATCCTAAAAATTAGGGTTCTACATTTGCACAATTTCTTGTGTTTGGCTCATTAAGTATGTAGTATTTATTTCCATTGTGTCGTCCACCATCTATAAACCCATGGAATTGTTCAAGTGGGCACAACAAGCATGGTCATTTGAATATTAAACCAAAGTTTACATGTATTTGCCGTCCACTATTGAAGTTATGGAGGCATGGGATTTCATGTGGTTAAAACATTGTGGAATGGCCATGGTAGGGAACATAGAAAAGTGGCATTGGTAATTATATTATTTTATTCCAAGCCATAAGCTTGTACTGTCCATCAATGGCCATAAAGTTTTGTTTTTTTTTAATTGTTCACATGGGGCACTAAAAGAGTGGCCATATGCTTGTATTTTTTTATTCCCATCTTTACCTCCTAAACATGAAATTATGGCATGTGATTGTCGTCCACACATGGGAGCATAGGTTGGTGATTTCTTGGCTGAATGTACACCTAGGAAGATTCAAAATATATAGCCACCATACTTTGTTCTTCAAAAAGAAAAGAAAATAAAATATATACTCCACATTCGGTTAAGGGGAGTAAAAGAGAGGGGATCTTTGCTGTTGGACATTTTTGGTTTTGTTTGTAGGAGAGTGTGCCATTTTGCCTTATTGGAAGAAGAGAAGAAGCCGTAACCCATTTTGAAGCTTTTTCTCCTTTTGCATTTGGGGTTGCATTTATTCTCTTTGTTTTTACCAAAACCGTAGCACTTTGGCTTCGACTCTTTTTCTTTCTTTCATCTCTTTTTCCTTCAACGGTCATCATTTTCTCTCGAAGTACTCTAGCATAGCTGAATCCCCCTCCATCGCCCATTCGAAGTTTATTCTTTTGTTTAGCCTCACTTTAGCCGAACCTAGAGTTGTTGTCTTGCTGCTAGTGCCGAACCTTGTTATCCCTTTCGACTCATCCCTGTTATTAAGGTAATGGTTCTTTCTTCTTATTTCATGTTGTTTGTTCTTTCTTCTCTTGACTTGGCTAAGCCGAAGCTCTCATCTCTCGGCTAAGCTGAACTTAGCAACTTGTTTTTATTTTTAACTCTTTTTGTTCTCTTTTAATAAGGGCCGAATATTGGATGAAGGCTAACCCCTTTGGTACATCACTTATTTACTTTTAGGAACTCGTTGCAATAGCCAAGGTGCAAGGCCGAATTTTAGAACCTAGTAGGGAAGGATCACGATTGTGGTAAGTGACTCTTGTGGGTTAGTACTTTTGGGCTTTTAGAACCTTTAAGAAATCGAGGCTAACTTTTGATCGATTTTATTTTTAGGGGGCAATGAAGAGTGGTTTTTTAGGAAATCCAAATCCGGTGTGTAATCTCACACTCTGGTTTGTTCTGAAATGCTATGTTCGGTGAATCGGTAAAATTTCTGAATTTACCCTTAGAGGGTAAATTACCGAATTTACCTTTGGTGGGCAAATTACCGAATTACCCTTGGTGGGTAAAAATTTCTGAGTTTACCTTTGGTGGGTAAATTATCGAATTACCCTTAGTTGGTAAAATTACCAAATTACCCTTGAAGGGTAAATTACTGAAATACCTTTGGGATGCGAAATTACTAAAATACCCTTGGAGGGTAAATTACTGAAATACCTTTGGGTTGCGAAATTACTAAAATACTCTTGGAGGGTAAATTACTAAAATACCTTTGGGTTGTAAAATTACTAAAATACCCTTAGAGAGTAATTCTGGATTGCGAAATTACTAAAATACCCTCGATGGGTCGAATAACCATTTTACCCTTAGTGTTGTCTAGTAATGATTGTATGTTTATATTATATTTGCATATGATGATATGTTATTGCATTATATTATGTTGCATGGGTTTGGGAGATGATAAAAGGGGAAGTGCTATTCTGTGACTCTGTCACAAGTGGTCTGGGACCACAGTGGTTTGGAACCACGTATACATACGATTATCAGTGACTTGTCCTAGTGGTCTGGGACCACAGTGGCTTGATGCCACGGGTGTTCGGCGATTCAGGAGACCTATAGGATGGAAAACTAGGTTGGGTTGGGCTACATTGCGTACATTTTTAATATACTATGTTGTGTGGGCTAAGGCCCAATGTGCAACTGTGGGCCCGAATGTATTATAAGGGGAATTACACACTGAGTCTCGGTGACTCACCCCTCTGTTTAATTTTACAGGTAATAGCTAGATCGTGGATTTGGAGCCGAATCGGACTCGAGGTGGCCACGCAGAATTTTTCTAGCAAATTTGGTTTCTTTATCTAAACTCACTATTAATTTTGGGTTTTTATTATGTAATAAGGCTACTATAACTTTAAATTGGGTTTTAGATTTTAATGCTGATATTGCATGTTTTATGAACTGTTGAATATGAGGATTTTCAGAAAATTTAAAAATATAAATAAATAGTTTTTTTAAGTACTTAATAAAAGATGGATTGCAAGTAACTAATTAATTCAGAGTTTTTATTAAAACAGTAACATCATTTTAAAATGTCACTTTACAAAAACCTTGATTTTGACTTTTGTAAAATAACAGATTTGCTTACAATTTTTTGATTTGATTAAAAAGAGGTCGGCACAAAACTTTCAAACAAAACTGTAAAAATGTTTTTCAACACAGACATTTAACAAAAACGGTTTCTAAGTCACATTGTTTCATTAAAATTTCAAAACCTCCAATCCTGTAATATACCAGATTTGGTCGTAGCGTATTGACCGGGTTTGGGGTGTTACAATTGTGGTATCAGAGCCTAGGTTTACAAAACTCGGCTGTGAGTTTGGAGTTCAAAATGTTTTCAAAATTTAGAAAATGGTTTAGAAAAAAATACCTGTTTCTAGAAGCGTGGCACCCGAGTCTTCGGCACCAATCCGCACGGTAAGTTCATTGATTATTGCTTGGATTTTTATGAAATGTTGTGATGGATAGTTTTAAGAAATACAACTCTAAGAATAGAGACCCTTAGAAATATTTCTTGCGAAAACCTACTTCTGATACTAATTTTATAAGACTGTTCGGTAATAAACAGTGGAAGAAGTACTAATTCATAAAACTTATAATCAGATTAAGTGAAATCGGTAGTCGTGAGCGGCCGTGGATGTGGACGTGGTATGCACGGTCATGGACGTGGACGTGGTATGCGCGACCGTGGTGGAGGCCGGGGTGTTGAATCTACACCTTCAGAATCAGGGCATGGCCGGAAGGTGAAGTGCCAGCATCACCAGTTGCCGAAGCAGGGTTTCAGGACCAAACCTGGGGAGACGATGCTGTGTCTCAAGCTATGTTGCGTGTTTTGGAGCGGGTTGCTGGAGCAAGCACGGGATCAGTAGCTCGAAAATCTGTTTCTGAGTGACTCCGAACTAATGGGGCTGAGATATTTAGGGGCATTTCTGGTGTGGCTCCTAATGTAGCTGAGTACTGGCTGGAAGCGGTGGAACAGATCATGGACAAGCTTGATTGTACCGCAGAGGAGAAGTTGAGAGGGGTTGTGTCCCTTCTCAGGGATGAGGCATACCAATGGTGGCTCACGGTAAGGGATGGTACGATAATTGACCGTATTACCTGGGACTTATTTAAGTCTGCGTTCCAGGGAAAGTATATTGGTCGAACTATGTGGATGCTCAAAGAAGGGCATTTCTAAACTTGGTCCAGGGGCATAAGTCAGTGGCTGAATATGAGGCGGAATTCCTGCGTTTAAGCCGTTATGCTCGGGGTATCGTTGCAACAGATCACGAGCGTTGTGTCCGATTTGAGGATGGTCTGAAGGACGAGTTGCGAGTACTGATAGCTCCACAACGGGAAAGGGAGTTTGCTGTTCTAGTTGAGAAGGCTAAAATACCTGAAGAGGTGAAGCAATCTGAGAGGCAGAACAGGGATAAGGACAGGGGTAGGAACAAGATGAATTTTGGGTCGTCAGGATCTGCTAAGAATTTCCAGAAGAGGCCTAGGTTGGATGGATCGGGTCGAGTTACGAGGCCTGTTGGTGTTGGTCGATCTCAGCAGTTTGCTAGATGTGGGAATTATCATTTAGGGGAGTGTTGGGCAAAGAGTAAAAGATGTTTTAGGTGTGGATCTATAGATCATTTGGTGAGGGATTGTCCACAAGAGCCGAACAGGGCACGACCAGTAGGTCAAGGTTATGCACAGACTGCAAGGGATGGTCAGCAGCCGTTGAGAGGTCGTGGTCCGACTAAAGGAGGAAATGGATTTGGCCGAGGGTGAGGAGCACCGGGCAGAGGTGCTGGGAATACAGATACGAGACAGCCTGGGTTAGTCTATGTAGCTAGACGCCAAGAGGATGAAGATGCACCAGACGTCATAACCGGTACGTTTCTTATTTTTGGGTTGCCCTTTACTGCACTGATAGATATTGGGTCTACACATTCGTATGTTGCTAGTACTGTGTCTGGAACTTTGAACATAGAATCTGAGGTTGCTTCTAGAGAGATGACTATGATTAGCCCTTTAGGACAATCTGTAGTGGTGAACAAACTCTTTAGGGGTGTGCCTTTAGAAGTTCAATGGATAGTTTTCTCGGCTGACTTGATGGAGTTGCCGTTCAGCGAGTTCGATTTGATCTTAGGCATGGACTGGTTAGTTAAGTATTGAGGAAACCTGGATTGTGCTGCTAAGCGCATGGTGTTGAAAACTCCCGAGGATAAGGAGGTGCTAGTGATAGGCGAAAGGAGGAATTACCTGTCCAATGTGGTGTCTGCTTTAAAGGCCGAAAGGATGGTGCGAAAAGGGTGTGAGGCATTCTTAACTTTTATCAGTGCTCTAGAGGCCAAAGAGTTGACTGTAAAGGATGTTAGAACGGTGAAAGAGTTCTCTGATGTTTTTCCAAAAGAGCTTCCAGGGTTACCTCCGGATCGCGAGGTGGAATTCGGTATTGGTCTTCTTCCGGGAACAGCGCCAGTGTCTATTGCTCCATATAGAATGGCGCCAAAGGAGTTGGTGGAACTGAAAGACCAAATTCAGGAACTGTTGGACCGGGGTTTTATCCGACCCAATGTGCCACCGTGGGGAGCGCCGGTGTTGTTTGTTAAGAAGAATGATGGGTCAATGCGGATGTGCATTGACTATAGGCAGTTAAACAAGTTGACAATTAAGAACAAGTTCCCGCTACCTAGGATAGACGATCTGTTTGATCAGTTGCGAGGCGTTTTGGTCTTCTCAAAGATAGACTTGAGGTCAGGTTATCACCAACTTAAGGTCAAGGAGGCAGATATTCATAAGACAGCTTTTCGAACTCTTTATGGTCACTACGAGTTCCTGGTGATGTCGTTTGGGTTGACAAATGCAACAGCTGCGTTTATGGACATGATGAACCAGGTATTTCAACCCTATTTGGATCGGTTTGTCGTGGTGTTCATAGACGATATTTTGGCTTATTCAAGTTCGGAAGAGGAACATGATTCGCATCTTCGGGTGGTTCTGCAAATTCTGAGGGAGAAACAGTTGTACGCCAAATTCAGTAAGTGTGAATTTTGGCTGAAGGAAGTTACTTTTCTGGGACATGTGGTGTCTGCTGAAGGAATTAGGGTTGATCCCCGAAAAATTGAAGCCGTGTTGGATTGGAAACCGCCTAGGTCTGTGTAGAAATTCAGAGTTTTCTTGGCCTAGCTGGGTATTACAGAAGGTTTGTAGAGGGATTCTCATTAATAGCCGCACCGTTAACCAAGTTGTTACGGAAAGGGGTACCGTTTGTCTGGTTGGATAAGCAACAGGAAAGTTTTGAGAAGCTGAAGAGGATCTTAATTGAGGCTCCAGTGTAGATTCAGCCTGAGGCTGGAAAGGAGTTTGTCGTATACTGTGATGCGTCGCACACGGGTTTGGGATGTGTGTTGATACAGGAAGGGAAGGTGGTAGCATATGCGTCCCGGCAGTTGAGACCGCATGAAGTGAATTATCCAACGCATGATCTGGAGTTAGCTGCGGTAGTGTTCGCTTTAAAGATTTGGAGACACTACCTATATGGGGAAAAGTCCATTATCTACACAGACCACAAGAGCCTAAAATATCTCCTTACCCAAAAGGAGTTGAATTTAAGGCAGTGGAGATGGATTGAGTTGCTGAAAGACTATGATTGTTCGATCGAGTATCACCCGGGTAAAGCCAATGTGGTGGCTGATGCGTTGAGCCGTAAGGTAATATCGGACTTGAGGGCAATGTTCGCCCATCTCAGCTTGTATGATGATGGAAGTGTGTTAGTGGAACTTCAAGTGAAGCCCTCTTGGGTCAGTCAAATAAAGGAGAAGCAATTTTCTGATGAGTCGCTAAGTTCGAAACTTCAGTTAGTGGCAGGTGGTGAGACAAAAGATTTTAGTGTGAGCAGTGATGGGGTATTATGCTTTCGAGGAAAGACTTGTATGCCAAGAGATTCTAAGTTAAGACAGAAGATCTTGCAGGAAGTGCATAGTAGCCCATACGCTATGCATCCTAGTAGGAGTAAGATGTATCAGGATTTGCGTGAACAGTTCTGGTGGCCAGGTCTGAAGCAAGAAGTTACCGAGTTTGTGAGTAAGTGCTTGACGTGTCAACAGGTGAAGGCGGAACATCAGTTGCCTTCGGGGTTGCTACAGCCAGTGAAAATTCCACTTTGGAAGTGGGAGAGGATAACGATGGATTTTGATAGTGGGCTACCTCTTACGCCTACTAAGGAAGATTTAGTGTGGGTAGTTGTCGATCGGTTGACGAAGTTTGCTCACTTCATACCGGTTCGAGTGGATTATTCACTTCAGAAGTTAGCTAAGCTGTATGTAGCAGAGATTGTGAGGTTACATGGGGTACCAGTGTCTATCATTTCAGACAGAGACCCCAAGTTTACGTCGCGATTCTGGAAGGCACTACATCAAGCATTGGGTACAAGACTAGATTTCAGCATGACGTTTCATCCACAGACTGATGGCTAGTCTGAGAGGGTAATCTAGATTCTGGAAGATATGCTGAGAGGGTGTATGATCGACTTCAGGGGTAGTTGGGAGGATTTTCTACCATTGGCAGAGTTTGCATACAGTAATAGCTATCAATCCAGTATTAAAATGGCACCCTATGAAGCGTTGTATGGTCGTAAGTGTCGTACCCCTGCCTGCTGGACAGAGTTGGGTGAGCCACAGTTGTTGGGTCCGAAATTTGTTTCGGAAGCAGAGGAAAAGGTTAAGTTGATTCGGACTCGGTTGAAGGAAGCTTCTGACAGGCAGAAATCTTATGCAGATCTGAAGTGTAAGGAGATAGAGTTCTCAGTGGGTGATCGGGTTTTTCTGAAAGTTTCGCCTTGGAAGAAAGTTTTAAGGTTTGGACGAAAGGGCAAGCGGAGCCCCAGGTTTATCGGACCTTATCGTGTGTTGAAGCGTGTGGGACCAGTAGCTTATCAGCTCGAACTACCTTCAGAATTGAGACAGATCCATGATGTATTCCATGTCTTGATGTTAAGGCGTTACCGTTCGGATCCATCTCATATAGTGCCAGCGGAAGAAATCGAAGTAAGGCCTGACTTATCTTTTGAAAAGGAACCAGTTCAGATCTTAGACCGAGATCTTAAAGTTTTGCGGAGGAAGACGGTTCCGTTGGTTAAAGTGTTGTGGCGGAATCATGGTTCCGAGGAAGCTACATGGGAGCCAGAGGATGTGATGCGACAACCATACCCTCACCTCTTTTGATCAGGTAAATTTCGAGGACGAAATTTCTTTAAGGGGGTAGAACTGTAACATCCTAAAAATTGGGTTCTGCATTTGCACAATTTCTTGTGTTTGGCTTATTAAGTATGTAGTATTTATTTCCAGTATGTCGTCCACCATCTATAAACCCATGGAATTGTTCAAGTGGGCACAACAAGCATGGTCATTTGAATATTAAACCAAGGTTTACATGTATTTGCCGTCCACTATTGAAGTTATGGAGGCATGGGTTTTCATGTGGTCAAAACATAGTGGAACGGCCATGGTAGGGAACATAGAGAAGTGGCATTGGTAATTATATTATTTTATTCCAAGCCATAATCTTGTACTGTCCATCAATGTGTTGGAACGCCGGTACCCCATGGCGCAGCAGAATAAAATTAGATCCGGCGATCCAAATCATGGATCCATGTGTGAGGAACAAATCGGGGTGAAATAAAGGTTTCGAAATTACCAAAACTTCAATCTGAGTAGACAGCGACGCCTTGGCAACAAGAGTTTTGATCTACTGTCGAATCAAGCCTCAACCCTTTCCGATGTCGGCCTCTACGTAATCCACCAGGTTTGACTATGAACGGAAGAAATCTCCAAAACTGTTTTGGAGGCTTATTTGCTTGACGGCTGCTAGACCTAACAAGCAATCACTTAGGGTTTTCATGTTGAGTTTTGTCTCCTTTTAATACCTTTTATAATGGGTGCCTTTCTCATTGGGCCTTTTATAATAGGTATCCTCTTAATTGGGCCTTTTATAATTGGTATCTCTTGAATGTATTACAAGATTAAATAAATACAATAAAGTTTTTAACCAAAAAATTATAATTACATTAATTATATTTGAAAATTATAATTACATTAATTATAATAAGGATTCCGGTAAACTATATTTATTTAAATTTATATATGAATCAAATTCATATATTAATAAAATTATGTTATCATTATGTGTACAACATCCTTGTACATATAATATGTTCAATATTTGATTGCCCAATTAAATTAATTCTTTAATTAATTTAATTTATGTGACAACCAAGCACAATACCAACTATATTTTATTCCGTTCATTTCAACCATAAGGTGTGACCCTGTAGGTTCTTGCAACGTTAGCAGTAATACTAGAACGATTCTATTGTCACAGACAATGAGTGGCATCTAGCAATGCATCATTGCTACCTAAGTTACAAGAAGTCATGATTCGACATAACCTTTCGTGATTAACCTTTCATGCATTAATCCTTAAGTCCTTTATCTCTGGAACGGATACAAGTCATGGGATAGTCACACTTGCATAGTCCATCCCATGTTTCTTGATATCTTGAGTAGACTATGATATACAAATTAGTATGACATCTCATATCAACTTATTTGAGCATGGCCATGCATTTCTAGTCTCACTCAATCAAGTGGCCTAAGTTATTACTCCTATTATGTAGGAGGGACTTATCCTTTATTGATCAACCATATCCCTCTACATAGATTGTGGTATATCCAACATCAGCCTTTATAGAACAACCTGTTACGGTGTACGTTTGACTGTATCAAAATATACAACTCACGATGCTGGGATAATAATGATCTCAAGTCTGAGGATCATATACATATTAATCACTATGAGTAATGTTGTGACAATTACATAATAATCCAAGAAACATACTCATAGCGGGTCAATCCAATATGTTGTTCTCTAACACACATATTCATGCATTGATTTTGACACTCCATATCAATGACAACTCCTTATCATCAATCAACTATATGTTAGTCTTAATGCATTATTATTGTCCTAGTCAACAATAATACTCGACTAAGGATCTTTTAAGAATAATCATATTATTCTCAGGACATTATTATAAAACAGTTTATCTATACACACAGAAAGAAAAACTGAAATAATAATGACAACGCTTTATATTAATAAACATGGTAAATTAAGTATGTTATTACAACCATCTCATGATTGATCTTTGGGCATACTCTTACACAATGGCCATAAAGTTTTGTTTTTTTTAATTGTTCACATGGGGCACTAAACGAGTGGCCATATGCTTGTATTTTTTTATTCCCATCTTTACCTCCCAAACATGAAATTATGGCATGTGATTGTCGTCCACACATGGGAGCATAGGTTGGTGATTTCTTGGCTGAATGTGCACCTAGGAAGATTCCAAATATATAGCCACCATACTTTGTTCTTCAAAAAGAAAAGAAAAGAAAATATATACTCCACATTCGGTCAAGGGGAGTAAAAGAGAGGGGATCTTTGCTGTTGGACATTTTCGGTTTTGTTTGTAGGAGAGTGTGCCATTTTTCCTTATTGGAAGAAGAGAAGAAGCCGTAATCCATTTTGAAGCTTTTTCTCCTTTTGCATTTGGGGTTGCATTTATTCTCTTTGTTTTTACCAAAACCGTAGCACTTTGGCTTCGACTCTTTTTCTTTCTTTCATCTCTTTTTCCTTCAACGGGCATCATTTTCTCTCGAAGTACTCTAGCATAGCCGAATCCCCCTCCATTGCCCATTTGAAGTTTATTCTTTTGTTTAGCCTCACTTTAGTCGAACCTAGAGTTGTTGTCTTGCTGCTAGTGCCGAACCTTGTTATCCCTTTCGACTCATCCCTGTTATTAAGGTAAGGGTTCTTTCTTCTTATTTCATGTTGTTTGTTCTTTCTTCTCTTGACTTGGCTAAGCGGAAACTCTCATCTCTCGGCTAAGCCGAACTTAGCAACTTGTTTTATTTTTAACTCCTCTTGTTCTCTTTTAATAAGGGCCGAATATTGGATGAAGGCTAACCCCTTTGGTACATCACTTATTTACTTTTAGGAACTCGTTGCAATAGCCAAGGTGCAAGGCTGGATTTTAGAACCTAGTAGGGAAGGATCACGATTGTGGTAAGTGACTCTTGTGGGTTAGTACTTTTGGGCTTTTAGAACCTTTAAGAAATCGAGGCTAACTTTTGATCGGTTTTATTTTTAAGGGGCAACGAAGAGTGGTTCTTTAGGAAATCCAAATCAGGTGTGTAATCTCACACTCTGGTTTGTTTTGAAATGCTATGTTCGGTGAATCGATAAAATTTCTGAATTTACCCTTAGAGGGTAAATTACTGAATTTACCTTTAGTGGGCAAATTACCGAATTACCCTTGGTGGGTAAAAATTTCTGAGTTTACCTTTGGTGGGTAAATTACTGAATTACCTTTGGGCTAAAATTACCAAATTACCATTAATGGGTAAAATTACCGAATTACCCTTGGTTGGTAAAATTACCAAATTACCCTTGAAGGGTAAATTACTGAAATACCCTTGGGTTGCGAAATTACTAAAATACCCTTGGAGGGTAAATTACTGAAATACCCTTGGGTTACGAAATTACTAAAATACCCTTGGAGGGTAAATTACTGAAATACCTTTGGGTTGCGAAATTACTAAAATACCCTTAGAGGGTAAATTACTAAAATACCCTTGGATTGCGAAATTACCAAAATACCCTCGATGGGTCGAATAACCGTTTTACCCTTAGTGTTGTCTAGTAATGATTGTATGTTTATATTATATTTGCATATGATGATATGTTATTGCATTATATTATGTTGCATGGGCTTGGGAGATGATAAAAGGGGAAATGCTATTCTGTGACTCTGCCACAAGTGGTCTGGGACCACAGTGGTTTGCAACCACGGATACATACGATTATCAGTGAGTTGTCTCAGTGGTCTGGGACCACAGTGGGTTGGCCCCACGTATACTTATCAGAGATCGTCACAGTGGTCTGGGACCACAATGGGTTGGCCCCACGTTTATATATTCTATGACTCTGTCATAAGTGGTCTGGGACCACAGTGGCTTGATGCCACGGGTGTTTGGCGATTCAGGAGACTTAGAGGATGGAAAACTAGGTTGGGCTGGGCTACATTGCGTACATTTTTAATATAGTATGTTGTGTGGGCTAATGCCCAATGTGCAATTGTGGGCCCGGATACATTATAAGGGGAATTACACACTGAGTCTCGGTGACTCACCCCTCTGTTTAATTTTATAGGTAATAGCTAGATCGTGGATTTGGAGCCGAAGCGGACTTGAGGTGGCCACGCAGAATTTTTCTAGCAAATTTGGTTTCTTTATCTAAACTCACTATTAATTTTGGGTTTTTATTATGTAATAAGGCCGCTATAACTTTAAATTGGGTTTTAGATTTTAATGCTGATATTGCATGTTTTATGAACTGTTGAATATGAGGATTTTCAGAAAATTTAAAAATATAAATAAATAGTTTTTTTTAAGTACTTAATAAAAGATGGATTGCAAGTAACTAATTAATTCGGAGTTTTTATTAAAACAGTAACATCATTTTAAAATGTCACTTTACAAAAACCCTTGATTTTGACTTTCGTAAAATAACAGATTTGCTTACAATCTTTTTGATTTGATTAAAAAGAGGTCGGCACAAAACTTTCAAACAAAACTGTAAAAACATTTTTCAACACAGACATTTAACAAAAACGGTTTCTATGTCACATTGTTTCATTAAAATTTCAAAACCTCCAATCCTGTAACATACCAGATTTGGTCGTAGCGTATTGACCGGGTTTGGGGTGTTACAATCCAAGAGATCCTTGACGGTCACGAATCACGTTGTATGATTAATTTTAGGATGTCTAAAATGGTATTCACAAGTTTGTTGAGAGTTTTAGAGACAAGATACAACTTGCAAACATCAACAAACATATCTTCTAGTGAAATGTTGGGAATTTTTTTATACATCTTGGTCACCGGTGCAAAAGTATCCCAATATCGAGAAAGATTTCAAAGGTCTGGATCAACAATAAGTTGATATTTTGCAATTGTGCTTGAGAAAGTTTCAAGGATGGCCACTGATCTAATTGCACCCGAAGATCCTTTTTTTAGCTCAATACCCGAACAAATACGTAATGATTCTAGATATATGCCGCATTTTAAGGTTAAAATTTAATTTTATCTTATTATATTTTTAATATTTTTGGTCGACTAAAAATATGCACGAGACTAATATGATTATTTGTTCAGGATTGCATAGGTGCAATTGATGGTACTCATATTGCCGCTATTCTTCCACCAAATGAACAAATTCCCTATATTGGAAGAAAAGGCATCCCTACTCAAAATGTTATGGCAGTATGTGATTTTAATATGTGTTTCACCTTTGTCATGGCTGGATGGGAAGGATCGGCACATGACATTAGAATATTCCTTGATGCAATTCGAGATCCAAAATAGGGATGAGCGTTCGATCGAATCGAATGAAAAAATTTCGAGTTAATCGAGTTGACGAATCATATTTTATCATCCTAATTTGATTTGAAATTTTCTCGAATCGAGTCGAGTGAGATGAAATTTGAATCGAATCGAATCGAAATATTTATTCGAGTTAAATTTTAAAAAATAATTTTGGGTCCTTGTAACCATTGTCATCTATCGTAATAAAATTTGTCCACCTTAACCCAAATTTTTTATTAACTTTCACACCAAATAATTTATTTATTAATCTTTTATATACGGGTTAGCTTCTTTGCTTGTTTAGTTCTTTCAATTATCTTCAGATATTTGTCATTATGTATTTTGGAATTAAAAAATATATTAAATGTAAAAATATGATTTTTTAATAAAAGTTATTTTAAAGCTAAAATGTGAAACTGATACCAATATAAAATTTTAACACGAATATTTTATGGCATAATTAATAACTCATTTTTAATATAAATATTCAATATGACTAAACAATTCAATAATATAAATAATATAAAATGTGAAATTTAATTTAATAATATAAATAGTAGATATAAATAAAATTATTACTATGTATGTTTAGTGATTTTTTTTGGATAATTTTGATTTTTTATTTGAGAGTAAAGGGTGAGAAGTAAAAGTTTAGGGGGAAAATAAAAAGTTTTGGAGAATAAAAGTTTGAGGGAAAATAAATAGGGGGAGTAAAATTTTGAAGGAAAATATTAAAAAAAAATTGGAGGGGGGATGGGTTTGGGGTAGATGGGAGGTGAGATGGGAAGGGAGTAAAAGTTGTAGGGGAAAAGTGGGAGGGAGTAAAAATTTTGGGGGAAATAAAAAGTTTTGAGGGTTTTTGGGAGTAAAATTTTGAAAAAAAGTAAATGGGAGAGTAAAATTTTGGTGGCAAATGGATTTTGGGTAGATTGGGGGGTTGGGATGGGAGGAGAGTAAAAGTTTTGGGGGGAAAGTGGGAAGGAGTAAAAGTTTTGAGGGAAAAATAAAAAGGTTTGGGAGTTTGGGGTAAAAATGTAAAATATTATAGTTTGATATTCGAAATTGAAACACCCCAAACCCGGCCCACGAGCCTTGACCGGATCTGGTATGTTCCTCGATGTAAACCGGTTCGAATTTCTTTTGTTACATAGGAAAAACTTGTGTGTTTTGAAAGAAAGTTTGTTTTGGGTTGGGCTCAAGTTGAGAACAAGTTTTATCTTATGTCGAAATCCTTTTATGTTAGGTGATAAAACATTTAGAGTTTATTTTAAATAAATTTACTTAATCTTATAACCATTAAAAATTCGTAACAAAATAAATAAAAGAAAAATAAAGTAGTTCAACTATGGCCTTATTACATCAAATAATTCCCAAAAATAAATTAAAGTGCTTAAATAGAATAAAAGTCCAAATAATAAAATTTTCCTTGCTGTGCATGGCCACCTTTGTGCTCCTGCCGACCCGGTCCATTACTGATCATCACCTGGAAGAAAATATTCCCCAACGGGGTGAGTCAAACAGACTCAATGTGTAACCAACACTATAACTTAACAATTCAGGCATACAATGTCATATCACATACTTATTCATATAACAGATATAAAGTAATGATGTAAACCCGAACCCAAGCCTAGATCCCATCCGCTACACGTCACCCGTACCAACCTGCACACCGTGGGGACTACTAAGTCAACCCTCCATCCGCTACACACCATCGAAGGCAGTCGCTGCAATCGACGTGCTCATCGCCCTCATAAAATTCGTGGTCTTAGGTCACCACATTCAGATATCGTGGTCTTAGGTTACCACATTCAAATATCGTGGTCTTAGGTCACCATATTCAGATATCGTGGTCTTAGGTCACCACATTCAGATATCGTGGTCTTATGTCACCACATCCAGATATCGTGGTCTTAGGTCACCACATTCACTTCCCCTTTCATATAACCCGTATGCCCCATATCATACATATCATGCACATCATGCCTTAGTTTACATTCTTATCACTTTTCACATGTTACATATATAACATAATTTCATATTCCTAGTAGGAGTAGGAAACGTACCTGAGTACTTTTGTACCATTACATGGTACCTTGGCCATATTCTTACACATTCTTATAGTCACATACATATTAATTTTTGCCATAAATATATCAAGAAATAGTGTGAGGTACACACCTGATTCGCTTAAGGTTTCCAATCCAAATCCCGAAAAGCTTGATCTAATGCCTTAGATCTTAGATCTCTACATTTAATCAATCATTTAATACTTAGTAAAGAGCCATTCGGCCATAAATCCAAATCCTAGTAGGATTAGTACACTAAAACTTACCTTGTTGCCGATTGACTTAAGAATCAAGTCCCGAAACTTTGTATCCTTCTTTCTTGAAATCGGCAATCACTAGATTACTTGAATAGATTAGTTTCGGTTTTTGAATGAATCTTAATTATGAAATAGACCTTTGGCCGAATGTACATATATGTACTTACCTTGCTTTTAAATCCCGAAACTCACCGAATAACTAGGGAACACGCGGCCTATGGTGCAGCTTCGGGAAAAAAATTTCACCTTCCTTGTAGTCGACACGTAGTAAATCCCGAAAGGCCCTTCAAAGTGTCGGCCAAAGATATGGATGGCATGAGAATCTAAATTTCGGCTTAAAGAAAAGAACCAAAACGATGTCAATAACATCCTTACCTTTAATATTGAAATCGACAACACTTGATATCCCGAAATTCCTCCCCTAATGTTGTAGTCGACACACCTTGGCTTGAATCCTCAGAAATATTCGGCTTTTAGGAGATTGAGAGAACAAGAATAAGAGAATAGGGTGTAGAAGGATTCGGCCAAAGAGAATCAAAAAGAAAAAGAGGATGATGAGCAGAGAGAACTCGGCAGAGAGAAGAAAGAAAAGAGTGGAGAAATTTGCTAGAGATTTTCGGCAGAGTCTTCAAGGAAAAAGAAAATAATGCAGAATGGCCTCTCTTTTCCTTTTATAGCCAAATTTACTAGGCCAAGACTCCCTTACTTGGCCATCACTCTTCTATTTTGATAGCTTTATCACTTTAATTATCACCTAAAACTTAATCCAATAATTATCTCTTATCTCTTAATAAAAATATCAATAAAAATCCATCATTTATCCATCTATTTGCCGAATTTTAACAACAATAAAACACCTCCCTATAGAGCCTTAATGCCGTCCACTTCTCTTGTTCCTGGCACCAAAATAAAATTCTTTTATTTGCTCCCCAAGTGACTCGAACCCAGGCCCAATTGCACCTGCTTGTGGCGTCAACTCCAGAGGCCCTAAGTGGCACCTCCAAGCCACTTAGACAAGCCCAATTGTATGTCATATTTCACCCATAAATTTTCTTAAGGCCACCCTGCTTTACTTCCCTCTCTTAACCTCAGAACTTAACTTTTCCTAAAACGTTTCCTTACATTTCCTTACATTTCCTTACATTTCCTTACATTTCCAAGTTTCCAAAAATGTTCGTTTGCCTCCTTTAAACTTAACATTTCTTACATTTCCAAGTTTCCAGAAATGTTCACTTTCCTCTTTTGAACTTAACATTTCTTACATTTCCAAGTTTCCAGAAATGTCCACTTTCCTCTTTTGAACTTAACATTTCTTACATTTCCAGGACAAGACATTTCCTTACGTCTTAGGGTTCCTAAAACTTCTCAGAACACATCCAACACACCCTCTGAGCCCACTATCTCATGAATTATGCACGAACGCATAACCCCTAATCTAGGATGTTACAGAAATATTCGAGTTATTCGAATTCGAAAACTCAACTCGATTCGAACTCGAAATTCAAAAAAAATCGAGTTGACTCGAATAACTCGAATAACTCGATTCGTTTAACTCGAAATTCGAAATTTTTTTCGATTTTTTCGAGTCGAATCGAGTTTTGCTCACCCCTAATCCAAAATACAAATTTTCGCACCCACCAAATGGTTAGATATTTTATTTGTATGTGATTTTTTAAAAAATAAAGTATAAGTTCTTTAATTGATAATATTTATTAAAAAAAATATTGAACTAATTGTTTGTTTATTATGACATGTAGGAAAATATTATCTTGTTGATTCTGGATATCCTCAAATGAAAGGTTATCTTGGACCATATAGAGGTCAGCGATATCATTTACCTGACTTTCGTAGAGGTAGTTCAGTATTTGGTAAAGAAGAGATATTCAATCATTCACATTCATCATTACGTAGTGTGATTGAACGAACTTTTAGTGTTTTGAGAAAAAATGGGTCATTTTAAGGGATATGCTAAGTTATAGTTTTGAAAAGCAAACGATGATCGTTGTTGCTGCAATGACGATACATGATAAACCGTAATTATAACATAATTTAGTCCCATATTTAGCTTGTTTTTGGATGATTTATCCCTCAATTTATGTAAAAAAGTGCTCTTAATCCTTTCTTTTCATGTCTTATACCCAGGAAAGCACCCGAGGATGAAAAGAACACAAAACGGGCCTAAAACGGAGTAAATGGGTGATCACTGAAATCAGAGCTTTAAAACTTTATAAAAGAATGATCGAACCTGGAGACTAACTCTGACAACGATTAAAAGCAAGTGTACCTATTGAACAGTAGTATAGCTTAGGCAAGACCGGATTATCGAACCCAAAGGAACTAAAAATATTAATACTTACTTTCTTTTTATTATTTAGCCTTAAAAATAGTGTGAAGTTGCTTTAACTAAATTGACGACTACTAAGCTAAAGACACAAAAACAAAAAGAACGAATTGGAAAATAACTTGAAGAAAAACTCAATTGATTACGACGATACCCTCATGAAGAATCCACCTAGACTTCACTTGTTATCTAACCCTGAACTATATGATTTCTTTACTTAGCTTGATCCGTAAGACTCCTTAACCTATATTAAACCCTCTCTCGAGGCAAATAACGTCTAACCGAGGTTAATTAGTGGAACTCTCGTTCGCTTATAATAACCCCCTAGGATAGCTGTAAATCGATCAATGCTCCCATATTAGGTTTCACCCTAATCCCGCAAAATCTCGTCACCCTATCTCTAGGCGTGCGATCAACTCGGCTTAACTATGTTAGATCTACTCTTAGGTAGGGTCTATTCCTCCTCCACCTAAGCACATCAGATTTGGATTAAGCAATATAATTAAGAACAAACTAAGTATTTATCATATAACTTAGAAATCAAAAAACAAGATTCATTTAGGTTTCATCCCCTTCAGGTATCTGAGGGGTTTAGTTCATAATGAATAAAAAGAATATCTCAAGAGAAAAGATAAAACAAAACATAAGAAATCCCTAAAACCCCCTAAAGGAATTGAAGGAGAAATTCGCCGTCTTGAGTATAACTCCGGCTTCTTGGGATGGATCAATTGGCTATCCTCGTGTTATTCCCCAAATCTGACCTTCTCGGCTTGGCTCTTTGGCCTAGCTTTGGCGCCTTTTCAAAGGTGGCACTTAAGGATATATATAGGCTTTTGGAATTTGATTTTTTCTCCCTAAGTATCTTTCTCCCTAAGTATCCTTTTCCGACTGAAATTGCTCTTTCCAGCGATAAAGGCACGGCCATGGCACACCCCCGTGTGGATCGAGTTCAGACCGTGTTCGAATTTCTAACTTGAGGCACGACCGTGTGAGGCGGGGTTGAGGCCGTGCTCTAGGTGATCATCGAGGCACGGTCGTGTGTGGTTTGGGCCAGGCCGTGTTGATTTCGTACTAAGGCCCATTTACTCTGTTTTGGGCCCATTTTGTGTTCTTTTCATCCTTGGGTGCTTTCCTCGGTATAAGACATGAAAAGAAAGGATTAAAAGCACCTTTTTATATAAATTAAGGAATAATTCATCCAAAAGTAAGCTAAATGTGGGATTAAAATATGTTATAATTACGGTTTATCAAATACCCCCACACTTAAGCTTTTGCTTGTCCTCAAGCAAAATTCTCAACTTACAATTAAAACGAACTTTCCATGATTCATAATTCCTATCAGCAACGCCTTATCAAAATTCATAGATAATTCATACATGGATAATTCAATTCAAAGAGTCCTAAAGATTCAAACAAGATAAGTCATAAGTTTGTACTTCGAAAACATAGGTGTCTCCCCTTATTTAAATACTTACCTTTTCAATTCAAAACTGACAAGGATTGATATCCTCACTAAATATTCACTCAAATCACTCTAAAGTTTTTAAGGTTCAGGAAAAGATCGCTCATAAGTCAAACCTGAAAAGTTAATCCCATAGGCTTGCCTGAAAATCAAGTCTTCACCACTGTAACATGAGATGATAAATAGATCAAAAGGTCTTTGTTAGGGTTGTAACGGGGCTAGGGTTGAAGGTATGGTTACAGGCTGAAATTAGAAGGTTAGAATCGAGATTGAATTGACACGTACCTACCTAAAAATTACAAAATTTCATCAATTGAAAAGTAATAAACCTACTAATACGAGCTTTTCTTTTGAAAATAAACTTTGATGGGGTAAGCTCACTTTTTATACTACTAATATTGAATACTTAAAATTTTTTTTTTAAGAACAAACTAAATAATACAAGATACATTTAACTACCAATATAATATACTTGGGTAACTTGATCAAATCAAATCTCGATTAAGGGGTAGTAAAAAGAAAGGGTGGTAACAAATACAAAGGGGCTTTGAGTTAATATTAGTGGGTGAGTTAATAAAAAAAAAAGGGTTTGTTAGGATCAACGGGGTTCACTAAGGGTTAATTGTAAAGGTAGGCTATTTAGTGGAGTAAGTGGGTTAAAACCTAGGTGCCTTTATCATCTCTGTATTGTCAAATCATAACTGTGGTCTCAATATGTATAAACAAGGCAAGTTCTAGAATAACAGTTCATAGTTGACACACTCATAATCAAAGAATGAGCACGAAAAAGAATGTATGCTTTATAAGGTTCAAAATCTCACAAAAATTATAGGTGTTTTGACATCATCCTCGTGAATTTCAAATTTCAAGGTAGTATTCAAATTTAGGTTAACAACCTAACAAAAATTTTAATTCTTAAAAAACAGACTTATCATGCTTGATTCTCTAGTATTCTTCAAATTTAACCATCAATGTACAATTAACTATGACTTATTCTAAAGCATGTCAATAAAAATCACAAATCATCAGAAATTTCATCCTAATTAGTAAAATGACAAATTTGCTTAAAAACAAGACTAAATCAGGGATTTGAGAATAATGAAAAAAGTTAGGCATTGTTATTCCACTTTTACCCTCAGGGATTTGAGAATAATGCAAAAAGTTAGGCATTTTTACCCCCCACACTTAAGATGTACATTGCCCTCAATGTACAAAGATAGATAATGACTCTACTTCTATAGAAATCAAAAGTGAGGGTGAGAGGTACTCCTTGAATTCTTGGGTGGGTTCCGTGGAGGATGTGGCAAATACGACGAAGGCGTTGATATGGTGGTGGTGTTGGTTCCCAAGCTCTGCGCTAGATGAAGAAATTGGGGAACTCGTGAAGGATTAGCCAGGGGTTATTAAGACATAATATAAATAAACTAAATATAAAATTAAAGAAAAGCAAGCTAAAGGGAAGGAGACTAAGAAGAAAACTAAAATGAAAAGAAAATACTAATGGACTGTGAAGTCCTTATTGAAGGATGGTTCGCAAGGTGGGAATCAATACTAAGGTTGGGGATGTGATGGCGGTGGCAGAAGTGAAGAGGTTATCGTGGTGGTCGGCATGATTTCCAAGCAGCCTGGCGAACCTGACACTAAGAAACTAAAAGAAAATTAAACGAAAAGAGCAAAAGAGAAGTATAGATAAGGAAAATAAAGGAGAAGAGAATCAAAAAGAAAAAATAAATTTGTCTCAAAGACCCTTGGCCTGGTGATTAGTCGAAACTGCTGGCATGAACTCATGTTGATCGTTCTCCTTTGGGGAGACTATGCTTAGCTTCTTCCGTTTCTTTGACATGGTTTTGCTGCTGCTCAAGAGTCTAGACACTTTAAAGAAGAAAAGTTTTTGAAAGCAAAAGAAGATAGAGGAAGTTAGGGGGGAAAGGAGGAAGGGCTGTGGGGTTTAAATAGTATTTGAATTCTGGCATGTTCACACGCCCGTGGTCCAAGGCTGTTTCGATTTACACGACCGCCTCACACGGCCGTGTGTTGAAGTGTGTTGGTATACCATGCCCGTGTTTCAGCCTACCACGCCCGTGTTTGTAAAGTCAGTATGTGGGCACGGTTGGGACGCACGGGTATGTCCCGCCCGTGGTATGTAAGTCAGTAGCTTCACACGGTCGTGGGGCACGGTCGTGCGAATTTGTCGGTGCCCGTGGGGAAGGTGGTTGGATCCGTGACGTTGGAGGGTAGTTGGACTGAATTGCACGACCTCTGTTCTGTTAGGGTGGCAGTTCCGGTGGTCCACACGGCCATGGACACGGCCGTGTGTAAGGCCATGTGGCCTGGAAATCTGCACTTTTGGTTAGTTTTTAAAAAAAGAAAAAGAAAAGGAAAATAAAGTAAAATGCAAACAATTGTGAAAAGAAATAGGGTTAGTGCTCGGGTTGCCTCCCGAGAAGCGCTCGTTTATAGTCTTAAGCTAGACTTTCCTTGTATTTGAAAATT
Source organism: Gossypium australe (assembly GCA_005393395.2). NCBI lineage: Eukaryota > Viridiplantae > Streptophyta > Magnoliopsida > Malvales > Malvaceae > Gossypium > Gossypium australe. The sequence goes on along the minus strand of CM016625.1, from coordinate 15,098,248 downwards.
TTAGGGAGGTTTAAAGGTTTGAATATCTTCCCTCATACTTACAGTTCTATTCTCATGACAAAGTTGAAGTCGAGAAGCGTTTACCTTGAAATTGCCGAATATTGGATTGCTTACCTCCACTGTTCCGTGTGGGAAGATATCATGTACCTTAAAAAGAATTTCTCCCTTTGCCCTCAGGTCTGTTGGAGTGATGTTAGGATCGGCTTTGTCTAACAGTACCTGGTCTCCTATTTTGAAGTGATTTGATGTCCCTACGAGCTCTTCTGGGGGTTCCTCTGGTTTTACTTCGTGTGGATCCGGCTCTTCTTTGACGTGTGTTTGTTGCTCTTCTAATTTGTCGACCCTAAGGCTTTGTTCATCGTGTAATTCCTCTTTGTCGATTTTGGGTCTATGAATCGGCTCAGGTTTTTGTCCTTATGATGTTTCTTGCGATGAAGGTTGAACAATTTTATTATCTATTGAAGTAACTTTCTTACCATCATCGACTGTTGTCCTGGCCGAGTCGAGAGCTTGAAGATTGATTGATTCATTACCTACACGAAGTATGAGTTCACCTGTGGCAATATGAATTTTAGTCTTGGCAGTTGCTAGAAAAGGTCTTTCTAAAATTAAGGGGATTGAATTATCCTCATCCATGTCTAAGACAACAAAGTCTACTGGGAAAACAAATTTATCGATTTTTACTAGAACATCTTCGATAATGCCCCTAGGAATTCTAACAGTTTTATCAGCTAGTTGAATACTCATCCTAGTTTGTTTGGGCTTCCCTAGACCTAGTCGTTTAAACAGTGCAAAAGGCATAACATTTATGCTTGCCCCTAAATCAGCTAACGCATTATCAATATTTAAACTACCAATTAAACATGGAATTGTAAAACTCCCTGGATCTTTTAGTTTCTGTGGTAGTCTAGTTTGTAACATTGCCGAGCATGTTGCGTTTAGTTCCATGTGGTACTCTTCATCTATTTTGCGTTTGTTGGTCAAGAGCTGTCTTAAAAATTTTCTTGAGTCTGGCATTTGAAAAAGAGCTTCAAGAAGAGGTAAGTTAATATGTAATTTCTTTAACAATTTAAGAAACTTATCGAACTGTTCTTCTATATCGTCTCTTTTTATGGCTTCGGGGTAAGGTATGCAAGGTTGGTACTTTTTGATTACCGATTTTGGCTTTTCTTGTGTTACCTCTGTTTTACCTTCGTCTACCTTGTTTTCTGTGATTGGATTGGGTTCATTTAACTCCTTACTATCTTGAGCTGTAATGGCTTGAATTTGCTCCTTAGGGTTAATCTTGGTGTTACTTGATAGACGTCCTTGCGGTCGTTCTGACATCAGCTTTGCGAGTTGTTCGACTGCATTAGTGACTTCTTTTACTGACTTAGTAATTTCCCCGATTCGGCTCTCATTGCTTTTGATTGTTCTCTCAGTTTCTTGGATACGTTTCTCTGTGTCTTCCGAGAACTTTGCCATTATCTCCTCGAGGGTAGGTTTCTTCTTTTGTGGATAGGGTTGATTTTGGAAGTTTTGAGGAGGTTGTTGCCTTTGATCTCCTTGATTGCCTTGACCTCCCCACGAAAAATTTGGGTGGTTCCTCCAACTTGGATTGTAAGTGTTACTATAAGGATTATTATTGGATCGAAAATTATTACCTATATAGTTCATCTGGTCGCTCTCTGCTTCCGGTTGGTAGGGTGGGTACTCAGGATTCGCCACGGTTCCACTTGCGTCGCACTGCATGACTGGATGTGCCTGTGAAGAACACAAGCTATCAAGCTTTTTATTCATTATCTCTATCTGCGTTGATAGCATGGTCATGGCATCGACGTTGAAAACTCCTACTGATTTTGTCGGTTTGGTTCTTGAAGCCTGCCACTAGTAATTATTTAGTGACATCTCCTCAATGAACTTGTATGCTGCTTCTGGAGTTTTGTTGTTCAGGGTTCCACCGGCGGCTGAATCAATTAGTTGCCTCGTTGAGGGGTTTACACCGTTATAGAAGGTTTGGACTTGTAGCCACAAGGGTAAGCCATGGTGTGGGCACCTCTTCAAGAGATCCTTGAATCTCTCCCATGCGTCGTATAATGTCTCCAAATCTATCTGCACAAAAGAAGAGATATCATTCCGTAATTTAGCCATTTTTGCTTGTGGAAAATATTTCATTAAAAACTTGTCGGTCATTTGATCCCATGTAGTGATTGACCCTCATTGTAACGAGTTTAACCACTGTTTAGCTTTATTTCTCAATGAAAAAGGAAATAACCGAAGACATATGGCATCATCAGAAATGCCATTTATTTTGAAGGTATCACAAAACTCTAAAAAGTTAGCTATATGAGTGTTTGGATCTTCGTCCTACAAACCATCAAATTGAACAAACTGTTGAATCATCTGTATTGTGTTAGGCTTTAATTCAAAATTGTTAGTAGCTATAGCAGGCCTAACAATACTCGATTCCGCTCTTGTTAAATGCGGTTTCGCATAATCAAACATTGTACGTGGAGCATTATTTTCCCCCACATCACGTGGTTGTGGGTTGTTTTCGTCCATCCCTTCAGTAGGATTGGATCTGTCTTCTTCCTCTCTTTCTGTGTAATTTAGGGCTTGCCTGGTTTCTCGATGATTCCTGCGAGCGGTCACTTCAATATCACTATCGTATACCAAAGGTCCTCTCGGCTTCCTTCTAGTCATAAACTAGAGGTACCTGCTAGGAAAAGGAAGAAAGAAAATTTCAGCAAAAAATAAAAACAAAAACAAAAATAAATTGTGAAAAATAAAAAAATTAGGGCTAAAGTAATTAAAATAGAGTTTTCTTAATATTTTAGTTCCCCGGCAACGGCGCCAAAAACTTGATCGTTGAAATCAGAGCTTTAAAAATTTATAAAAGAATGATCAAACCTGGAGACTAACTCTGACAACGATTAAAGGCAAGTGTACCTATCGAACAGTAGTATAGCTTAGGCAAGACCGGATTATCGAACCCAAAGGAACTAAAAATATTAATACTTACTTTCTTTTTATTATTTAGCCTTAAAAATAGAGTGAAGTTGCTTTAACTAAATTGACGACTACTAAGCTAAAGACACAAAGACAAAAAGAACGAATTGGAAAATAACTTGAAGAAAAACTCAATTGATTACGACGATACCCTCAGGAAGAATCCACCTAGACTTCACTTGTTATCTAACCCTAAATTATATGATTTCTTTATTTAGCTTGATCCGTAAGACTCCCTAACCTATATTAAACCCTCTCTTGAGGCGAATAACGTCTAACCCTAGGTTAATTAGTGGAACTTTCGTTCGCTTATAATAACCCCCTAGGATAGCAGTAAATCGATCAATGGACTCCCATATTAGGTTTCACCCTAATCCCGCAAAATCTCGTCACCCTATCTCTAGGCGTGCGATCAACTCCACTTAACTATGTTAGATCTACTCTTAGGCAGGGTCTATTCCTCCTCCACCTAAGCACATCAGATTTGGATTAAGCAACATAATTAAGAACAAACTAAGTATTTATCATATAACTTAGAAATCAAATAACAAGATTCATCTAGGTTTCATCCCCTTCAGGTATCTGAGGGGTTTAGTTCATAATGAATAAAAAGAACATCTCAAGAGAAAAGATAAAACAAAACATAAGAAATCCCTAAAACCCCCTGAAGGAATTGAAGGAGAAATCCGCCGTCTTGAGTATAACTCCGGCTTCTTGGGATGGATCAACTGGCTATCCTCGTGTTATTCCCCAAATCTGACCTTCTCGGCTTGGCTCTTTGGCCTAGCTTTGACGCCTTTTCAAAGGTGGCACTTAGGGGATAAATATAGGCTTCTGGAATGCGATTCTTTCTCCCTAAGTATCCTTTTCCGACTGAAATTGCTCTTTCTAGCGACAGAGGCACGGCTATGGCACACGGCCGTGTGGATCGAGTTCATACCGTGTTCGGATTTCTAACTTGAGGCACGGCCGTGTGAGGCGGGTTTGAGGCCGTGCTCTAGGTGATCGTCGAGGCACGACCGTGTGTAGTTTGGGCCAGGCCGTGTTGATTTCGTACTAAGGCCCATTTACTCCGTTTTGGGCCTATTTTGTGTTCTTTTCATCCTCGGGTGCTTTCCTTGTAACATCCCGAAATAGGGCCTAAACGGAACAGTGGTTGCGAAACCACAAATCTGAGTCAGTAAAATATTTTAATATTATTTTCTGTGCCGTTGTTATATGATAGAGCATGTGTTGAAGTTTCGTGAGCTAATTTATCTGTCTGTGTGTTTAATTTGATAAAAGGATTGAATTGCATCAAATGCAAAATTAGTGTGCTTTATGAAAAGATGTCTATTTGTTATGTGTTTTTAAATTGGAAGTCCTTATGAGATAATTAGCCCATTAATAAGTTAGTAGGAGATATTTGTTTGGTATTTTTGAAATTTGGTTGAAATGAAAAGGGTAATTTTGTAATCAAGCTAAAATGGCCTAATAAGACAAAATGATAAAAGCTATCATCTTTTTTTTCCTTTCTTTTTCTTCAACCGATTGTAAAAACAAAAACGGCAGCCATGGTTGAGGTTTAGTCCAAGCTTTCCAAGCTCATAGTAAGTGCATCCAAGCCCCGTTTTTATTGATTTTTGTATTTTTGAAATCCTTGTACCATGATCTACCTATTTCTACCCATATTTTGAGATACAGTTAAAGTCAAAAATTTTACCCATGATGGATAATTGTGTATTTTGATGTTTGATGGTAGATTATGCATGTTTATGAGTAGAGAAACGATTTTTACTAAGTGATTTTCGGTGAAAACGAGTAAAACGAACAAATTAGTAAAAGTTGTTATTATTCATAAGTATGTGTTATAGTAAGAATTTGAAGTTGCTATAGAAGGGAGAAATGTTCAGCATGTTATAAAACATAAGAATAAGGGTTGAAGTTTAATTTTCGAGCCTAGGGGCAAAATCATAATTATGTAAAAGTTTAGGGGTAAAATTGTAATTTTGCCAAAGTTAGAGTTAAGGACTGTTTTAGTAAATGTGAGTATTAAATAAGCTAAATTTGCTATTATAGACCAAGAAGAAAGAAATCTAGAGTTAGATCGGGGAAAGAAAAAGATAGTGGACTAAATCGATATAGTTAATCGTATTTTGTTTCGAGGTAAGTTTGTAGTAAATAAATGCAATATTCTATTATTTTACATTTAATATTATTAAATTCCAGCATTTACATATTTATTCAGTAAATTTATTATTTAAAGACTCAAGCATGAATTGACGGAGAAGCAATCTCAGAAAGTTCCGGTTGAACCTTAGGAATGTGTAGGATACAAATGTCATGACATTAGGGTTTAAGGAAATCATGTAAGACCATGTCAAGACATGGCATTGATAAGTTACTATAAGGCAAAGGTCCCATGTAAGACCATGCCAAGGCATGGCATTGGTGAGTTCATAAAGCAAAGATACCACGTAAGACCATGTCAAGACATGGCAATGGTTAAGTTTCATAAGGAAAGGTACCCGCGTATCCTTAGTATTCCAAAGTGGTTCAACGGGAAAATTCAAAGAGTATACCAAAGTAAAAGTAAGACAGGTTCAAGCTAAAAAGGTAAGGTAAGACAAATTCATGTTAAAAGGTACATGTAAGAATACAAGTTTAAGTATATTGAGTTAAAAGCTTAAGTGATCTTGATAAGAAAAGCATAAGATAATTCATTAAGAATGTTGTCATCTATTTACATGTAAACTTACTAAGCTTTATGCTTATTCCCATTCTTTATTTTTTTTATAGTATTACAAGCCAACTCGGAGAACGAAAGGACGTCGGAGATCGTTACACACTATCAAAAGATTATATTGGTATTTTGTGACTCGAACGTTTTAAGTTATGGCATGTATAGGGACTTAGCCATTTTGTGTGTATGACCTTATGATATGGCTTAATATTGGCTTGTAAATGCTTGGTAATGATTAGCCATTAAAATGGTTAATTAAGAACATGTTTTGGATGTTATTAAATGCCTCGTTGATAGTTATTTTAAAGAAATTATGTAATTATATGCAGGGGAATAGTTGGACAGCAGCAGTGACGTAGTTTTGAAAAATCACCAAAAATAGTAGAAATGGAATTAGGTTGTGCATGAGATATAGAATTAAATCTTATTGAGTTTAATTTTATATGAAAAAAACGGTGTAGGAAAAAGAGTTGTATATTATGAGATAATTGATTTTTAGTGAAGAGAGGATAGAACTGTCAAACTGTGTAATAGGGGAGACTTTAACTAATAAACTGTACTAATTGGCCACACCAAAAATTCTGGAAAAATTACAGTAAGAAGATATGTGAGTCTAGTTTCAAGGACAATTTACGGATCTAAATTTTTAGTTTCGTAACTCAAGTTATAATTAATTTAGTGAACATGACGTAGATGGACAGTTTCAATTTTTATGCCCCGAACTAGTAAGTTAAGTCTAGTAATGCCTCGTGCTCGACTCCGGCAACGGTCTCGGGTAAGGGGTGTTACATTCCTGGGTATAAGACATGAAAAGAAAGGAGTAAAAGCACCTTTTTTATATAAATCAATGAATAATTTATCCAAAAGTAAGCTAAATGTGGGATTAACATATGTTATAATTACAGTTTATCAATGGGCCTTAGCACGAAATTGACACGGCCTGGCCCAAATCACACACGGCCGTGCCTCGCTGATCACCTAGAGCATGGCCTCAACCCCGCCTTACACAGCCGTGCCTCAAGTTAGAAATTCGAACACGGCCAGAAGTCGATCCACACGGACGTGTGCCATGGCCGTGCCTCTATCGCTGAAAAGAGCAATTTCAGTCGGAAAAGGATACTTAGGGAGAAAGAATCGCGTTCCAAGAGCCTATATATATCCCCTAAGTGCCACCTTTGAAAAGGCGTCAACGCTAGGCTGAGGAGCCGAGCCAAGAATGTCAGATTGAGGGAATACACGCGAAGATAGCCAGTTGATCCATCCCAAGAAGTCGGAGTTATACTCAAGATGGCGGAATTCTCCTTCAATTCCTTCAGGGGGTTTTAGGGATTTCTTATGTTTTGTTTTATCTTTTGTCTTGAGATGTTTTCTTTATTCATTATGAACTAAACCCTTCAGATACCTGAAGGGGATGAAACCTAGATGAATCTTGTTATTATTCTTTGAATTATATGATAATTACTTAGTTTGTTCTTAATTATGTTGCTTAATCCAAATCTGATGTGCTTAGGTGGATGAGGAATAGACCCTGCCTAAGAGTAGATCTAGCATAATTAAGCGGTGTTGATCGCACGCCTAGAGATAGGGTGACGAGATTTTGCCGGATTAGGGTGAAACCTAATATGGGAGTCCATAGATTGATTTACTGCTATTCTAGGGGGCTATTATAAGAGAACGAGAGTTCCAGAATAAATATAGTGATAATTTGATTCTTCGTCGACGGAGTAAATATGAGAGATTATTTCTTTCTTCGTCTTTACAAAAACAAAAAATATATATTTTTAAAGTAAAAAAAATGGGTGAACGACGGGAATTGAACCCGCGCATGGTGGATTCATAATCCACTGCCTTGATCCACTTAGGGTTAGACGTTATTTGCCTCGAGAGAGGGTTTAATATAGGTTAGGGAGTCTTACGGATCAAGCTAAGTAAAGAAATCATATGGTTCAGGGTTAAGTAACAAGTGAAGTCTAGGTGGATTCTTCCTGAGCGTATCGTCGTGATCAACTGAGTTTTCCTTCAAGTTATTTTCCAATTCGTTCTTTTTGTCTTGTGTCTTTAGCTTAGAAGTCGTCAATTTAGTTTAAAGCAACTTCACTCTATTTTTAAGGCTAAATAATAAAAAGAAAGTTAGTATTAGTACTTTTAGTCCCTTTGGGTTTGACAATCCGGTCTTGCCTAAGCTATACTACTGTTCTATAGGTACACTTGCCTTTAATCATTGTCAGAGTTAGTTTTCAGGTTCGATCACATTCTTTACAAGTTTTAAAGCTCTGATTTCAGTGATCAAGTTTTTGGCGCCGTTGCCGGGGAACTAAAATATTAAGAAAGCTCTATTTTTATTACTTTAGCCATTATTTTTTTATTTTTCGCAATTTATTTTTTATTTTTAGGTAAAATTTTAATTTTTGCTAATTTTTCTTTCTTTCCTTCTTCTCCTAGCAGGTACCTCTAGTTTATGACTAGAAGGAACCCGAGAGGACCTTTGGTATACGACAGTGATATTGAAGCGACCGCTCGCAGGAATCGCCGAGACAAGCCTTAAATTACACAGAAAGAGAGGAAGAAGAAAGATCCAATCCTACTGAAAGGATGGACGAGAACAACCCACCACCACATGATGTGGGGGAAAATAATGCTCCACATACAATGTTTGATTATGCTAAACCGCATTTAACAGGAGCAGAATCGAGTATTGTTAGGCCTGCTATAGTTGCTAATAATTTTGAATTAAAGCCTAACACAATACAGATGATTCAACAGTTTGTTCAAATTGATGGTTTGCAGGACGAAGATCCAAACGCTCATATAGCTAGCTTTTTAGAGTTCTGTGATACCTTCAAAATAAATGGCGTTTCTGATGTTGCCATACGTCTTTAGTTATTCCCTTTCTCGTTAAGGAATAAATCCAAATAGTGGTTAACCTCATTACCACGAGGGTCAACCACTACATGGGAACAAATGACCGAAAAGTTTTTATTAAAATATTTTCCACAAGCCAAAACGGCCAAATTACGGAATGATATCTCTTCTTTTGTGCAGATGGATCTTGAGACATTATAAAACCTGGGAGAGGTACAAAGATCTCTTGAGGAGGTGTCCACATCATGGTCTACCCTTGTGGCTACAAGTCCAAACTTTCTATAATGATGCAAACCCCTCAACGAGGCAATTAATCGATTCAGCCGCCAGTGGAACCCTGAACAATAAAACTCCAAAAGTAGCCTACGAGTTCATTGAAGAGATGTCACTGAATAATTATCAGTGGCAGGTCAACAGGACGAAACCAACAAAATCAACCGGAGTTTTCAACATCGATGCAGTGACCATGCTATCAACGCAGATAGAGATGATGAATAAAAAGATTGATAGTTTGTGTTCTTCGCAGGCACACCCAGTCATGCAATGCGACGCGAGTGGAATCGTGGCGAATCCTGAGTACCCACCCTACCAACCGGAAGCAGAGAGCGAACAGATGAACTATATAGGTAACAATTTCAGATCCAATAATAATCCATATAGTAATACTTACAACCCAGGTTGGAGGAACCACCCAAATTTTTCATGGGGAGGTCAAGGAAATCAAGGAAATCAAAGGCAACAACCTCCTCAAAACTTCCAAAATCAGCCCTATCCACAAGAGAAGAACTCAACCCTCGAAGAGATGCTGACAAAATTTTCGGCAGACACAGAAAAACATTTTCAAGAAACTGAGAGAACAATCAAAAGCAACTAGAGCCGAATCGTGGAAATTACTAAGTCAGTCAAGGAAGTCACTAATGCAGTTGAACAACTCGCAAAGCTGATGTCAAAATGACCACAAGGACGTCTATAAAGTAACACCGAGATTAACCCTAAGGAGCAAATTCAAGCAATCACAGCTCAGGACAGTAAGGGGTTAGATGAAGCTGATCCAATACCAGAGAACAAGGTAGACGAAGGTAAAACAGAGGTAACACAAGCAAAGCCAAAAATGGTAATCAAAGAGTACCAACCTCGCATACCTTATCCCGAAGCAATAAAAAGAGACGATTCAGAGGAATAGTTCAGTAAGTTTCTTAAACTTTTAAAGAAAATACATATTAACTTACCTCTTCTCGAAGCTCTTTTTCAGATGCCGGACTCGAGGAAATTCTTAAGACAGCTCTTGACAAACAAACGCAAATTAAATGAAGAGCCACATATGGAATTAAATGTAGCATGCTCAGCAATGTTACAAAATAGACTACCACAGAAGCTAAAATATCCAGGGAGTTTTACAATTCCATGTTTAATTAGTAGTCTAACTATTGATAATGCGTTAGCTGATTTAGGGGCAAGCATAAATGTCATGCCTTATACTTTGTTTAAACGACTAGGTCTAGGGAAGCCCAAACAAACTAGGATGAGTATTCAATTAGCTGATAAAACTGTTAGAATTCCTAGGGGCATTATCGAAGATGTTCTTGTAAAAATCGATAAATTTTTTCCCAGTAGAATTTATTGTCCTAGACATGGATGAGGATAATTAAATCCCCCTGATTCTAGGAAGACCCTTCTTAGCAACTGCCAAGACTAAAATTGATGTTGCCACAGGAGAACTTATACTTTGTGTAGGTGATGAATCAATCAAGCTTCAAGCTCTTGACTCGGCCAGAACAACAGACGATGAAGGTAAGAAAGTCACTTCAAATGATAATCAAATTGTTCAACTTTCATCGCAGGAACTATTACAAGGACGCAAATCTAAGCCGACTCATAGACCCCAAACCGACAAAGAGGAATTACATGAGGAACAAAGCCTTAGGGTCGACAAATTAGAAGAGCAGAAGACACACGTCAAAGAAGAACCAGAAACACACGAAGTAAAACCAAAGGAACCACCAGAAGAGCTCGTAGGGACATCAAATCACTTCAAAATAGGAGACCAGATACTGTTAGACAAAGCCGATCCTCACATCACCACAACAGACCTGAAGGCAAAGGGAGAAATTCTTCTTAAGGTACACGATATCTTCCCACACGGAACAGTCGAGATAAGCAATCCAATATTTGGCAATTTCAAGGTAAATGCTTCTCGACTTCAACTTTGGCACGAAAATAGAACTGTAGGAATGAGGGAAGATATTCAAACCTTTAAACCTCCCTAAATTTATCAAATACGAGGAAAAGTCTAGCTTAAGACTATAAACGAGCGCTTCTCGAGAGGCAACTCGAGTACTAACCTTACTTATTCTTGTATTTCCTTTCGTTTTACTTTATTTTTCTTTTTTTCTTTATCTTTAAACTAACCAGAAGTACAAATTTCCATGCCACATGGCCTTACACACGGCCGTGTTTGTGGCCGTGTGGACCACCGAACCACCACACTGACAGAGCAGAGGCCGTGCGAATCAGAACCCACCTAATGTCCGACGTCACAGATCCAACCACCCCCACGGGCACCGAAAAATCAGCACAGCCGTGTCCCACGACCGTGTGAAGCTACTGACTTCCACACCACGGGCATAACACGCCCGTGTCCTACAACCATGCGAAGCTACTAACTTGTCGAGCACGGGAAAAACACGTCCATGCATTTCAACCGTGCCAATATAGTGACTTTCGTAGCACGGGCGTGGATGGATGAAGCACGGGCATGGGGTAACAACACACTCCAACACACGGCCGTGCGAGGTGGTCGTATAAATCGACACACCCTAGGACCACGGGCGTGGGAACATGCCAGATTTGGAGTCCTATTTAAGCCTCACAGCCCTTCCCCTCCTCCCTATCTAATTTCATCTTTCCTTTCTTTTCTTTTCTCCTTTCTCCCTCTCAAACTTTTCACTCCATTTACTAAATCTCTAGATTCTTGAGCAATCCATCATCATGACGAAGAAGCAGAAGAAGCTAACTATAATCTTCTCAAAGAAGAACGATCAACATGAGTTCATGCCGGCAGCTTCGTCTACTCACTAAGCCAAGGGTCTTTGAGACCATATCGTTTTTAACTTTCTTTTCTCTTTTGCTTCAATTTCCTTATCTATACTTCTCTTCTGCTCTATTCGCTTAATTTTCTTTTAGTTTCTTATTGTCAGGTTCGCCAGGCTACTTGGGAATCATGCCGACCACCACGATAACCTCGCCACTTCCGCCACCGCCAGCACATCTCCAACCTTAGTATTGATTCCCACCTTGCGAACTATCCTTCAATAAGGACTTCAGAGTCGATTAGTATTTTCTTTTCATTTTAGTTTTCTTCTTAGTCTCCTTCCCTTTAGCTTGCTTTTCTTTAATTTTATACTTAGTTTATTTCAATTATGTCTTAATAACCCCTGACTAATCCTTCACGAGTTCCCCAATTTCTTCATCTAGCGCAGAGCTTGGGAACCAACACCACCACCATACTGCTGCCTTCACCGTATTTCCCACATCCTCCACGGAACCCACCTAAGAAATCAGGGAGTACCTCTCACCCTCACTTTTGATTTCTATAAAAACAGACATATTATCTGTAACATCCTAGAAATAGGGGTTCTGCATTTTGCACTATTTATTGTGTGGGACGGCAAAGCATGATGGGAACTAAAATAACCATGCATGGATTATTCAAGTGGGCGCATCAAGTATGGCATTAAAATTTCATGCAATATGAAGGCATGCCGTCCACTAGTGAGAATAATGGGAGCATGTCTTTGTGGGCTCAATAAAAATGCATGGCATTATTTTAATTCAATTTCCTTAGTGTGCCGTCCATCCACTTGGTCTTTGGCTATGTATGGTTTGCATTATTTTATTCCCATAAGCTTGTCCAAACATGAGAGCATGGCATGTATCAGTTTATTCCCATTTGTGCTGTCCAACTATTGAAGACAAAGGAGTTTGATTTTCACGTGGACTTACAAAAAAATATGGGCATTATTTTATTCATGAGAATTTAGGAAGCCACATGAAGCATGGGCTAATTATTTTATGGAAGACAAACCTTGGAGCATGCGTGAGTATGAGCTTGAATTTTAAAACATGAAGAAACAAAACAAGCATGGGAGATGATATTAAATTCTTTAAAATTGAGTGCATTGGCCGAACATTCAGCCCCTTCAATTTTGTTTTGAAAATTCGGTTACATACTTTAGAATCAATAAAATTATTATAGGATTTGAGATGAGATGAGGTAATAGCTGAATCTCTTAAACACCCTATCTTCTCTCCCTCTTGAGTGTTGGGCGTTTTCTTCCTTGGTTGAATCGGGTAATTGAGTTCATTGATTTTTAATCCCCATTATCGTCCACTCATCTATTTATTATAATAATGCTCCCATGTTTTATTCCATGCCTTTAAGTGCCAACATGACCATGCTTAGATGTTGGTCAATATTCTCCTCAAAGTTGCCATCCACTCCATGATGCCTTATCTTCAATTTTTTATTTTATTTTATTTTATTTAATTGGTTGCATGCTTGTTTGTTCCTTCCATCATTCCCATGCTTGGCCCTTAAATTAGTGTCTTTTTATTTTAAATTTTAAGCTCCCATCCAAGCCGTCCAAGTGATTTGTCCATACATGCCCACTTGCTAATTTTTGTCCATACATGCCCACTTACTAATTTGGTCAACATATGTGCTTCCACCAACTTCAATAGAATTGTTCACGTGAGAACCCAAGAAAAATGGCCATTATTTTATTCTAATCTCATGGCCGAATAGACACCCAAATATTCAGCCACCATTGTCGAAATTCTTTCTTCTCCTTTACTCTTTTCTCTCAAACACCATAACCGAACCATTCCCTTGTAGTTTCGTTCAACTCTCCCCTCTCTTTTTCTCTTCTCTACCTCTATCTCTTCTAGTCGAATATTTTCTGTACCCCTCCCATATCTTTTATGTTCTCATTGTTCATCTCTATTACTTGTTCTTTAGTTGAATCTCAAGAAGTAGAATAGTTAATTTCTGCTTGTCGAAATATCCCCTACATTTAGTAGGTGCGTTTTATAAGGTAACGATCTTCTTCCTTAAATCTTTGTTATCGATTCTTGTTCTCTTTCTTTTTAGTTGTCATTCTAAAAGCCGGAAGTCTCATGTTGGTGTTTCTTTTCCTAAGGCCAAATTTGTTGGTGTTCTAACACACCCTTCTAGCCTTTTCTTACGTCGAGTTCTCAGTAAGGGCTCATCGGGAATCACAAGCCGAATATGTTGATACGATTTCTCGGTAGTCAAAAGGCGGGGTTGGATATCGGAACTCCGTAGAGGGAGATCACGTTGTGGGTCAACGAAGAGTGGTTCTTTAGGAAATCCAAATCAGGTGTGTAATCTCACACAGTTTTCCGTGAGTTAAAGATTAATATCATATGAGTAGTAAATCACTTGACTAAAATCGTATTATGGTGAAATCGGGAAAAATTTGCTTATATCTCACTACTTTGATAAAATTGACAAAATCGATATTAACACCGTGAAAGATTACGAAAATGCCCCTAATGGGCCGATCTGTTAATTGCTAATGGGCCGATCTGTTAATTTGCTAATGGGCCAAATCGATATAATTGATATATGGGCCAATGATCCCTGTAAAATCAAAGTTTTAAATATTTATAAAAGAATGATCAAACCTGGAGACTAACTCTGACAACGATATTAAGGCAAGTGTACCTATCGAACAGTAGTATAGCTTAGGCAGGACCGATTTTTGAACCCAAAGGAACTAAAAGTATTAATACTCACTTTCTTCTTATTATTTAGTCTTAAAGTTAGAGTGAAGATTACTTTTTAAACTAAATCGACGATAGCTAAACTAAGGACACAAAGACAAGAAGACGAATAGGACAATAACTTTGAGGGAAAACTCAGTTGATTACGACGATGCCCTCAGGAAGAATCCACCTAGACTTCACTTATTAATTAACCCCAAAATTATATGATTTCTTTTACTTAGCTTGATCCGTGAGACTCCCTAACCTATATTAAACCCTCTCTCAAGGCGAATAACGTCTAACCCTAGGTTAATTAGTGGAACTCTCGTTCGCTTATAATAACCCCTAGGATAGCAATAAATCGATCAATGGACTCCCATATTAGGTTTCACCCTAATCCGGCAAAATCTCGTAACCCTATCTCTAGGCGTTCGATCAACTCCGCTTAATTATGTTAGATCTTCTCTTAGGCAGGGTCTATTCCTCCTCCACCTAAGCACATTGGATTTGGATTCAGTATAACTTAAAAATCAAATAATAAAATCCATCAGGGTTTCATCCCCTTCAGGTATCTGAGGGGTTTAGTTCATAATGAGTAAAGAAAACATCGCAAGAGAAAAGATAAAACAAAACATAGAAAAAATCCTAAAACCCCCTGAAGGAGTCGAAGGAGAATTCCACCGTCTTGAGTAAATTCCGGCTTCTTGGGATGGATCAACTGGCTATCCTCGCGTTATTTCCTAACTCTGACATTCTCGGCTTGGCTCATTGGCCTCGCTTTCGCTCCCCCTAACAGGTGATACTTGGGACTTATTTATAGACTCTTGAAACGCGATTCTTTCTCCCTAAGTATCCTTTTTCGACTAAATTTTCTCTTTCCAGCGTCAGAGGCACGTCCATGCCACACGCCCGTGTGAATCGAGACCTGGCTGTGTTCGGATTTCTCTTGAGGCACGATCGTGTGTGACGGAGTTGAGGCCGTGCTCTAGGTGTTCGTCGAGGCACAGCCGTGTGTGCTTTGGGCCAGGCCGTGTCGATTTCGTGTAAAGGCCCATTTACTCCGTTTTAGGCCCGTTTTGTGTTTTTTTCATCCTCGGGTGCTTTCCTGGGTATAAGACATGAAAAGAAAGGATTAAAAGCACATTTTTTTATATAAAACAAGGGATAAATCATCCAAAAGCATACTAAATGTGGGTCTAAAATATGTTACTTTTACGGTTTATCAAATACCCCCACACTTAAGCTTTTGCTTGTCCTCAAGCAAAATTCTCAACTTACAATTAAAACGAACTTTCCATGATCTATAATTCTTATCAACAATGTCTTATCCTAATTCATAGAGAATTCATACATGGATGATTTGATTCAAAGCGTCCTAAAGATTCCAACGAGATAAGTCATAATTTTGTACCTTGAAAAAATAAGTGTCTCCCCTCTTTTAAATAACTACCTTTTCAATTCAAAATTGACAAGGATTGACATCCTCACTTAGGATTCACTCAAATCACTCTAAAGTGTTTAAGGTTCAGAAGAAGATCGCTCATAAGTCAAACCTGAAAAGTTAATCCCATAGGCTTGCCTAAAAATCAAATCTCCACCACTGTAATATAAGATGACAAATAGATCAAAAGGTCTTTGTTAGGGTTGTAACGGGGTTAGGGTACAAGGTGTGGTCACAGGCTGAAATTAGAGGGTTAGAATCGAGATTGACTTGACAAGTACCTACTAAAAATTTTTCCTAAACTTCATTAACTGAAAAGTAATAATCCTACTAATACGAGCTTTTCCCTTGAGAATTGGAATTTGAACATGCAAGCTCACTTAATCATAGAACTAATAATGAATATACTTGGTTTTTTTTAAGAACAAACTAACATAATAATAAGGGAGAATTTTTACAACTGAAATATATAACATAGTTAGGAAACTTGTTCAAAATCAAATCTCGGCAAAAAAGGGTAATAAAAAAAATGGTGATAACAAATACAAAGGGTTTTTTGGTTAAAGTTAGTGGGGAGTCAATAAAAAGGGTTGTTAGGCTCAACGGGGTTCACTAGGGGTTAATTATGGAGGTAGGCTTTTTAGTGGAATTAGTGGGTTAAAACCTAAGTGCCTTTATCATCTCGGTATATCAAATCATAACTGTGGTCTCGACATGTATAAATAAGGCAAGTTCTAGAATAACAGTTCATAGTTGACACACTCATAATAAAAAAAATGAGCATGAAAAAGAATTTATGCTCTATAAGGTTCAAATACTTAAAAAAATTATGGGTGTTTTGACATCATCCTTATGAATTTTTAAATTTCAAGGTAGCATTCAAAAATTGGATCAACAACCTAGCAAAAAAAATTAATTTCTGAAAAATAGGCTTATCATGCTTGATTCTATAGTATTCTTTTAAATTAAACATCAATGTATAATTAACTATGACTTATTCTAAAACATATTAATAGTCATCACAAGTCATCAGAAATTTCATCCTAATTAGTAATATGACAACTTTGCATAAAAACAAGGCTAAATCAGGGATTTGAAATAATGAAAAAAGTTAGGTTCTTTTATTCCACTTTTAACCTCAGGGATTTGAGAATAATGAAAATGGTTAGGTCTTTTACCCCCCCCACACTTAAGATGTACATTGTCCTCAATGTACAAAAATAGATAATGCATTTATATTCAAAATCAAGAGGAGGGGATAGGATGCTCCCTGAGTTTTCTGACGAGATGCTTGAGGATGTGGACAGTGTGTGGCATCAGGTGACTTTTTGCATTTCGCCTAAT
Organism: Gossypium australe; assembly: GCA_005393395.2. Lineage (NCBI taxonomy): Eukaryota > Viridiplantae > Streptophyta > Magnoliopsida > Malvales > Malvaceae > Gossypium > Gossypium australe. The sequence continues at coordinate 15,081,104 of CM016625.1, read as the reverse complement.
TGTGCTTTTGTGTAGGTGGAATGAATGATTTATTCTGCAAAGTCACTTGTTAATGATCTTTTCGATGAAAGAGATATGTTGTTTAGAGGTGCTCAAATGGTTGAATAACCAATGGTAAGAGTTTGTAGTAATAATAAAAGTTCAAATTTAAACAGCATAACATAAAATAAAGTCTTAAAAATGAAGGAAAACAAATTAAATGGACTCAAAGGTCCTCATCCATGGTTGGGTCTGGTGGTGGTGCTGATGACGAAATGTTGAGGTGTTGGCATATTTGTTGGAGCGTCGCCTCTAATCCGTCAAAGCGTCTAGCGACATGTGTCTCGAACTGATCAAGTCGAGCAGATATGCCTGCTAATGTTGTTGTTGCTTTGTATGGATGTTGGCTTGGATGCGTTGCCTCCTCTGATGGTGGTGGGACATCATCAGGAATGTCCTCGTCCTCCTCCTTGTTGATTGGTTTCTTTAGTTTGTACTGGGGAGGATCGATCCCTCGTCGTTGTGTTATCATCCTCATGTGTAGCATGGTTTGGATGCCTTGAGGAACCATATTGCCCATCAGTGTTAGGGAGGTGATTTGCTCGTCGGTGTTGAGGAGGTTGAAGTGCTGAGCTGGCCTTGTAATGTAGGGCCCCATTGACAAAATCCCCTTCCTATGTTGCTCCGTCTGATGTTGTAATGCGCACGCCATAAAATATGCCAAGTCGAAAACATGTCTTTCAAACATGCATGATAAGAAATAGACGTCGTGCTTGTTTACGACGCCTGTGCTCTCTCTGCGTCCTGTGATGGTGTGCGCGAGAATGGCATGTAAATACCTTAGAGCTGGGGGAAGTGCTGTCGCCTTCGAGCGGCTGGGGTCGTATTGCCATGCAGTGGGGCGTAGGCTTTCCCAACACTCGAGCGGAGTGCGGTGGAGCTCTCTGTTTAATCCGGCAAGAGGGTTTTCTTGTATGAATTTCGGCGTATAAAGTCCAAGAGCCGTGCCAAATTTGGGTATGCTTAATCGGTGTACCGAGCCTCCTAAACGAAATTGGATAGCACTTGGGTCGTCGAACTGAGTCGTCATTGCTTGCAGGATGAAGGTGGTGCAGAACTCTAACGTAAGTTCCATATATGTAGGTTTGTTGATTTGGAAGAAGTTCTCCCATGGTTCGATTGATAGGAGCACTTTAATGTCAGTTTCGAGCCCAACTTGTCGCACTGCATTCCAGTCGATACGTCGACCAGTGCCTATGGGTCTTCCACGGATTGCTTTATACTTTTCATCTTGTATTGCTTGGGGAAGCCAAAGAAATGAGCGTCGAGTTTCGGTGGAGGCACTTGCAGACGATGATCCGGGTCCCTTTCGTTTCTTACTTGGGACGGATCATTTGACTCGTGACGACGACATGGTACCTAAAAGCAATTATCAAAACAGCAACAATGAGGAATGTCTCTTATATCAATTTCCTTTGATATCATAAATTGGTGGATTTTATGTCTAAGTATGGCATCAATCAGTAACCAAAAACAATTCTTTCATGAATGTTGTGAGTATATTCACTTAACTAAAATTCAAGGCTAATCATAAACAAAATAAAGTTGCAATCAAAGATAAAAATAAATCATGTTTTTCTAAAACTAAATTTCAACAAAGTATAAATACAAAAGCCATCAAAGATTTTGTTTAAGAAAATGAAACTAGGGGTGGCAGAGATGATTGGCACGGGCGGTGCACAGTGGGGCTGGGGGGTCTGAAGCGCGGGCACGGCGATGGCGTGGGCGTGGGGTTTCGATAGCACGGCTGTGGTGTGGCCGTGCGGACGATTTTGGGTTAGTTTTTGGAAGAAAAAGGTAGGGAGAGATGGTTTTAATTGAGGGGGGTGAGTGTTTGGCCAGTTTTGGGAGGAGGGGGGTTAAATCTGATTTAGGGTTTGTTTTTGGGAAAGATGACGGTTAGATTGTTTTTATAGAGGAAGGGGCACGGTCTGTTGACACGATTGTGTCAATTTGAAATCGCCCGTGTTTTTCGCGTTTTTCAGGTTTGGGCGCGCTCAGGTTCAGTGGCACGCCCGTGTGTCTTTTTAGCATGCCCGTGCTTGATAAAGCAAAATTGTGGGCACGGTGAGGTTCAACGGGCGTGCCTTACCCGTGTTCGACAAGTCAGTAGCCTCGCACGGTTTGGAGACACGGGCGTGTCTTACCCGTGTTGGACAAGTCAGTATCCTCGCACGGTTTAGAGGCACGGGCGTGTTCTGGTGTCGCAGCCCGTGTTGGCTATAGAAATTTTTCTCTGTTTAGGCACGGCTCTTGGCACGCTCGTAGATCGCCCCCTGATTTGCACACGGGCATGGCCACGCCCGTGTTCAAGGCCGTGTTAAAAATCCTGCATTTTCCTGTTAGACTATTTTAATGTGGTGTTAGAGAAATAAAAACTATGTTTAGTATGTTAGTGCTCGGGTTGCCTCCCGAGAAGCGTTCGTTTATAGTCTTAAGCTAGACTCTCCCTATTGTCGGTTCTAAAGGATGGCTCATGGAGTATAAGCTCTTCTCGCATACTTCCAAAATCTGTACCATTATAAATTTTAAGTCGGTGACCATTTACCTTGAATGTGCCTTTAGTGGGATGGGTTACCTCGATGGTGCCATATGGAAATATTGTTTTGATCATGAATGGTCCTGACCATCTTGATTTCAACTTTCCCGGGAATAGTTTAAGCCTTGAGTTGTACAGTAGGACTAAGTCTCCTACTTCGAATTGCCTTGATCTCTTGAGACGAGCATCGTGGCGTCGCTTTGTTGCTTCTTTGTACAATTTTGAGTTCTCATAAGCTTCCATTCTCCACTCATCTAGCTCGTTTATCTGCATCATTCTCCTCTTACTTGCAATTTTGAGATCAATATTTAGAAATTTTGTTGCCCAAAAAGCTTTATGTTCTAATTCGAACAGTAAATGACAACTTTTCCCGTATACAAGTTTGTATGGGGATGTCCCTAAAGGTGTCTTAAACGTTGTTCTATAAGCCCATAACGCATCATCTACTTTTAATGCCCAGCCTTTTCTATTTGATTCAACGGTTTTTTTAGAATGCGCTTAAGTTCTCGGTTTGCCACCTCTACTTGTCCACTAGTTTGAGGATGGTATAGGGTTGCTGTTCTATGATGTACTCCATATTTCTTTAGAACTTTTTCAAATTGGGTATTACAGAAGTGCGTACCTCTATCGCTAATGATGAATCTCGGCGTGCCGAATCGTGAGAAGAGTTTCTTGAGAAACTTGACTACTACCCTACCATCATTGGTAGGTAAAGCTTCTGCTTCTACCCATTTTGACATATAATCCACTGCCACTAGGATGTACTTGTTCCCAAACGAATTAGGGAATGGTCCCATAAAGTCAATACCCCATATGTCAAATATTTCACATGATAACATATATGTTTGAGGCATTTCAACTCGTTTAGAAATATTACCTATTCGTTGGCATCGATCATACGAGGTAACATACATGTTGGTATCTTTAAATAGAGTGGGCCAATAAAAACCTGATTCGAGTATCTTGTGTGCTGTCTTTATGCCACTGTAGTGTCCTCCTGATGGTCCTGAATGGCAATACTCCAAGATCTTGTTTGCTTCTGTCTTCGTAACACATCTTCGAATTACCTGATCTGCACAAATGCTGAAAAGAAAGGGATCTTCCCAAAAATAATTTTTCACATCAGCAAAGAATCGCTTCTTTTAGTAGTGTGTTAATTTTCTTGGTAAGATGTTAGCTGCTAAACAATTTGCAATATTTGCAAACCATGGTACCTTAGAATGTGTTATAGAAAAAAGTTGTTCTTTGGGAAACGAATCATTTATCCCACTTTCATCGAGCTCTTTGGTGTGTGGATTTTCAAGTCTAGAAATATGATCCGCTGCAAGATTCTCAGCTCCCTTCTTATCTTGTATTTCCAGGTCGAATTCCTGTAGAAGTAAAATCCATCGTATGAGCCTGGGTTTTGCATCAGATTTGTTTAAACGATAACGAAGAGCTGAATGGTCGGTGTAAACGACAACTTTGGACAATATTAGATATTGTCTAAATTTATCAAAAGCAAAAACGACAGCTAGTAATTCTTTCTCTGTGGTGGTGTAGTTTTCTTGTGCGGGTGTTAGTGTTCTGCTAGCGTAGTAAATTGGCTGAAAATGCTTGTCTCTTAGTTGTCCCAAAACTGCACCTACTGCAAAATCACTTGCATCACACATTAGTTCAAAGGGTAGGTTCCAATCAGGTGCAATTATAATCGGCGCATTTATTAATTTATCCTTAAGGACATTGAATGCATCTAAACATTCATGATTGAAATCGAAAGGAGCATCTTTTTCTAGTAATTTTGTCAAAGGCTTAGCTATTTTAGAAAAATCTTTAATAAATCTTCTATAGAACCCTGCATGTCCTAAAAAGCTTCTGGTAGCCTTAACAGAACTAGGGGGAGGTAGTTTTTCTATGGCTTCAACTTTCGCTTTATCGACCTCGATCCCTTTGCTAGAAATCTTATGCCCTAACACAATACTTTCTCTTACCATAAAGTGACATTTTTCACAGTTTAAAATAAGGTTTGTTTCCTCACATCTCATTAGAACTCGTTTTAATTTTTTAAGGCAAAGATAGAAAGAATTACCGAATACCGAAAAATCATCCATAAATACCTCCATGATGTCTTCCACGAGTTCATCGATTGCCAACATGTAACGCTGAAAAGTAGCAGGTGCATTACATAATCCAAAAGGCATTCTACGATAAGCAAACGTACCGTATGGGCATGTGAACGTCATTTTTTATTGATCTTCAGGAGCTATGGGAATTTGGAAGTAACCGGAGAGTCCATCCAAAAAGTAGTAGTACATATGCCCGGATAATCTTTCTAACATTTGATCTATGAAGGGTAGCGGGAAGTGATCTTTTCTGGTGGCATCATTCAACTTTCTATAGTCTATACAGACTCTCCAACCCGTGACTGTTCTTGTGGGAATCAACTCATTCTTTTCATTGGGCACTATCGTCATTCCTCCTTTCTTTGGAACTACCTGCACAGGACTTACCCAAGTGCTGTCAGAGATAGGATAAATTATTCCTGCATCTAAGAGTTTAATGACCTCAGCTTTGACCACTTCTTTCATGTTGGGGTTTAACCGTCTCTGGGGTTGCACACACGGCTTGTATTCTTCTTCCATTAAAATTTTGTGGGTGCAGAATTCAGGGCTTATTCCCTTGATGTCAGAAATTTTCCAAGCTATGGCTTTTTTGTGCTCTTTTAATACCTTTATCAGCTCCTCTTTTTCCTTAAGTTCTAGTTCTGCAGAGATGATTACTGGTAATGTAAAATTATCTCCGAGGAATGCGTACTCTAAGTGTTTTGGTAACTGTTTCAATTCTAATTTGGGTGGCTCTTCGATGGAAGGTTTCTGTTTTATTTCGTCATCATTGTCAATTCTTTCTTCTTTCATTTGTCTGGATGACGATGTATTCATAGTCAGCTCATCATCCTCATCTTTTTCCCCCTCTTCTTGAGTCAGGCACAGTTCCATCATGTCGACATGTATGATTTCCTGTAAAGAATTTTAAATGATATGATCAGTAGTATCAACAAAATAACAGGAATCATCTTGCTCTTTAGAATATCGCATGGCATCACAAATTTGAAAAATAATTTCTTCATCTCCTATCCTCAGTGCGAGTTTACCATCTCCGACATCAATAACAGCTCTAACAGTGGCTAAAAAAGGACGCCCTAGGATTAAGGGAACGTTAATGTCTTTATCCATGTCTAATATAATGAAATCAACAGGGAAAATAAATTTATCAATTTTTACTAAAACATCTTCGATGACCCCTCTAGGATATTTAATAGATCTGTCTGCTAGCTGAATACTCATCCTAATGGGTTTTGGTTCCCCAAGATCTAATTGTTTAAACATTTTATAAGGCATTAAATTTATACTAGCGCCTAGGTCAGCTAATGCTTTCTTAATATTCAATCTACTAATTAAACAAGGGATGGTAAAACTTCTTGGGTCTTTTAACTTGGTTGGTAGCTTATTTTGGAGGATGGCTAAGCATTGTTCATTAAGTTCCACCATTGACAACTCTTCAAGTTTTCGTTTATTTGTCAGGAGTTCCTTTAGGAATTTTGCGTACTTTGGCATATGTGAAATAGCTTCAACAAAAGGTAAGTTGATATGTATTTGTTTAAAAAGTTCAAGAAACTTACCGTATTGTTCATCAGTTCGCTCTTTCTTTGACCTTGCTGGATATGGGATTGGTGGCTTGTTCTCATTGCGTAATGGATTTACATCCTCAATTCCCTTATCACTTGTTTTATTTTCGTTTGGGATTTGTTTATTCAGTTCACCTAATTCCTTTCCACTTCTTAGTGTGACTATTTTTACCTGTTCTGCCCCTTTAGGAAAATTTTCTACATGTGTTTCACAGATCATCGTGGTGAGCTGTTCAATTGTCTTAGTGAGTTCCCCAAATGACTCAGTAATCTTTTTAAATGATGCTTGTTGATCTTTAAGGGTTCTCTCGATATATTGCAGACATTTTTCTGTGTTTGCCGATTCCTTTTCGTGAATTGAGTTCTTCTCTTGTGGATAGAACTGATTTCGGAAGTTTTGAGGAGGTTATTGCCTTTGATTTCCTTGGTTTCCTTGTCCTCCCCACGAAAAATTTGAGTGGTTCCTCCAACCTGGATTGTAAGTATTACTATAAGGATTATTATTAGATCGAAAATTATTACCTATATAGTTCATCTGTTCATCTTCTGCTCCTGGTTGGTAGGGTGGGTACTTAGGATTCGCCACAGTTCCACTTGCATCGCACTGCATGACTGGATGTACATGTGATGAACACAAATTATCAAGCTTTTTATTCATCATCTCTAGCTGTGTTGATAGCATGGTCATGGCATCGATGTTGAAAACTCCTGCCGATTTTGTCGGTTTGGTCTTTGAAGCTTGCCACTGATAATTGTTTAATGACATCTCCTTAATGAACTCGTAGGCTACTTCTGGGGTTTTGTTGTTCAGTGTTCCACCGGCGGCTGAATCTATAAGTTGTCTCGTTGAGGGGTTTACACCGTTGTAAAAGGTTTGGACTTGTAGCCACAAGGGTAGGCCATGGTGTGGGCACCTTCTCAAGAGATCTTTGAATCTCTCCCATGCATCGTATAGCGTCTCTACATCCATCTGCACAAAAGAAGAGATATCATTCCGTAATTTGGCCGTTTTGGCCGGTGGGAAATATTTCATTAAAAACTTTTCGGTCATCTGATCCCATGTAGTGATTGACCCTCGTTGTAACGAGTTTAACCATTGTTTAGCTTTATTTCTTAATGAAAAAGGGAATAACCGAAAACATATGGCATCATCAGAAACGCCATTTATCTTGAAGGTATCATAGAACTCTAAAAAGTTAGCTATGTGCATGTTTGGATCTTCGTCCTGTAAACCATCAAATTGGACAAACTGTTGAATCATCTGTATTGTGTTAGGCTGTAATTCAAAATTGTTAGCAGATATAGCAGGCCTAACAATACTAGATTCTGCTCCTGTTAAATGCGGTTTCGCATAATCGAACATTGTGCGTGGAGCATTGTTCTCCCTCACATCACGTGGTGGTGGGTTGGTTTCGTCCATCCCTTCAGTAGGATTGGATCTATCTTCTTCCTCTCTCTCTGTGTAATCTAGGGCTCACCTGGTTTCCCGACGATTCCTACGAGCGGTAGCTTCGATTTCGTTGTTGAATACCAAAGGTCCCCTCGGGTTCCTTCTAGTCATAAGCTAGAGGTACCTTTTGGAAAAGAAAGAGAGAATAATTTCAGCAAAAAGAAAAACAAAGAAAAATTGAAATGAAAAGAAAAATAAATTGCAAAAAATAAAAATTAGGACTAAAGTAATAAAAATAGAGTTTTCTTAATATTTTAGCTCCCCGGCAACGGCGCCAAAAACTTGATCGCTGTAAAATCAGAGTTTTAAAAATATATAAAAGAATGATCAAACCTGGAGACTAACTCTAACAACGATATTAAGGCAAGTGTACCTATCGAACAGTAGTATAGCTTAGGCAAGACCGGTTATCGAACCCAAAGGAACTAAAAGTATTAATACTCACTTTCTTCTTATTATTTAGTCTTAAAGTTAGAGTGAAGATTACTTTTTAAACTAAATCGACGACAGCTAAACTAAGGACACAAAGACAAGAAGATGAATAGGACAATAACTTTGAGGGAAAACTCAGATGATTACGACGATACCCTCAGGAAGAATCCACCTAGACTTCACTTATTAATTAACCTCAAAATTATATGATTTCTTTTACTTAGCTTGATCCGTGAGACTCCTTAACCTACATTAAACCCTCTCTCTAGGTGAATAATGTCTAACCCTAGGTTAATTAGTGGAACTCTCGTTCGCTTATAATAACTCCCTAGGATAGCAGTAAATCGATCAATGGACTCCCATATTAGGTTTCACCCTAATCCGACAAAATCTCGTAACCCTATCTCTAGGCGTTTGATCAACTCCGCTTAATTATGTTAGATCTTCTCTTAGGCAGGGTCTATTCCTCCTCCACCTAAGCACATTGGATTTGGATTCAGCAACATTATTAAGAACAAACTAAGTAATTTATCATATAACTTAAAAATAAAATAATAAAATCCATCTAGGTTTCATCCCCTTCAGGTATCTGAGGGGTTTAGTTCATAATGAGTAAAGAAAACATCACAAGAGAAAAAATAAAACAAAACATAGAAAAAATCCTAAAACCCCCTGAAGGAATCGAAGGAGAATTCCGCCGTCTTGAGTATAATTCCGCTTCTTGGGATGGATCAACTGGCTATCCTCGCGTTATTCCCTAACTCTGACCTTCTCGGCTTGGCTCCTTGGCCTCGCATTCGCTCCCTCGAACAGGTGATACTTGGGACTTATTTATAGGCTCTTGGAATGCGATTCTTTCTCCCTAAGTATCCTTTTTCGACTAAAATTGCTCTTTCCAGCGTCAGAGGCACGTCCATGCCACACGCCTGTGTGAATTGAGACCTAGCCGTGTTCGGATTTCTCTTGAGGCACGGCCGTGTGTGATGGAGTTGAGGCCGTGCTCTAGGTGTTCGTCGAGGCACGACCGTGTGTGCTTTGGGCCAGGCCGTGTCGATTTCGTGTAAAGGCCCATTTACTCCGTTTTAGGCCCATTTTGTGTTCTTTTCATCCTCGGGTGCTTTCCTGGGTATAAGACATGAAAAGAAAGGATTAAAAGCACCTTTTTTTTTTATATAAAACAAGGGATAAATCATCCAAAAGCATACTAAATGTGGGTCTAAAATATGTTACTTTTACGGTTTATCAGCCAATCTGATAATTTGCTACATGGGCTAGTCCGATATTTTGTTATATGGGCCAATATGATATTTTGCTAAATGGGCCTATTTGATAAATTGTTATAATGGGCCATAATTTTTGTAATAAACATCCGAATAAATTATTGTTGTTATATTGTGATTTGTTATGCATTATATACATGAATTGCATGGGATGGGATAATAATGAAGAGAAGTTTGGTGGCTCTGCCACATAATTTTGGTGGCTCTGCCACATAATTTTGGTGGCTCTGCCACAAATCTGAATAGTGGTAATGCCACGTAAATTCTGTTATTCTGGTGGCTTGTCCACAATTATATTTGTTATAAATGGCTTAATGCCTGCGATTGGTGTGTTGGCGGGGTGGGTTGACTTGATCCCCACAGGTGTGTTGGTTGGTACGCGTGGTGTGTAGTGGATGGATTACTAGGCTTGGTTTGGGAATTGCATTGCATATACATGTTATATTCGATACATTGTTATTATTGTATATGGGCTTAGGTCCAAATTATTGCTTAGTGGGATTAAGGCCCAATGGACAACGGTAAGGGGTTATATACTGAGTTCTCGTAACTCACCCCCTCTCCTTTAACCTTGCAGGTAATCCCCAGCGATAGAGGATTTGGAGCCGTGGAGGACTCGGTGGTGGCCATACATCGGGGATATTTCCTTCGAACTTTATTAAAATCAGTTTTACTTTATTTTTAAGATTATTTTAATTTGGGTTTAACATTATGTAATAAGGCAAATGGGGTTTATTTTTCTTTAAATTTCCATTTCAGTTATATGCAAACTATAAACGACAAATTTCTGGATCTTCTTAAACAATGACAGCAACGGTTTTAAATTAAGCTTCCGCAACAAAAGGTTTTAAGGATAATAATGTTTTCCAAGGATGATTTCTAATAAACCACATTTTGAAAATAAGCAAACAAAATCTGAGGTTTCAAATAGCAAAAAAATTTAAAATTCTTTAAGAAGAGTTTCTAATGAAAACATGGTTTTCGAAAAACTCTTCAATGTGACGCATCAAATTCGGGCCTAACTTCTAAGCCGGGTTTGGGGTGTTACATTTTATGGTATCAGAGCCTAATTTTAAAACTCGACTATGATTTGGGTTCAAAAACATTTTCCAAAACTGTTTGAATTTAAAAAAAAATACATGTTTAAAAAGAAGTATGGCAACACGGGTATCCGGCACCAAGTCAAGTAAGTATATGTTATTATTGTATGATTATGATATGACTGTAGGAATGCTCTAGCACTTTTAGTTTTAGGTATTGAAACTATAGAGATTGAGACTATAGGAAGCGTTTGCGAAAACAACTTTACTTCTTATATTTCATAAAATATTATTTAATAAACCCTGAAAGAGTATACTGATTCATAAGACTCTTAATCAGTTTAAATCGAATTAGCCAATATGAGCGCTAGAGGACGTGGATGCGGTAGATGTGGCCGTGGTAGAGGCCGAGGTGTTAAAGTTATGTCTGAGGCGTCGAGACATATGCCTGAAATGGACGCACCTGCTTCACCTATAACTGAAGCTGGGTCACATGATCGTATGAGGGAGGACGACGCTCTGTCCCAAGCAATGTTGAGAGTCTTGGAAAGGGTTGCTGGGGCAAGAACTGGGACGGCAGCTCGTGGGTCAATTTCGAAACGACTCAGATCGAATGGTGCTGAGGTTTTTAGGGGTATCTCGGGTGTAGCCCCAAATGTAGCGGAGTACTGGCTTGAGGCTGTAGAGCGGATCATGGATGATCTAGATTGCACCGTCGAGCAGAAACTGAAAGGAGCTATGTCCTTGTTGAGAGACGAGGCGTATCAATGGTGGCTCACGGTTCAAAAAGGCACTCAGGCCGAACGTATTATCTGGGATTTCTTTAAGACGACATTCCAGGGAAAGTATGTTGGGGCTAGCTATGAGGATGCCCGAAGGAAGGAATTCCTAAATCTGGTCCAAGGAGGTAAGACTGTGGCAGCTTACGAGGTGGAATTTCTGCGTCTGAGTCGGTATGCTCGGGGAATAGTGCCAACTGACTACGAAAGCTGCGTGCGTTTTAAGGACGGGTTGCGTGATGAGTTGCAGGTATTGATAGCCCTACAAAAGGAGAGGAACTTTGCCACACTAGTGGAGAAAGCCAAGATAGCTGAAGAGGCTAAGCACTCGGAGCGGCAAAATCGAGACAAGGATAGGGGCAGGAGCAAGAGAGGCTTTAGGTACTCAGGTCCAGCTAGTGGGTTTCAGAAGAGGCCCAGGAATGAGGAGCCAACTCGAGCTAGAGTCAGCTGCTACCAATCAGTTACAGCCATGTGTAGATTGCGGAAAACGACACCCAGGTGAATGCTGGAAGAGAACCAATGGTTGTTTCAAATTTGGTTCCAAGAACCATCAACTCAAAAATTGCCCTCGATAGACTGCTCAGACTCAAGAGGCTTGTAACTATGATGCACAGCCAGCTAGAGGCACTCAGCATCCACTGAGAGGCCGTGGGCCAGGTCAAGGTGGTAATGGCGTAGGACGAGGTCAGGGTGCACCGGGTAGAGGTACTGGTAATAGGGGTAATATGGAGGTGAGACAGCCAGGGTTGGTCTATGCGGTCAGACGTCGAGAGGATGGTGATGCACCTGATGTAATAATCGATACGTTCTTCATATCTGATGTACCTGTTACTACTTTGATAGATATCGGATCAACCCATTCGTATGTTGCTTGTGTTGTATCTGGAAATCTGAACATTAGATCTGAGATTATTGCTAGAGAAACAACTGTAATTAGTCCTCTAGGACGGTCGGTGATAGTAAATAAGTTGTCTAGGGATGTGCCCTTAGAAATTCAGGGGGAAATATTTTTGGTGAATTTGATGGAACTACCTTTTGGTGAGTTTGACCTTATTTTGGGCATGGACTGGTTGGTGAAACACCGTGCGAACTTGGATTGTGCTGCAAAGCAGATGACATTAAGAACTTCGGAGGATAAGGAAGTGATGATGATAGGTGAAAGAAGAAACTATCTATCTAATGTGGTAACTGCTTTAATGGCAGAAAAGTTGGTGCGAAAGGGGTGTGGAGCATTCCTAGCTTTCATTAGTGCTTTGGATGCTAAGGAATTATCGGTGGAAGGTGTTAGAATGGTGAAAGAGTTTTCGGATGTCTTTCCCGAGGAACTTCCAAGATTGCCTCCGGATCAGGAGGTAGAGTTTGGCATTGAGTTATTACCAGGAACGGCTCCGGTGTCCATTACTCCTTATAGAATGGCACCGAAGGAGTTAGCGGAGCTTAAAGCTCAAATTCAGGAGTTGTTGGATTGGGGATTCATTCGACCGAGTGTGTCATCATGGGGAGCGTCAGTTTTGTTCGTCAAGAAGAAGGATAGGTCGATGAGTATGTGCATCGATTATAGACAGTTAAATAAGTTGACGATGAATAATAGGTATCCATTGCCGAGAATCGATGATCTGCTCGATCAACTGCGAGGAGCTTCGGTTTTCTCGAAAATATATTTGAGATCGGGTTATCACCAGCTTAAGGTCAAGGAGGCGGATATTCATAAGACTACGTTTCGAACTCGTTATGGGCATTATGAGTTCTTGGTGATGCCGTTTGGGTTGACTAATACACCAGCTGCATTTATGGACATGATGAACCAGGTTTTCCAACCCTATTTAGATCGGTTTGTGGTGGTGTTCATAGATGACATCTTAGTGTACTCGAAGAATGAAGAAGAGCATGATTCACATCTGCGGGTAGTATTGCAGATATTACGGGAAAAGGAACTTTATGCCAAATTCAGTAAGTGTGAATTTTGGCTGAGGGAAGTGACCTTTTTGGGGCATGTTGTGTCAGCCGAAGGAATTAGAGTTGATCCCCGGAAAGTAGAGGCTGTCTTGGATTGGACACCACCGAAGTTAGTGGCTGAAATTCAGAGTTTCCTAAGGTGGGCTGGTTATTACAGGCGGTTCGTTGAGGGGTTTTCGTTGATTGCTGCACCCCTAACTAAGCTATTGCGTAAGGGAGTACCATTTGTGTGGTCAGATCAGCAGCAAGAGAGCTTTGAGAAATTGAAGAAGATTCTGACAGAAGCACCAGTATTGATTCAACCTGAGGCTGGAAAAGAGTTTATTGTTTATTGTGATGCGTCACACATGGGCTTAGGATGTATGTTGATGCAAGGAAGAAAAGTGGTGGCTTATGCATCTCATCAATTAAGGCTGCACGAGGTAAACTATCCTACACATGATTTAGAGTTAGCTGCAGTGATGTTTGCTCTGTATATTTGGAGACACTATCTGTACGATGAGAAGTCGATTATCTACACGGATCATAAGAGTCTGAAGTACCTCCTTACCCAGAAGGAGTTGAACTTAAGACAATGGAGGTGGATAGAACTGTTGAAAGATTATGACTTCAAAATTGAGTATCATCCCGGGAAGGCTAACGTGGCTGATGCGTTAAGTTGAAAGGTGATATCAGAATTGAAAGCGATGTTCGCTCACCTCAGCCTTTATGAAGATGGTAGCCTATTGGCTGAACTTCAGGTGAAGCCTGCATGGGTAAGCCAGATTAAGGAAAAGCAGTTATTAGATGAAAGGTTAGGTTCCTTACTTCAACAAGTGGAAGGTGGTGTAATAGGGGATTTTGGATTGAATAGTGATGGAGTATTGTGTTTTCGTGGAAGAATTTGTATGCCCAAAGATTCGGAATTGAGACAAATGATTCTGCGTGAGGTGCATAGTAGCCCTTATGCTATGCACCCCGGGGGGAATAAAATGTATCGAGACCTCCGTGAGCAGTATTGGTGGCCAGGGTTGAAACGGGAGGTTATTGATTTCGTGAGTAGGTGCTTGACATGTCAGCAAGTGAAGGCGAAACATCAATTGCCGTCGGGATTGCTACAACATGTGAAAATTCCATTATGGAAATGGGAAAAGATAATGATGGACTTTGTTAGTGGGTTACCCTTAACGCCTACTAAGAAAGATTCCGTTTGGGTAATAGTGGATCGGTTGACGAAGACTGCTCATTTCCTATCTGTTCGTACGGATTACTCATTGCGAAAGCTGGCCAAGTTGTATGTAGCAGAGATCGTGAGGTTGCATGGGATGCCAATGTCTATTATATCGGACAGGGACCCAAGGTTTACATCATGGTTTTGGAAAGCCTTACATGAAGCTTTGGGAACCAAGCTTAATTTCAGCACGACATTTCATCCTCAGACAGATGGTCAGTCGGAGAGACTAATCCAGATTCTGGAAGACATGTTAAGGGGCTATGTGATCGACTTCAGGGGTAGTTGGGAGGATTTTCTACCATTGGCAGAGTTTGCATACAACAATACCTATCAATCCAGTATCCAGATGGCACCCTACGAGGCGTTGTATGGTCGTAGGTGTTGTACTCCTACTTGTTGGACTGAGCTGGGAGAGCGACGGTTATTGGGTCCAGAGTTGATCTCAGAGACGGAGGAAAAAGTAAAGGTAATTCGGGCACGATTAAAGGAAGCTTCGGATAGACAAAAATTGTATGCGGATCCGAAGCGTATGGATATTGAGTTTGCGGTGGGAGATCAGGTCTTTCTAAAGGTCTCACCTTGGAAGAAGATCTTTAGATTTGGACGGAAGGGCAAGTTGAGCCCTAGGTTCATCAGACCGTACCGTGTATTGAAGCGTGTTGGGCCAGTGGCTTATCAGCTTCAGTTACCTCCGGAGTTGAGTCAAATACATAGAGTATTTCATGTCTCTATGTTAAGGCGTTATCATTCTGATCCGTCTCATGTTGTGCCAGTGGAGGAAGTTGAGATAAGACCTGACTTGTCTTTTGAAGAAAATCCAGTACAGATTTTAGATCGAGATATTAAGGTGCTGAGAAGGAAGTCGGTTCCATTGGTCAAAGTGCTATGACATAACCATGGGTCAGAGGAAGCCACGTGGGAGCCAGAGGATGTGATGCGACAGTAATACCCTCACCTCTTTTGATCAGGTAAAGTTCGAGGTTGAAATTTCTTTAAGGGAGGTAGAACTGTAACATCCTAGAAATAGGGGTTCTTCATTTTGCACTATTTCTTGTGTGGGATGGCAAAGCATGATGGGAACTAAAATAACCATGCATGGATTATTCAAGTGGGCACATCAAGCATGGCATTAAAATTTCATGCAATATGAAGGCATGCCGTCCACTAGTGAGAATAATGGGAGAGAATAATGCGAGCATGTCTTTGTGGGCTCAATAAAAATGCATGGCATTATATTAATTCAATTTCCTTAGTGTGTCGTCCATCCACTTGGTCATTGGCAATGTATGGTTTGCATTATTTTATTCCCATAAGCTTGTCCAAACATGAGAGCATGGCATGTATCAGTTTATTCCCATTTGTGCCGTCCAAGTATTGAAGACAAAGGAGTTTGATTTTCACGTGGACTTACAAAAAAATATGGGCATTATTTTATTCATGGGAATTTAAGAAGCCACATGAAGCATGGGCTGATTTTTTTATGGAAGGCAAACCTTGGAGCATGCGTGAGTATGAGCTTGAATTTTAAAACATGAAGAAACAAAACAAGCATGGGAGATGATATTAAATTCTTTAAAATTGAGTGCATTGGCCGAACATTCAGCCCCTTCAATTTTGTTTTGAAAATTCGGTTACCTAGTTTAGAATCAATAAAATTATTATAGGATTTGAGATGAGATGAGGTAATAGCCGAATCTCTTAAACACCCTATCTTCTCTCTCTCTTGAGTGTTGGGCGTTTTCTTCCTTGGTTGAATCGGGTAATTAAGTTCATTGATTTTTAATCCCCATTACCGTCCACTCATATCTTTATTATAATAATGCTCCTATGTTTTATTCCATGCTTTTAAGTGCCAACATGACCATGCTTAGATGTTGGTCAATATTCTCCTCAAAGTTGCCGTCCACTCCATGATGCCTTGTCTTCAATTTTTTATTTTATTTTATTTTATTTTATTGGTTGCATGCTTGTTTGTTCCTTCCACCATTCCCATGCTTGGCCCTTAAATTAGTGTCTTTTTATTTTAAATTTTAAGCTCCCATCCAAGCCGTCCAAGTGATTTGTCCATACATGTCCACTTGCTAATTTTTGTCCATACATGCCCACTTACTAATTTGGTCAACATATGTGCTTCCACCAACATGAATAGAATTGTTCACGTGAGAACCCAAGAAAAATGGCCACTATTTTATTCTAATCTCATGGCCGAATAGACACCCAAATATTCAGCCACCATTGTCGAAATTCTTTCTTCTCATTTACTCTTTTCTCTCAAACACCATAACCGAACCATTCCCTTGTAGTTTTGTTCAACTCTCCCCCTCTTCTTCTCTTATCTACCTCTATCTCTTCTAGCCGAATATTTTCTGCACCCCTCCCATATCTTTTATGTTCTCATTGTTCATCTTATTACTTGTTCTTTAGCCGAATCTCAAGAAGCAGAATAGTTAATTTCTGCCTGCCGAAATATCCCTTACATTTAGTAGGTGCGTTTTATAAGGTAATGATCTTCTTCCTTAAATCTTTGTTATCGATTCTTGTTCTCTTTCTTTTTAGTTGTCATTCTAAAAGCCGGAAGTCTCATGTTGGTGTTTCTTTTCCTAAGGCCAAATTTGTTGGTGTTCTAACACACCCTTCTAGCCTTTTCTTACGTCGAGTTCTTAGTAAGGGCTCATCGGGAATCACAAGCCGAATCTGTTGATAAGAGTTCTCGGTAGACAGAAGGTGGGGTTGGATATCGAAACTCCGTAGAGGGAGATCACGTTGTGGGTCAACGAAGAGTGGTTCTTTAGGAAATCCAAATCAGGTGTGTAATCTCACACCGTTTTCCGTGGGTTAAAGATTGATATCATATGAGTAGTAAATCGCTTGACTAAAATCGTATTATGGTGAAACCGGGAAAATTTGCTTAGATCTCACTACTTTGATAAAATTGAAAAAATCGGTATTAACATCGTGAAAGATTACGAAAATGCCCCTAATGGGCCGATCTGTTAATTTGCTAATGGGCCAAATCGATATAATTTGATATATGGGCCAATCTGATAATTTGCTACATGGGCCAATATGATATTTTGTTATATGGGCCAATCTGATATTTTGCTAAATGGGCCTATTTGATAAATTGTTATAATGGGCCATAATTTTTGTAATAAACATCCGAATAAATTATTGTTGTTATATTGTGATTTGTTATGCATTATATACATGAACTGCATGGGATGGGATAATAATGAAGAGAAATCTGGTGGCTCTGCCACATAATTTTGGTGGCTCTGCCACAAATCTGAATAGTGGCAATGCCACGTAAATTCTGTTATTCTGGTGGCTTGCCCACAATTATATTTGTTATAAATGGCTTAATGCCTGTGATTGGTGTGTTGGCAGGGTGGGTTGACTTGATCCCCACAGATGTGTTGGTTGGTACGGGTGGTGTGTAGTGGATGGATTACTAGGCTTGGTTTGGGAATTGCATTGCTTATACATGTTATATTCGATACATTATTATTATTGTATATGGGCTTAGGCCCAAATTATTGCTTAATGGGATTAAGGCCCAATGGACAACGGTAAGGGGGTTATACATTGAGTTCTCGTAACTTACCCCCTCTCCTTTAACCTCGCAGGTAATCCCCAGCGATAGAGGATTTGGAGCCGCAGAGGACTCAGTGGTGGCCATACATCAGGGATATTTCCTTCGAACTTTATTAAAATCAGTTTTACTTTATTTTTAAGATTATTTTAATTTGGGTTTAACATTATGTAATAAGGCCAATGGGGTTTATTTTTCTTTAAATTTCCATTTCAGTTATATGCAAACTATAAACGATAAATTTCTGGATCTTCTTAAACAATGACAGCAACGGTTTTAAATTAAGCTTCCGCAACAAAAGGTTTTAAGGATAATAATGTTTTCCAAGGATGATTTCTAATAAACCACATTTTGAAAATAAGCAAACGAAATCTGAGGTTTCAAATAGCAAAAAGTTTTAAAATTCTTTAAGAAGAGTTTCTAATGAAAACATGGTTTTCGAAAAACTCTTCAATGTGACGCGTTAAATTCGGGCCTAACTTCTAGGCCAGGTTTGGGGTGTTACATTATCTATCTTTGTACATTGAGG
Source organism: Gossypium australe (assembly GCA_005393395.2). Lineage (NCBI taxonomy): Eukaryota > Viridiplantae > Streptophyta > Magnoliopsida > Malvales > Malvaceae > Gossypium > Gossypium australe. The sequence continues at coordinate 15,062,588 of CM016625.1, read as the reverse complement.
GCAATGTACATCTTAAGTCTGCGGGGTAAAAATGCCTAACTTTTTGCATGATTCTCAAATCTTGCTAAACTTTTTGCATTATTCTCAAATCCCTGAGGGTAAAAGTCAGGTAATAATGCCTAACTTTTTCCATTATTCTCAAATCCCTGATTTAGTCTTATTTTTAAGCAAATTTGTCATATTACTAACTAGGATGAAATTTCTAATGATTTATGATTTTTATTGACATGTTCTTGAATAAGTCATTGATAATTGTGGATTGATGATTGAATTTGAAGAAACTAGAGAATCAAGCATGATAAGTCTATTTTTCAGAATTAAAATTTTTGCTAGGTTAACCTAAATTTGAATACTACCTCGAAATTTAAAATTTACAAGGATGATGTCAAAAACACCCATAATTTTTGTGAGATGTTGAACCTTATAAAGCATATATTCTTTTTCGTGCTCATTCTTTGATTATGAGTGTGTCAACTATGAACTGTTATTCTAGAACTTGCCTCGTTTATACATATTGAGACCACACCTATGATTTGATATACAGAGATGACAAAGGCACCTAGGTTTTAACCCACTGACTCCATTAAAAAGCCTACCTCTACAATTAACCCCTAGTGAACCCCGTTGATCCTAACAACCCTTTTTATTGACTTACCTACTATTAACCCAAAGCCCCTTTTGTATTTGATATCACCTCTCCTTTTGACTTCCCTTTAAATCGAGATATGATTTGATTAGTTACCGAACTATATTATGGTATGAGTTGAATTTATACTTAGTTTGTTCTTAAAAAAAACGAAGTATATTCAGCATTAGTAGTATAAAAAGAGAGCTTATACAATCAAAGTTTATTTTCAAGCTCGTATTAGTAGGTTCATTATTATTTTCAGTTGATGTAAATATTATTTCAGTATGCTTAGGTAGGTACTTGTCAATTCGATCTCTATTCTAACCTTCTAATTTCAGCCTTTATCAACACCTTTAACCCTAGCCCCGTTACAACCCTAACAAATACCTTTTGATCTGTTTATCATCTCATATTACAGTGGTGGAGATTTAATTTTCAGGCAAGCCTATGGGATTAACTTTTCAGGTTCGACTTATGAGTGATCTTTTTCTGAACCTTAAACACTTTAGAGTGATTTGAGTGAATCTTTTGTGAGGACATCAATCCTTATCGGTTTTGAATTGAAAAGGTAGTTATTTAAATGAGGGGAGACACCTATGTTTTCGAAGTACAAACTCATGACTTATCTTGTTTGAATCTTTAGGATGCTTTGAATTGAATTATCCATGTATAAATTATCTATGAATTAGGATAAGGCATTGTTGACAGGAATTGTGAATTATGGAAAGTTCGTCTTAATTGTAAGTTGAGAATTTTGCTTGAGGACAAGCAAAAGCTTAAGTGTGGGGGTATTTGATAAACCGTAATTATAACATAATTTAGTCCCATATTTAGCTTGTTTTTGGATGATTTATCCCTCAATTTATGTAAAAAGGTGCTCTTAATCCTTTCTTTTCATGTCGTATACCCAGGAAAGCACCCGAGGATGAAAAGAACACAAAACGGGCCTAAAACGGAGTAAATGGGCCTTAGCACGAAATTGACACGGCCTGGCCCAAATCACACACGACCGTGCCTCGCCGATCACCTAGAGCACGGCCTCAACCCTGCCTTACACGGCCGTGCCTCAAGTTAGAAATCTGAACACAGCCAGAAGTCGATCCACACGGGCGTGTGCCATGGCCGTGCCTCTGTCACTGGAAAGAGCAATTTCAGTCGAAAAAGGATACTTAGGGAGAAAGAATCGCATTCCAAGAGCCTATATATATCCCCTAAGTGCCACCTTTGAAAAGGCGTCAATGCTAGGCCAAGGAGCCAAGCCGAGAAGGTCAGATTGAGGGAATACACGCGAAGATAGCCAGTTGATCCATCCCAAGGAGCCGGAGTTATACTCAAGACGGCGGAATTCTCCTTCAATTCCTTCAGGGGGTTTTAGGGATTTCTTATGTTTTGTTTTATCTTTTCTCTTGAGATGTTTTCTTTATTTATTATGAACTAAACCCTTCAGATACCTGAAAGGGATGAAACCTAGATGAATCTTGTTATTATTCTTTGAATTGTATGATAATTACTTAGTTTGTTCTTAATTATGTTGCTTAATCCAAATCTGATGTGCTTAGGTGGAGGAGGAATAGACCCTGCCTAAGAGTGGATCTAGCATAATTAAGCGGAGTTGATCGCACGCCTAGAGATAGGGTGACGAGATTTTGCCGGATTAGGGTGAAACCTAATATGGGAGTCCATAGATCGATTTACTGCTATTCTAGGGGGTTATTATAAGAGAATGAGAGTTCCACTAAGTAACCTAGGGTTAGACGTTATTCGCCCCGAGAGAGGGTTTAATATAGGTTAGGGAGTCTTACGGATCAAGCTAAGTAAAGAAATCATATGGTTCAAGGTTAAGTAACAAGTGAAGTCTAGGTGGATTCTTCCTGAGGGTATCGTCGTGATCAACTGAGTTTTCCTTCAAGTTATTTTCCAATTCATTCTTTTTGTCTTGTGTCTTTAGCTTAGTAGTCGTTAATTTAGTTTAAAGCAACTTCTCTCTATTTTTAAGGCTAAATAATAAAAAGAAAGTAAGTATTAGTACTTTTAGTTCCTTTGGGTTCAACGATCCGGTCTTGCCTAAGCTATACTACTGTTTGATAGGTACACTTGCCTTTAATCATTGTCAGAGTTAGTTTCCAAGTTCGATCACATTCTTTATAAATTTTAAAGCTCTGATTTTAGCGATCAATACATAATTTTATCCGAAAACATGTCGGTCAAAATGATTCAGATTTTATGGAATACGAAGATATTAACTGGGCATATGAGAATACTATTGATTCAGAAAATGTGCATGGTCGAGAAAGTGATGATGATGACGACGACGATGATGGTGGTGATGATGACGGTGAATCAAGCAATTCAAGTGGTTTTGAAATGGAATTAACAAGAGATGATATAGCTTCTAGTTGAATGAATTCACTTTAAATTGTAAATGCTATTGTAAAATTTTTAGTATTTATATTTGGTATATAAATATTATCTCTTTTTTAGACTTTAATCCAAATATATGTAATATTTTAATTTGTTACGTTTATGTTTTCTATGTTATGTTAATATCTAATATGAGTTTTACAAATGTGTTAAAAGCATTAAAAATAAAAAATAATTTTTAAAATAATACAATTGTGTCAATATCTAATTACAAATATTTAGTTATTATATTTAAATATTTAAATATAGTTTATATATTCTAATTAAATTTAATAAATAATTATTATTAATTACTTAGAAATATTTAAAATTAATATTATTTATTAAAATATTAACAATAAATTATAATAAATTATTTTTTATATTTTTGCTAAAATATCATAATATTAACTAATTTGAACATTATTTAAATACATATTTGTTACTTTATAATATCATGTCTAAAATAGACATTTTACTTCCTAAAAGCACTTTTTGACAGCAATACCAAACACTTAAATTTTTCAAAAGCACTTCTCAAAAGCACTTCTCAAAAGTACTTCTCAAAAGCATTGCCAAACTGGCCCTAAATAGCAAACTGGAATGGGCCGGAGAGCTCCATTTACTTATTCCTATTAGTTGGGCTATTTTTCAAAACGATTAACCTATGACCGTTGAAACAAGTAGTGTGGTTCATGTATATGACCTGGCCCAGAGCCTAAACTACTGGCTTGCTTTGACTTGTAGAGAAATGGCTCTTTCTATTCTATGTATGCATGTATGGCTGCAACCTACCATTTATATGGTAATTAGAAAGATATGAGCTTTTATCGGATAAAGTGGCATCAAGTTTGGACAGAAAAATGAAAAGAAAACCAACAATCCAACACGAGTATGAAAATTGGCACTCTTTACTTACAATGTAGAAATAAAAAGCACAGCAGAATATAACATAATCGGACACCAATATTGCAATGATTTAAGACATTGTCTCTCTTTAGGCTTCTTATACGTATATATTTACAAGGACACATATTAGCAATAACAATCATAATGTTAAGCTAGCAAGCTATTATTTATTCTTGTCACCTTTAGCCGCTTAATTCTTGATGGCCGCAAACAGCAGTAATTTGATCAACCACTCACCATTTTACGGTCCTGCACAACACATAGAAGCATATGTTGGATCCCATTTAAGGTTAAAGCAATTAATGAACAAGAACAATTCACAAGCAGAGTAAGTTTGAAAAATGTTTGTTTACCTAAAATAACATGAATAGAAATATGAGATAGCCAACAGCCAATCAGATGGAACTAATTTCCAGGTTCGTAACATGACTGGTCTTTGGCCGTTCTCCACCCTCTTCTTGGCATTGTTCTATTAGTAGGGGACATCCACGAATCTCCAAATGTTTCAGAGAGGAAGGTAGTCCATCCTCGGGAAATGACTGAATTAATGGACAATCCTCTAAATACATGTCCGTGAGTGAGTGAAGGTTCTTTAAGGTCTGTTTGGAACTTAGAGAGCTTAGACTAGAACATGAGCCAATCATTAGACCTTCAAGTGTTGTCGGTAACCCTTCATTAGGAAATGCTTCAAGCTTTGGACACTCTCGAATAGAGAGAAGTTGGAGAGATGACAAGCTTTTCAATGACCCTTCTTGTTCAGACAATGAAGACAGATCTTCGCATTCACTAATATATAGACTCTTAAGCCCCGGAAGATGTGGCAATTTGGGGAAGGAGGTAAGGTTTGAGGTTTTCGAGGTGACCAGGGAGTAGAGAGAGTTGGTGCTTGGTATTTCCCTTAGGAGTGCATCACTATAACACATTTCAAGAGCTAAATGTTGAAGACGTTGCGAGATTGGAAGGGCAATTACTTGTACACATCCTCTTATTTCCAGCTTTCATGGAAAAAAATATCTGAGGATTGCTTGTATGTTGGGGCAGTTTTGCAGTTTCAGTTCCAAAACACCAATAAGAGAATGCCTAGGTTGACCTACTAGGTTGCGTTGCTCATCTACGGCAGTGAACGTACCTTCATGCCAATCCTCTAGAACAAGATTGTCAATAAGTATTAAAAACATCAGATAAGGAGCCATTGGAAGAGCTTTGAGTGAATCACACTTCTTTATCTTCAGAACTGTTAAATTTAGCATCAAGTTTGGTACCTTCATAGCTTGGGGCAGGTACTGATTTGTAGTCTATTCAATGTAGGATATTAATCCTCCGGCCATTCTTCTAGTTCCAGCATCCTTTTGATGCAGAGCTTTCTAAGGTGAGGTAATTGACCAATAGAGATTGTAGTACATTTAATGCAATGACTTAAGGTAAGTGTTCTCAAATTTTGAAGCAAACCACTTGTCATCCAGGAAGGAAAATTAGAGCCCTTGAAGTGATGAAGGGCTAAACCTTTGAGATTTGAATGAGGCTGGAGGTGATTGAGGTCCCTCTCTTCTCTGACTTTATCTTCTTAGTTGAAGTCTTTGTCAGTCTATTCTAACAGTAGCATCTGAAGGCCTTCCTTCTAGTTTAGCTTTGCCTCAGCTGCATTCACTGCATTCTTCAGGTTAGAGATATGCAGCTTTCCTGTAAGATCTGCCATGTCATTCAGTTCTCCAATGCCACGTCCCATTATACTATTGAGTACTCGAAATGCATGCAAATTCTGTAGCCTGGTTAAGTTTCCCATCCTTAGTGGCAGCTCCCTACACTTGAACCAAAACATGTCATCTAGCTCAAGATAAATTAGGTTAACCATTTTACCAAGGTCCTTGGGAAATTCAAAAAGCCAAAGGCACCTTAGAAGCTTAAGTGTCTGCAAATTCCAGAGCTTACATACTGAGTTGGGAAGCTTTTTGATCTCTGTCCTAGAGAGATCCATGTAGCATAATAGCTTCAACTCTCCAACAGATTCTGGTAATTTCGTGAGCAAGCTCGAACTTAGATCCAAGGCACGAATGTATTTTAGAGAATGAAACATCTTGTCCAGAGTTTGCCCTCCTAAGCTTTTCAAGTACTCGCTAGGCAGCAGGAGTGTGCGCAGCTTATTACACGTCTTAAAAATCTAGTTACAGGTAGGACTCTCTAAATCTTGACAGAGCAATGAGACATGACGACATTGTTTAGAGAAAACACACGACTTGTGGTCCATCACTTAGCAGCATTGGGGACTTGAAACTGATACTGCCAACTCCTGGTTAAGATCGTGTATTCTATATCTCTCTTTGTTATCAATGTCTAGAGTTTGGAAGAAGGACATGGTTAACAACTCATCAAAGTATTCACGTCCAGTCTGCTCTGTACTTTTGTTGGGATTAAGAACAAAAACAACCAAGGTTAACAGAAGCTTGAGCAACAAGGCTCGATGCTTACAGGAGAAACAAACAAAATTGGTTTTGAAGAGCAAAATAAAAGTAAAGAAAAGATAGAGTTTTTTTATGAAATTCAATGATTTCATTAACTACATGAATAAAGGCATTGAGCCATTACATATGCCAGTTCATGAGCTGGTCAAAATGTCATAAATATTACCTAATCATTACCTACTACCACTAATGACATTGAAACTTGATAAATGAAACTTGTACACTTTGACAAAGCTGATTGATCAGCTCAACATTACCTAATTACATCAAATACATCATCAACTAAGTTTAAAACTAATTAGATTACATGATATCAACTAAACTAAGAAAACAAAATAGTAGCAAAAACTTCAGCAGCTGCATGCATGGCTCGAGCTGCTTCTCTGCTCCTTAACTGCTTTATATGCTGCATGCAGACCAACTTCAACACTCCTCCTTGGTTTGCATGTTGCAAACTCCTATTTTCCTTCTTAATTTAATGAATCTTGACATACTAAGGAGCTTTGTCAAGATTTCAACAACTTGATCTTCAGAACTGCAATGAATCAGTCTCACCTCTTGAGCTTGCTCCACTTCCCTAACAAAATGAAGCTTGATCTTGAAGTGTTTTGTTCTTTCATGGAACACTGGATTTTTTGCAATTGCAACAGCAGATTGGTTATCACAATTGATCTCTATTGCTTTCCTTTGGTGTTGATTCAAATCAGCCATGATTTTCCTTAGACAAATGGCTAGGTTGACAGCTCCTGCAGCTGCCACATATTCTGCTTCAGTAGTTGACTGAGTAACAACATTTTACTTTTCCGAACTCTAACAAAAAATGGTTGAACCAAGGGTAAACACATACCCTGAAGTGCTCTTCATGTCATCCAATGATCCAGCCCAATCACTATCAATATAACCAAGCAACTTCATGCTTTCAGCGTTGGTAAATTTTAAACCAAAACTTAGTGTACTTTTGATGTACCTGAAAACTCTTTCGGGAGCTTGTAAGTGCTTCTCATTGCTACAATGTATGAATCTTGATAGTAGACTCACAACAAACATGATGTCTGGTCTAGTGGTAGTTAGATATAGCAAACATCCAACGAAACTCCTATAGGTTGATTCACTAACCTTCTCAAAATCTCATTGGCTCGATAGTTTCTCTCCAACAACAACTGGTGTGCTTATTGCTTTGCAATTTTGCATGGAGAATTTATTCAGAATCTTTGAGGCAAAAGCCTTCTAACTTAGGAAGATTCGATGCTGAGTTTGTGACACTTCCATGCTAAGGAAGTAAGTCATTTTTCCCAAATCAAACATCTGAAACATTTGCTCCATTTTCTCCTTAAAATCAACTAATATAGCATGAATTCCCCATGTCACCAGTAGGTCATCCACATACAAGGATATAATCAGTTGTGTTTCAATATCTTTCCTTTTGAGATACAAGGTTGGCTCGCTGATGCTCCTCTCGAATCTTAGGCTAGTCAGATAGATATCGATTCTGTCATACCAAGCTCTTGGTGCTTGTTTCAAGCGATACAAGGCTTTCTTCAGCTTGTAGACGTTGTCTTCTTTGCCTTCAACTATGAACCCTTCAGGCTGTTCAACATAAATTTCTTCCTCAAGAAATCCATTGAAAAAGGCTGACTTTACATCAAGCTGATGGATTTTCCACTACTTTTGTGCAGCCAAGGCAATTAGCAGTCTGATAGTGTCAAGCCTGGCAACTGGTGCAAAGGTTTCAAAGTAGTCTATGCCATATTTCTCGCTGAACCCTTTCACTACTAGCCTTACTTTCAGCTTGTTCAAGATTCCATCAACATTGTGCTTGGCTCGAAACACCCACTGCACTCCTATGACCTTCCTGTTGATTGGTCTTGGAACTAACTCCCAGGTCTGATTTTTCTCAAGCATATTGATTTCATCAACCATAGCCTGTTTCCAGCCTTGCTGAGCTTCAGCTTCTTCAAAGCCGCTTGGTTCAACTGTAGCCACTTGAGCTCTTTCATATATTTTAGGCAATAGTCTAGTACCCCTAACTGGTTCATCATCAATGTCCATTGCAGGACCATTTTGATTAGCTTCAATTTGATCTAACATAAGATCTTCAGCAGCAACCTCTGGCTCATTTTTATCCCAGTTCCAGTCTGACTTCTTATAGAATACAACATCTCTGCTCACAAGAATTTTGTTGGATGAAGGATCCAAGATCCTATAGCCCTTCTTGATACTACTATAGCCCACCAGGATTGTAACACCCCAAACCCGGACAAAACACCACGTCCGAATCTGGTATGTTACGGGGGAAAACGTATTTGAGAGGTTAGAATTTACCGTTTAAAAACTGAATGAAAACATAGTGTACTTGAAGAAAATTTGAGTAGGCTTGTTTGAAATCAAGTAATGTATTTGATACCCGGAAATTTTGAAAACTTAATCAAAGTGTGTAGTGAAGAAAAATGAGTTTAATTCATTTAAAACTTCAAGTAGTTTCTTAGTGTTACTTAAAACATTTTTAACTTAGTAGAACATCGAGTTTGATTTAAAAAAAATCATTAGAGTTTACTTAATATCAAAACGTAGGGTGATACCCGATGGTATAGTTGAAAACACATTGCGTTACAGTTTTGAAAACATAGTCTTTCCAAATTTTAGTAAAATTCATACCCAATTATTTTGTTAAAGCATATTGAAATCTATTTAAAACATAAACATCATAAAACATAATTTAAAGGCCTTTTACAGTCCAAAATAAAACCCAAATAAAAGTAATTAAACTATAGTACCCAAATGATAGAGTCTGAGTAAAACTTTATTAGGCATGGCATGAGCACCACGAGTCCATCCCGGCTCCATGTCCGCGTCTACTAGTCACCTGAAATGTCAAAGGAGATGGTGAGTCGAATGACTCAGTGCATAAATCCCGCTCCCGATAAAACAACATGCTAACACACATCATATCATAGCAACATAATTAATGCAACCCGATCCTAGCCATCCATACACCTTTTCTACCCCGTGTGGTACCAAACCACTGGTGGTGCCAAACCACTGGTGACATATAGTCACAATGTGTTACCAAAACACTGGTGTTCCAAAGACACAATATCCGTCAATGTGGTGCCAAACCACTGGTGTCCCAAAGACACGATTGTGATACCAAATCACTGGTGACCGCAGTCACAAATCAATTGATGGGGCCAACCCATCGTGTGATACCAAATCACTAGCAGACGATCCCATATCTCAAGTGGGGCCAACCCACGGTGGTGTCAAACCACAGGGACGAGTCGCAATGAGGTGCCAAACCTCTGGTGTCCCAAAGACACAAATGTGGTACCAAACCACTGGTGACCGTAGTCACAATAATCGAGTGATGGGGCCAACCCATCATGTGATACCAAATCACTGGCGTCAATCCCTCAATACCGCCTTGTGGGGCCAACCCACTGTGGTGCGAAACCACGGGGACGAGACGCTGAGGTGCCAAACCTCTGGAGGTGCCAAACCTCTGGTGACCCAAAGTCACAAAGTTGTGTTACCAAAACACTGGTGCTCGTCAGCACAAAATATCACTGCCCCCTCCACTCATATCACCCATCATCATACCAACTCATGTGATCATGCATATCATACAAGTCATACATATCATGCTAATATGTTTAACATCATTATCCCATATCACATACATCCATAATCATGGTACCATATAGATCATCAGTAAGCTCATAATAATACTGACTTACCCGAGTCCAAGATCATACCCATTAGGGTATCATATCAATCATCACTGTTTCATTAATTACCACACAGGTTATCAATCATATTACTAAACAGAAGTGTGTTAGTTTACACACCTGGTATAACGAAGGCCTTAATCCCAAAGAAACGATCTAAAATCTTTAAACTCCTTGCTCCTAGAATCGGCCAAACTTAAGGGTTAGGTACTAAGACCGTTCGGCCAAAGACTAAATAACCAAAGGGATCAATATTAAGCCATTACCTCACTCTTGCGAATGGTTTGGTTTCCAACCAAACCTCGAACCAACAGTGGTTCTCCTTCCAACAATCGGCACCCTATAAGACAAATAATTAATCCCTAATCACCTTTGACTTGATCGGAAACAAAAGATTGAACTAACAATACTAACACCAATCACTTACCCTCCACTTACCAATCAACCAACTGAAAAGTGACGGTTCTTCTTGCTTGCTTCCACACTCCAATGACCCTATAACGAAGAGATTAATACCCTTCCAAAATAACCATATTCGGCCCCTAACCAAACCATAACCAAAGAAAAGACAAGAGAGGGACAAATGGCCATTCGGCCACCCCACTTACCTTGTTCAAGGATTGAACAACCAACCCAGATCCACCCTTCACTGATATTCGGCCAAGAGAGCTACAAGGGAGAGGAGAGATTCGGCCAAAATAAAAACACAAGCTAGAAGGAAATTTCGGCAATCACCAAGGGAGAGTTCGGCTAATATCTTAAAAATGAAGTAAAAGAAAGGTATGTTCAAGAAGAAAAGAAACGACCAAGGTTCAGAGAAGAAAAGGAAAAGTGCACAAGGATAGATGCTTTCGGTTTAAGAAGAAAGGAATGGAGAAAGTGTTTGGAACATAAAGTTTCGGCTATAGTGTTTTTAAGCAAAGAAGAAGAAAGTGAATGTGACCAGAGAGGATAGAAGTTTCGGTTTACCTCACTGAAAGAAAAGGGGAAGAATTGGGAAGGGATATTCGGCTATCAAGTACTCTAAGAGACAACAATGCAACTTTCGGCAGCCTTTGAAAACTTAGTCTTTCGGTTTCAAAAGATGAAGAACAAAAATGAGAGAAATTCACTTGTAACTCGATACACAAAAGCCAAAAAGAAAACCCTTTTCTTTGACACCCAAAAAGTCGAATATGCACAACATTCCCAAAAGAAAAACGACACTCTCACTCCCCACTTCCCAAAATCGGCCACCCTCTCCCCCAACTCCCCAACATTCGGCCATAACCCCCCAAACACTCCACTCCACACATTTCAAATGTGTTTACCAAGTCTTACTCCTACAATCACTCTCCACCTTTCATTTGAAAGTGAAGACCAAGTCAAAGGAGGAATTTAAACTTCATCCAACTCTTCCCTCCTATGCCGTCCAAAATGAAGCCAAAAAAAGTGAGGTCTTTGCAGCTCGAACACTAGACCTCCACTCCATGTAGTTGACGCCACACCTAGCTCCCAAGTAGCGCATGCCTTGCCATCTTGCCAGCTCCTCTTTTGTGCAATAAAACTCCAAATTATTTTCTTAAACCCCAACTCTTTCAGCTCCCCACACCTAAGGCTCAAAAACTAAATTTTCCCCATTCCCTCAGGCATACTCCTAGCCTACAACTAAGCCCCTAAAACATAGAAATAGCAACACAGCACACCAACTCATGCAATATCATGCAACAACAAAATAGCCCCTAACCCGGGATATTACAAGGATGCCAGGTTGAGCTTTCTTGGCCAACTTGTCCCTCTTGACGGTAGGAACATGTGCATAACAGATGCAACCAAAGACCCTCAGGTGAGCCAGTGATGGTTTGAACCCAAACCAAGCCTCAAATGGAGTTTTCTGAGCTAATGCCTTGGTTAGGAGCCTGTTTTGGAGGCATACAGCAGTGTTAACTGCCTCAGCCCACAAAGTTTTAGGCAAATATCCATCAGGCTTCTATTCTTCCTTTCACTTACACCATTTTGTTGAGGTGTGTAGGTGTTGGTGAGCAGGTGCTTTTACTTCTGGGTTGAAAAGCACTTCTGACTTAAAAAGTTGTCTCTTTAGCATTGCTTCTGGCTTTAAAAGTGCTTTTGACCCCAAAAGCACTGTAACACCCCAAACCTGGCCCAAACACCATGACCAGATCTGGTATGTTACGGGTTAAACGTTAAAAACTTTACTTTGAAGGGATTTGAAATCTCGGTTTGTTTATGCAAGTATTCGTTAAATAAGTGTTATTTGTAGGAAACCTTTGTAGTTTTTTTTTAAACTTGTTTGAAAATCCCATTTTTCTTTCTTCTTATAAATAAGTCCTTGAACATTAATTTGTAAATGTAAACATTAGGAAACATAAATTGATAACCTAAGCTATAGAGGCCTTATTACATAAATAGTCCCAAAATTAAATTTTTAAGAAAAACTAGAAATAGTTTATGAAAATAAAAGACTTGATGGCTCCTCGAGTCCGCCTCGGCTCCCATGTCCACGATCTACTGCTCATCTGAAAAGTCAGGGAAATAAAAGGGTGAGTCACCAAGACTCAGTGTGCAAATCCCGAAAACACATAAATGGCTTGAGGCCCACAAACACATTATGGGCCTTAGCCCATACACAATGGCAACAAGATATTTACATGCAACATGGCCCAACCCAACCTAAAAGTCCATCCTCTACATACCAGCCCGTACCAGCCAACACACCTCGGGGATTTCTACAATCAACCCACCAACCGCTACACACCATATCGACAGCCACGCTGCCTATTCCTAACAGTCAGGAATAAATTTAACGTGGCTTAGCCACCGATCACTATTGTGACCTAACTTTACAGTTCGTGGTTTAACCACTGATCACCAAGTGACCTATTAACATGCTCTTCCCCTTCATCATATTAATCCCATCCCATCCATACATCCATCCAGAATCAAAACAATATACTACCTAAAAGATCACAGACTATCACATACATCGATACACATAGAGAAGTTTCTATGATTACGTACCTGGCATCCCTTGCCTACCCTTTTCGGGTAATACGACTGTCCATACAGCCTTTTTCCGGATTTTAGCCCATAACATACATAATACAGATTAATTAGTGTGATAGAGATCTACACACCTGATTACAGACAATATGAGACTTTCTATGTCGACAGTATCAGAAGCCGATACGACTGCTATCTGTCTAAAGTTTTGTTCTGAAGCCGGTCCACAACCCGGTGGTCAATCCCGTACTGCTGACACCGCTCGTTTCTTAAACTTAGGGATTGGTTTTACAGATCCAATCCCCCCTTTGCCTGACTGACATGCGATTCCATCAAAAGACCTTATCAGTTGCTACCATCACAACATTTGGTTGTTAATCCATATCATAAAGTTAAGATTATAAACACGATGAATGAACCTAACGAAAATCTAAAGAGAACCCCTTACCTTGAAATCCCGAAAGGAGATTGAGACTCAGATCTAAACGATCTACTTCGATTCCCGACGTCACCCAACAAGAAAACATTAAACCATTAATCAAGCGTCAACCTTACCAATCCCAATAGCCTTTCGGCTTTAGCTTCCAAAAATTGAAAAAGAAAGTGAAGAGAAGAAGATCGGCACTTACCCTATCACAGGAGATTCGGCTACTCCTAGAAGTTTTCGGCTTTTTGCGAAAATCAAAAAGAGAAGATGGTTCAAAGAAATCTATGGAGATTCGGCTTTTAATGAAGAAATCGGCAGGAAGAAAAAAGAATGGACACTGGGGCATTCGGCTATGGCAGAAGAGAGTAAAGAGAAAGAATACTTAAGGGTTTCGGCTTATGGAAGAAATCGGGAAAAGGTGTAGAGAAAGGCAATGAGGTTTCGGCTTTAGCAGAGAATGAAGAAGAAGATGGAACTTTAGGAGTTTCTGGCTTTTTGAGAAAAGAAACAACTAAGAGAAGAGAATGAGAATAAATGCCGAAATTAAAAAGTACCATATTTTCTAATCAAATATTCGGCACACACACTAACCAAAAGCCGGAATTGCCCTCTTTTGAAAACTAAGACTAATTAATTAACAAGGGAAATTTCGGCACCCCTAAGCCATACTAAAACCGATTCCTCCTCCCCCTCAATGTTGGAATTTTGGCCACCACTGTGGCCAGCAGATAATTCCTAAACTTTCTCCCTTATCATAATCTGATCTCTCATCCACCAGTGACCTAGATAACACCACCTCTTCCTTCCTTTATCTGCCACATTATCAGTCATATTATCTACATTATCTAAACATTTTTTCCCCTATTTCCAAGCCCTATTGCCGTCCAACTCACTCCCCTCTTTAATGCCGAAAATAATTAAAATTAACTAAGAAAATTGGGCTTCATGCGACTCGAACTTGGGCCTCCTCAGCTGACGCCTCCTCTTTGCTCTCTAAGTGGCGCCACTTTGCCACTGGGCCACAAGCCCATTTGTGTCTTAAAACACAGATAACATCTTTTAAGCCTTATCCTAAATGGCTTTCCACTAGAGTGTCCAAACAGAAAATTTTAACTAAGGCCTCGGCCCAATCCTAAGCCCAATCTGAATCCCCTTAAACACTCTAATTAGCACATTAAATGTAACACACATCAAATGCAAAGGCCCATTAATTCAGGATGTTACAAGCACTTTTGAGAAGCAATGCTAAAGAAATCCTAAGTCCCAATAACAAATAACTATAACATTATTAAGTTTGAAGATAATATTGATAAGAGAAATAATTATAAATTTTAAACATAGAATGTACATCTTATATCATTTTACTTTTTGGATTCGTAAATATTAATTTATTTTATAAATGTAAATTTAAATTATGTAATTTTATATAGCATTTAAATCTTTCAAGCTTTAAAAAAAATTAACTACTGAACCTTGAGGCATAGTAAATATATATACTAGACTTATGGTTTATTTATTAAATGAACTTTAAATAAAAATATAATTTTTATCAAATGGATCTTATTTCGATTAGCATTGCATTGTTGCCAATATAGGAAGACCTGGATTTGAGCATGTTAAAACATGTTTATCCTCTTATTTAAGATTTTGAAAGGACCTATAATTAGTTCTAGGCATCATTTGTATATTAAAAAAAACATTTTACTCTTTATTAATAATTATTTTAGTTTTTAGTAACAAATTATTATTTTATTTTTTGTTCTTCTATATTTATATTTAATAATTTTCAAATGATCTTCCTTTATTGACAAATGGGAACCAATGCCCTTTTTTCCTTTACATTTTACAAAAATAGTTAAATTTTAGTTTTAGTCCCTCTACTACACCTAAAATTATGATTTAATTTTTATACTTTAATTAACATAATTTAGTATCTATATTTTTATAATTTTATTAATTAGTCCAAATATTTAGTATCTTTAACTTTTCGATCAAAAAATTATATGGTTATATATAATTTGAATTCCTTAGAGATTGACATGTGAGTTCAAATTCCTCTTAGGTTTGTGTGTGTTTTTTGGCGTTATAAATTTCAATTTTGGCCCTTAGACTATGTTGAATCCCGAGCTTAAATATTTTATTTTAATTTTTAACATAATTCGGTCTCTCTACTTGTAACACCCCAAACCCGGCCCAAACGCTACTACCAGATTTGGTATGCTACGGGTTAACAGTCGAAAACTTCTCTTTGAAGGGATTTGAAATCTCGGTTTGTTTAAGTAGGTATTCGTTAAATAAGTGTTGTTTGTAGAAAACCTCTGAAGTTTTTTTTTTTTTAAAACGACTTGTTTGAAAATTCCATCTTTATTTCTTCTTATGAATAAGTCTTAGAACATAAGTTTATAAAGAATGAGGACATTAACAAATATAAATTGATAACCTATGCTATAGGCCTTATTACATAAACATTCCCAGAATTAAACTTAAAGAAAAAAAATCGAAAATAATTTATGGAAATAAAAACTTGATGGCCTCTCGAGTCCGCCTCGGCTCCCATGTCCACGATCTACTGCTCATCTGAAAAATTAAGGAAAATAAAAAGGTGAGTCACCAAGACTCAGTGTGCAAATCCTGAAAACACATAAAAGGCTTGGGCCCACAAACACATTATGGGCCTTAGCCTATACACAATGGCAACAAAATATTTACATGCAACATGGCCCAATACAACCTAAAAATCCATCCTCTACACACCAGCCCGTACCAACCAACACACCTCGGGGATTTCTACAATCAACCCACCAACCGCTACACACCATATCGACAGCCATGCTGCCTATTCCTAATAGTCAGGAATAAATTTAAGGTGGCTTAGCCACCGATCACAATTGTGACCTAACTTTATAATTCGTGGTTTAACCACCGATCACCAAGTGACCTATTAACATGCTCTTCCCCTTCATCATATCAACCCCATCCCATGCATACATACATGCAGAATCAAAACAATATACTACCTAAAAGTTCACAGTCTATCACATACATCGATACACATAGAGAAGTTTCTATGATTACGTACCTGGCATCCCTTGCCTACCCTTTTTGGGTAATCCGACTGTCTATACAGCCTTTTTCCGGCTTTTAGCCCATAACATATATTTAGTACAGATTACTCTACAGCTTTTTTCTGGCTTTTAGCCCATAACATATATTTAGTACAGATTAATTAGTGTGTTAGAGATCTACACACCTGATTACCGACAATACGAGACCTTCTATGTCAACACTATCAGAAGCCGATATGACTGCTAACTGCCTAAGATTTTGTTCTGAAGCCGGTCCACAACCCGGTGGCCAATCCTGTACTGCTGACACCGCTCGTTTCTTAAACTTAGGGATTGGTTTTACAGATCCAATCCCCTCTTTCGCCTGATTATTTGATTCCATTAAAATACCTTATCATAACATATGGTTAAGATCACAATTACGATAGCGAATCTAAAGAGAATCTAAAGAGAACCCCTTACCTTAAAATCCTGAAAAGAGAGATATGAGGTTCAGAGACTAACGGTTCCGGCTTTTAGATCTAAGAGATCTACTTCAATTCCCGAATGTCGCCCAACACGTAAACACAAGAAACCAACAATCCATTAGCCTTTCAGCTTTGTCTTCTAAAAACCGAAAGAGAAAAAGAATAGATCAGAAGAAATCGGCACCTACCTTTACAGAGAATTCAGCAACCCCTAGAAGATTTCGACTTTTGAGAAGATCAAAAAGAAAAGATGATCTCAAGAGATCTATAAAGTTTCGGCTTTTGAGAAGGTCAAAAAGAAAAGATGATCTCAAGAGATCTATGAAGTTTCTGCTTTTGAGAAGGTCAAAAAGAAAAGATGATCTCAAGAGATCTATAAAGTTTCGGCTTTTAAAAAGAAGATGATTGAGAGAAAAGAGTAATATTAAACGTAAAGAAGTGATAGGAACGGTATAGGAAAAAGAAGAATTTTGGCAAGGCTAGGCCAGGTTCGGCTATGGCAGACAAATGTGAAAAGAAAGAATGCTTAAGGGAGTTTTCGGCTTTTATTCAGAAAAGGAGGAAAAGAGAGAAGATGAAAACCCTAAATGCCAAAAATAGAGAAGAGAATGAGAGAATAAAACCCTAATGCCAATTTTAATTAAAATAGTTGGGCTTCATGCAACTTGAATTTGGGCCTCCTCAGTTGACGCCACTTCCCTGCTTTTAAGTGGCGCCACTTTGCCACTGGGTCACAAGCCCATTTGTATTTTAAAACACAGATAACATCTTTTAAGCCCTATCTTACCAGGCTTTCCACTAGAGTGTCCAAACAGAAAATTCGATTAAGGCCTCTGCCCAACCCTGAGCCCATTCTGGACCCCTAACACTCACATTAAACATAACCACACATTAAATGCATAGCCCCACAATTTCAGGATGTTACACTACTTTTATAATGTCATTAGTTAGTCCAAATAATTGATATTGTTAACTATTTCAATCAAAATGTTGATGCCAAATTTTCTTAAGAACACTATTTCAATAGAATTTTTTATCATAATGAATTCAAATGTGTGTTTTTATTGTTACATGCTACCAAATGGTTTTTTTTTTTAATTTCAAAATGTCACCCTAAATAATCCTAATAGAATAAATTTAATGGCGGTAACAACTGGACTTGGATTTTCAAATCCGAAAAATAGAGGGGCTAAATTCCTCAAAATAAAAGTAGGAGAATTAAATTCCAAATGTGCGAAATATATATGTGCTTAGAGCATATTTTAACCTTCGAATTTTTACTTTGCAATTTGACACCAAAAAGTAATCAGCCAAGGGCAAATCCAAAAAAAAATTTAGCAGGGACCGAAATTTAATTATAATTTTATATGTATTAATTTATAATTTCGTCATTTTTTAAGAGACTAAACAAAAAATTTATTTTTAGGAGGTTAAAATATAATTTTACTATATATTAATTTATAATTTCTCTATTTATAAGAAGACTGAATTAAAAAAATTGGGCGCTCAAAGTGTAATTTCACTATATATATTAATTTATTGTTTCTCTATTTATAAGAAAACTCAATTGAAATTTTTTATTTTTTGGAATGGTGGCCTTAACCTTCTATCTGCGCCCCTCAAATTCACCACTGTAATCAAGAACCATTCTAGTATGAATTATTATTTTGAACATTGAACTAAAAAAAATTTCACAAATGAAATATTATTTATATTTATGATGTAGTAGTATAATAATATTTTTTAAAAAAACTTTTGATATTACTTTAAACCTATTTGTGAAGTTTGTTTATTGTTAGACAAAATAATTGTTATATATATATATATATATATATATAAATCGATGATACTCTAAATCTATTTGTGAACATTTTCAAAATATATATAGCGTTCTAATTGTTGCAAATGAAAAGTTGTTACAATTTATAGTGATGAGTTATGCCTCTTAAATTCAAAAGTTACGTTACTTGGTTATTAACAATAGTCATAATTATTTAAGAAGAAATCTATTGAATAATTATGTTTACTGCTAAAGATATGACTATCCACTTGAGTAGTTATGTCCCTATGAAGAGATATGAGTCTTCTTATAAATAGGAGAGAAATTGCATTTGTACGACACACAAAAAAGAACACATAGAAATAAAGTTTCTTTTTATTCTCCCACCATCTTATATTCCTCGATTATTCTATAAAGAATTAGTGCTAAAATTCTTTATAGAAATTGATATCATTATTATGCTCCGCTCAATGCTCAATGGAATATTTATGTTAGTGCAAAACATAAACAATCATTAGGCTTCACTGTATCATCAACTTTCATTTGCTAGTAACTCTTTTGCACACCATAATATAAGTGGGCGCGAATAGAACCTTAAACAAAGTGGCATGGATACACACCTTGTAGTCTTCATTAATTTATAATAAATTTATTTTCATCCCTACATACTAACAATTTTAAGGTTTTATATTTTTACAATTTATGAGAAATTTAAGAATGTAACACCCTTAACCCACATCCGTCGCCGGAACAGGGTTACGGGATGTTACCGGAGTTTACAGAAAATTACATATAATTTCACTATTTACTTATGTTCATATCAAAGCTATCCACTTGAGTCGAAGTCACTAAATTATTTAGATCTGGAGCTACAGAATTCTAAATTTTGGAATTTATAATTTATCCAATAAGTACAGTAAAATCTTCAAATTTATCCCTGTTCAGCAGTTTGACAGCTTCACTCTTTCTTCACTAAAAAATAATTGTCGCTTAGTACAAGATTTGGATAATGTTTCCATTTATTTCTATTGAAAATAAACTCATTAAAAATTTAAACATATAAATTTAAACCACTAATTATTTTTTAAAAATTTTTGATGATTTTCAAAAGTCAGAACAGGGGAACCCGAAATCATTCTGACCTTGTCTCACTAAATTTATTATATCTCATAATTTACAATTCTGTTACTTGCTCCTTTTCTTCTAGGAAAAACTAGACTCAATAAAATTTAATTTAATATTTTATTAAACCTCTAATTCGATTTCCAAAATTTTTGGTGATTTTTCAAAGTTTAACATTGCTGCTGTCTAGAAACTATTTTAATGCTAATTTTACTCTTTCATGATTCTTTGTATTAACTTTTATTTAGAAATACATAATCATTATACTTTTAGGCACCTCTTATGCATATTCGACTACTATTTTACCTTTCATCATTCAATCACATCAACATTATAAGTGTAACAGCCCAAATTTTAATGATGTCGGAAATAGTGGTTCGAGATCACCAAATCCGACAAATAAATTCGTAGATTATATTATTTAATATTTAAGAGCCAAATGTAGCTTTTAAAAGATTTTTGAAATAGTAATGTAACAACTTAATTTTCAGTGGTGTTGGAAATGGTGATTTGAGATCACTAAATCCGACAAGTAAAATTGAATAAGATAGTAATTTAATATTTTTGAGTCAAGTAAGAATCTAGAAGAATTTGTGGTTTGGTGAATTTGGTAAATTAAAGGAATTTATGAGGTCAAATAGGTCAAAAAAATGAGGTATCGAGACCTCGAATTTGAAAACCGAGCCATAAATATTTTTAGAAATATTTATGGAGTGTAATTAAGTTAGTATTAAAGTTTGGATGATAAATTTAAATGTTTGGGTAGTCAATTAAAAAAAGGACTAAATTGTAACAAATGCAATTAAGCCTAAAAGTGAAAAGGTTGGACGGCAAGGGCAAGAAAATCATCAGAAAAATAAGGGAAATAAGGGCAAAATTGGAAATTTTACAATTTTAACATGTGTAATAAAGACAAAATTGAAAAATCTAGAGATCTCTTCATATTTTCTCAGCTAAAATGCCATATGAGGTCTGGAGAAAGCTGGTTTTTCATACTTTTACACCATGTGAGTTTAATTCTTGCTTTTTCTTGATAATTTTTATGTTTTTATGACTTTTACAACTAGGTCCACTTATAGAATTCATGAGTTTTTGATTTGATGGGTGAAATTAGAAGTTACCCTGGCTGAGTAATGGAATTTTATGTTAAATTATTATGAAATTTAAATTCTAATTTCATATTAAGGTGGTTTTATTAAGTTATTTTGATAGAAAATGGTATTTAAGACCTAATTGTGAAAAAGTTGTGAATTAGAGGTTGGTGTTGAAATTCAGAATATCAAAAGTTGTGAAATAGTTTGTAATGATAAAATAAAGTGTTATTGAGAAAAATTAGTTCAATTGATGGGTGAATTGAGCAGGGACTAAATTGTAAAAATTGTAAATTTTGGGGTAAAAGTGCAATTTTGAAAATTGAAGAGCATAAATTATGAAGTGAAATAGAAATGAAATAAATGCTAATGAGTGAAAATATTTTACATTATAGATCAAGAATCCAAAGAAGAACGAGGAAAAGAAAAGTTGCAGAATAGTCCTTAAATTTCAATATCTTCTACAAATCAGCCGGGTAAGTTCATATGGTTGAATTTACATGTTTATTTGTGAATGATTGAAGGATATTATGTTTTATTGAATATGAATTTGCTGTGGGATTGTGAAAACTATGATAAAATAAAAGAATAAAGGTGATAATTCAAATTAGGAAAAACGCATGATTGAGTACGTTTGTATCGTGACATGTGATGAATTGACGGAAAATACCATGGTTGGTCCATGGCAAAGTGTGAAACGTAGGTATGGTATTAACCATACTGAGTTGTGAAATGTAGGTATGGTATTAACCATACTGAGTTAAGAAACGTAGGTATGGCATTTCCCATACCGAGTTGTGAAATGTAGGTATGGTATTTCAATGAGGAAAACCATACTGAGTTGTGAAACGTGACACTGAGCAACGACGTACTCAAATTCGTAAGACGTTTCCTAATTTGATAATAAGTCATACAATAGGAGTGAATCAAATGAAAGAGATTGAGTAGTTGTTAATGTTGAGCTCAACTATATGAAAGATTATAACAATGGATGTGAGTGGCAGGGAACTTTAGTAAATGTCTTGTTATTGTTTGGAAATATTATGTTTGGTAAGCATTACTTTTAAACCTATGAACTTACTAAGCTTCAATAAGCTTACTTGTGTGTGTTTGATATTTTTATTTAGATTGAATTAAAGGGAAGTTGGTAGATCGGATCATCACAACAAAGCTCACTATCCAGATCAATTCCGGTAGCTTTTGTTCTATGTTTAAAGATTTATATGGCATGTATAGAGTTTAAATAAAATGGAGTAAAGATGTTATAAACTAGTTAACCATATTTTGCAATGAAACAGTTTTTGGTTAGCAGCAGTGACATAATTTTGAAAAATAACCAAAAATAGGAGAAATGGAATAAGATATAAAATTAAAGCTTATTGTGTCTATTTTTATGTGAAAGAAACAAGTAGGCAAAGGAATTTTATATTCTAAGATATTTGAATTTTAGTGAGATAGGGTCAAGATGGTATTTGAAGTCCCCTGTTTTGACTTTAGAAAATCATTCAAAATTGTAAAAAAAATGAATTATGAGTTATAATTTATATTTCTAGATTCCTTAGTGAGTCTATTTTCAATAGAAATAAGTGGGAACAACATATAAAAACTGTACAATGAGATATTTGAATTTAGGTTAAGAGAGGTCAGAACGGTTGGTCAGTGAAATATGGGAAATTTTAATGAATAAACTGTACTAATTGGCCACATGAAAAATTCTAGAAAAATTATAGAAAGAATATATATGAGTCTAGTTTCAAGAAAAAATTACGGATCTAAATTTAGAGTTTTGTAACTCGAGTTATAGTCAATTTCCTCCGGCAATGGTCTCGGGTAAGGATGTTACATTTATTTGTATCAGAGCTTTGGTTTAGACTATTCTTAGAATGAATATGATGTGTAAAATGTCTAGAAATGCATGCCATATAAATCTGTGATAGTAGGATGTGAATGATCCGATCTAACTACTAATTTTTGTTATAGATTGTAAAGATGTCTGATAGACCCAAGGGTGCTGGTCATGAAGAGGAAGTTAATAGTAGAATAGTAGAATACAGACTTCTGAGCAGAGAAATATTTGAATTTAGGTTAAGAGAGGTCAGAACCGTTGGTCAGTGAAATAGGGGAAACTTTATTGAATAAACTGTACTAATTGGCCATATGAAAAATTCTAGAAAAATTATAGTAAGAAGATATATGAGTCTAGTTTCAAAGAAAATTTACGGATCTAAATTTCGAGTTTCGTAACTCGAGTTATAGTCAATTTAGTCAACATGACGCAAATGGACAGTTTCAATTTTTATGCCTCGAATTAGTAGTGTAACATCCCCAAACCCGGCCCATTCACTACGACCGAATCTGGTTATGTCACTGCGGAAAAGACGGTTGGAAACTTTTTGACTTAGGATAAAACATGAAAATATACTAACTTTCGAGTATAGTGTTTATTGGAAAAAGAAATATAAGAAAATCTTGGTTATTATAAAATATTGTAAAAGCCCAAGTTTAAACTTTAGCATATAAACAAGCTGCTTGAAATAAAATCAACTTCACATAGTATTCAATTTAACTAAGCCCAAAATAAATATTACTTATAAAATAATTCCAAGAATAAATTAAGAAGGACTTTATTACAACCATTATTTAAAATCAAGTAATTAATATAAATAAGTTTAAAAATATTTAAACTCTTCTTTCTGCATGGGCCACCGTGTGTCCTCTCCGATCCCGGTCCAATTCATGAGTCTCCTGAAATGGTTAGGAAAAATAGAGTGAGTCCACTGACTCAGTGCATAATCACATCACATATTTCCATCCGTATGGGCTTGGCCCATACCCACACAGCCATCGAAACAAATCATGCAAGAATGCATCTCAGCCCAATCCTAAGTCCATCCGTACACCAACCTTAGCGGACTCCCCGCCCAAGGCCGTGGCTAATCCACCGATCACATTGTGATCCATAACATCTTACCTTGGCAAGCTCGCTGCTCAAGGCCGTGGCTGAGCCACCGATCACATCGTGATCTTATCGGTAATCTGTCTACGGTGATGCACTCAGCTATCAGCCGCCGAGATGGGCACCAAGCCCACATCTCCCTTGATGATGCACACAGCAACTCATCAAGCGCTAGTGTAGCCCGAAGCTAACACTAGACCACGTACACCAATGTGTACTCCCTTCCTTCCTCGATCAACCCGAATCCCATGCATATGTGATAACGCATTTTATCAAATCATCATATAATAGGAGCATACATCTCATATCATTACCACATCATATATTTATATATACATCATTAACTTCAATATCACAAACTTACTCATGCATAAACGTTAGCAAGCATAATACCGAAGAAATAGTGCGATGATTACGCACCTAAATGATACCAAAACCCGAAACGCTACTTCTGCTTCTGCACCCGTAGACTAACGGACTTACGAAAGGTTCCCAGCGATAGGCTCTTCTCCCCTACAATCGGCCTTGCTAACCACTACCCTTTGCTCTAACAAGAATCCACCACCACCAGGAAGTTCGGCTCTGGGACTTGCAACAATAGTGGAGTAAGAGAATAAATGGAGATTCGGCAATGACTCTAAAAGGGTGTTGAGATATTCGGCAATGGCAGGCTTTTAAGGGTGATTTCGGTTTGAAGCAAGGTAAAAGAAAAGGGGTGAAGGGAGAGGGGAAAATGGATAAGCCAACTTCCGGCTTTGGCTACAACAAAATGAAAGGAAAAGAAAGGGTGTTCTTGACTTATTTTCGGCAAGAGACTAAGGGAAAATAAAATAGAAGAAACAAGAGCTTTTAGTGAGGGAGAAAGCAAATGGTGATGAACAATGAGCACCTCCCCCCCCTATTTATACTAAAAAGCCAAGCCCCAACCCCCCAAAAATAATCCCTAAAAATCTCCTAAAATACCTCCCCACCATCCATTCAAAATAGTTTGAATGGGTCAAACCTTCTAGCCAAAATTTAAAAAAAAGAAGACCAAGTCTTCATCTATTTTTAAGCCTCCAAAAGCCACCCAGCTTCTTACCTCTCTGACGCCAAAAATAAAGGCCAAAGTGCTGCCTTCGCAGCTCGAACACTGGCCCCTTCCCTTGTACCTGAGGCGTCACTTTGCCAAGCACTTAGTGGCGTCTCCCTTGCCACTTTACCAGCCCAATTTTATGTCCATTTCCCCCAAATAATTTTCTTAAGTCCCCCATAGCCAGGCTCCCCTTTTAACACTTAAAAAATCCAAATTTTCTCACAGTCTCCCTTTTTACTCCGAGCATTCTCCAGGCCTCTAAAACACATCTAAGCACACCCAAGACCTACTAGAACCTGAATTATACCCAACATGCATAGCCCCTAAATCCGGGTGTTACAATTCTACCCTCCTTAAAATAATTTCGTCCTCGAAATTACTTGTCTAGACTAACCATCCAATTTCTCCCACTACACTATAGCTGCGCACTCTGATCTTTAAAGAGCTAACATACTATTAGGCATGGATTCTAACATACTCAAGGTTCCAACTACTTTACGAGCAACAAATCAAACAATCACCAAAACGAACAAAACCACAAAGAGCATTCCGGACTTAAGGAACTTACCAGTTGACCCATCAGGCACATCATTATCCTCTCTCCGACGAACTGCATAAACCAGTCCTGGCTGCCTTGCCTCAGTGGCACCATTACCACGGTCTACTACTCCACGACCTTGGCCGGAACCATTTCCTCCACGGTTCGAACCACGACCTCTCGTCGCTTGCTGACCTTCTCTGCCTGGTTGCACATAACCTTGACTCACTGTCTGAGTCCTATTCGGGTTCTGGGGACAATCCTTAATCAGATGAGTCTTGGACTTACATCTGAAGCACTCCCGAACTCGATTCCAGCACCCGCCAATATGATACCTTCCGCACTGCGCACACGGATGATCTGGATTTCCGGCGACCGGCTTAGCAATATGAACAGGAGTCTCAACCCTTGGTCTTTTCTGGACCCTCTCAACCACTTCTGGCGATCCAACACTTCTCTTATCACGGTTCCTTTCCCGATTGAGCCTCTCAGCCTTCTTGACCTCCTCAGCTATTCGAGCTTTCTCCACTAAAACGGCGAAGTCTCTTTCCCTCTGCGGAGCAATCAAAACTCGCAACTCATCCCGCAGACCATCTTCAAATCTAACGCATCTCTCATAATCCGTTGCCACGATGCCCCGAGCATACCGGCTCAAACGCAGAAACTCAGCTTCGTACTCCGCTATCGACTTGTTTCCTTGCACCAAGTTAAGGAACGCCTTCCTCTGAGCATCAACATAGCTTGCTCCAACATACTTTCCTTCAAACTTGATCTTAAAATAACCCCAGTCCACTCGATCCGCAGGGGTACTTTCCTTAACCGTGAGCCACCACTGGTAGGCCTCATCCCGTAGCAATGAAACAACTCCCTTAAGCTTCTCCTCAGCAGTCAAGTCTAAGTCGTCCATAATCCTTTCAACAGCCTCAAGCCAGTATTCTGCCACGTTCGGAGCTACCCCAGACACTCCTCTGAAAACCTCGGCTCCATTCGCCCTAAGCCTTTCGGGCACTGACTTCCGATTCCTATTGCCCATATTGGCTCCTGCCACTCGTTCGAGCATTCGCAGCACAGCTTGTGACACTGCGTCGTCTCCTCCAGTCTGATCCTGCTGTTCAACCTCAACAGCTGGTGGCGGAGCATCGCTTTCTGACCCATGGCGTGACCCAACCGGTTCCGATACTGACATCCTGCCTCTACCACGTCCACGAGTATTGCGACCACGCCCCCTAGTACTCATATCTAGCGCCTCGATTTAGTCTGTTTAGAAAGTTTTATGGATTAGAAATTCTTGTTTCACTGTTTATCCACGAGCAATTTTATGCAATAAAGTTTCCGAGAGTAGTTCTTTCGAGCAATCAAGTTTCCTTCCTACCCAGGGATAATTTCGTCATTTTTCCTAGAGAGGGGTATTTCGGTAATAACTCAGGGTCAATTTTGAAAATAGTTTTCTAACTTAAAATTTACAAAGTCACAGGGGTTATCTTGAAAAATTTTGTTTTTCAAACAAAGTGTGTTGCAAAAATTTCAGAAAGCAGGGTTATTTTTTGTAATTTTGGAAATCATGGGCATTTTTGTAAATTCTCCAAATCATAATTCCACAATATTTCACAAAATGTAATTTCTGATATTTGCTAAAATAGGAATATTTCAGTAAAAGTTGAGAGAAATCTGAAAATTTAGAAACCAAGGGCATTTCGGTAATTTTGTCAACCAGGGGTATTTTCGTAAATTTCCAAAAATCAGAGTATCCTAATATTTTGAAAACTCGGATTTTAGTATTTTGCAAAGTAAAGAGCATTTTATCAAAATTTGAGGGTAGTACCGTAATTTTGCCATACAGGGGCGTTTTGGTAATTTTGCCACTAGGGCATTTTGGGAAATTTTGTAAATCGACAAGTGTCTTTAAAAATCAGATTTAAGGTTTCACAAACCAGAGGGGAAAATTTGAAAAATTTTAAAACAGGGAATTTTAGAAAACAGCAAGGCTAATTCCCTTTCGGGTTTTAATAATCGGTTTAGCCTATGAACAAGTCCTCTTGGTTAAGGTGAACCGTAGCTACGCACCAGGTAGGATTCGAGTAAAGAGGAGGTGAGTTGCTAGGACTGCTTAAATACCAAGCTCTTACTGAATACCAATCCTCAACATGCGTACAGTGGTTGCCACACCTTAACTCGGTGACTTACTTCACAGGTTTGTTTAGTAGCCTTAAGTCTTATGCATGTGTTTGAGTAGACTAGTCCTAGGGTTCAACAGATCCTAGTATTCTAATCTACGAGCCCAAACTAAGCCCAAATCAATTCATACAAACAGATCACTTCAAGAGAGTCCGAAGTACTTACCTGGTGGACTTCGGGTCGGAGGTACAGGTGCCATGCCAGAATAACCTGAAAAGTTTCTTAAAAACCCATATTGTAAAAACCCATTTTGAAAACTGTTTCGGGCCCAAAACCCTCAAAGCCGAGTTTTGAACCTGGCTCTGATACCAAACTGTAACATCCCCAAACCCGGCCCATTCACTACGACCGAATCTGGTTATGTCACTGCGGAAAAGACGGTTGGAAACTTTTTGACTTAGGATAAAACATGAAAATATACTAACTTTCGAGTATAGTGTTTATTGGAAAAAGAAATATAAGAAAATCTTGGTTATTATAAAATATTGTAAAAGCCCAAGTTTAAACTTTAGCATATAAACAAGCTGCTTGAAATAAAATCAACTTCACATAGTATTCAATTTAACTAAGCCCAAAATAAATATTACTTATAAAATAATTCCAAGAATAAATTAAGAAGGACTTTATTACAACCATTATTTAAAATCAAGTAATTAATATAAATAAGTTTAAAAATATTTAAACTCTTCTTTCTGCATGGGCCACCGTGTGTCCTCTCCGATCCCGGTCCAATTCATGAGTCTCCTGAAATGGTTAGGAAAAATAGAGTGAGTCCACTGACTCAGTGCATAATCACATCACATATTTCCATCCGTATGGGCTTGGCCCATACCCACACAGCCATCGAAACAAATCATGCAAGAATGCATCTCAGCCCAATCCTAAGTCCATCCGTACACCAACCTTAGCGGACTCCCCGCCCAAGGCCGTGGCTAATCCACCGATCACATTGTGATCCATAACATCTTACCTTGGCAAGCTCGCTGCTCAAGGCCGTGGCTGAGCCACCGATCACATCGTGATCTTATCGGTAATCTGTCTACGGTGATGCACTCAGCTATCAGCCGCCGAGATGGGCACCAAGCCCACATCTCCCTTGATGATGCACACAGCAACTCATCAAGCGCTAGTGTAGCCCGAAGCTAACACTAGACCACGTACACCAATGTGTACTCCCTTCCTTCCTCGATCAACCCGAATCCCATGCATATGTGATAACGCATTTTATCAAATCATCATATAATAGGAGCATACATCTCATATCATTACCACATCATATATTTATATATACATCATTAACTTCAATATCACAAACTTACTCATGCATAAACGTTAGCAAGCATAATACCGAAGAAATAGTGCGATGATTACGCACCTAAATGATACCAAAACCCGAAACGCTACTTCTGCTTCTGCACCCGTAGACTAACGGACTTACGAAAGGTTCCCAGCGATAGGCTCTTCTCCCCTACAATCGGCCTTGCTAACCACTACCCTTTGCTCTAACAAGAATCCACCACCACCAGGAAGTTCGGCTCTGGGACTTGCAACAATAGTGGAGTAAGAGAATAAATGGAGATTCGGCAATGACTCTAAAAGGGTGTTGAGATATTCGGCAATGGCAGGCTTTTAAGGGTGATTTCGGTTTGAAGCAAGGTAAAAGAAAAGGGGTGAAGGGAGAGGGGAAAATGGATAAGCCAACTTCCGGCTTTGGCTACAACAAAATGAAAGGAAAAGAAAGGGTGTTCTTGACTTATTTTCGGCAAGAGACTAAGGGAAAATAAAATAGAAGAAACAAGAGCTTTTAGTGAGGGAGAAAGCAAATGGTGATGAACAATGAGCACCTCCCCCCCCTATTTATACTAAAAAGCCAAGCCCCAACCCCCCAAAAATAATCCCTAAAAATCTCCTAAAATACCTCCCCACCATCCATTCAAAATAGTTTGAATGGGTCAAACCTTCTAGCCAAAATTTAAAAAAAAGAAGACCAAGTCTTCATCTATTTTTAAGCCTCCAAAAGCCACCCAGCTTCTTACCTCTCTGACGCCAAAAATAAAGGCCAAAGTGCTGCCTTCGCAGCTCGAACACTGGCCCCTTCCCTTGTACCTGAGGCGTCACTTTGCCAAGCACTTAGTGGCGTCTCCCTTGCCACTTTACCAGCCCAATTTTATGTCCATTTCCCCCAAATAATTTTCTTAAGTCCCCCATAGCCAGGCTCCCCTTTTAACACTTAAAAAATCCAAATTTTCTCACAGTCTCCCTTTTTACTCCGAGCATTCTCCAGGCCTCTAAAACACATCTAAGCACACCCAAGACCTACTAGAACCTGAATTATACCCAACATGCATAGCCCCTAAATCCGGGTGTTACAAGTAGTTAAGTCTAGTAATGCCTCGTGCTCGACTCCAGCAATGGTCTCGGGTAAGGGATGTTACATTTATTGGTATCAGAGCTTTGGTTTAGATGATTCTCGAAATGAATGTGATGTGTAAAATGTCTAGAAATACATGCCATATAAATCTGTGGTAGTGGGATGTGAATGATCCGATCTAACTACTAATTTTTGTTATAGATTATAAATGTGTCCAATAGACCCGAGGGTGCTGGTCATGAAGAGGAAGTTAATAGTAGAATACAGAATTCTGAGCAGGGAACAAGTAGTAATGTTCCGATTTCTTTGATGAGAGAAGAAGAACTTAAAAATATGATTTACTGGTTAATGAATCAGTGGTTTAGTGAAACAATACAAGGAAGATGTCAGGCACAACAACCTCCTCCTCCCCCTACTGTACCACCAGTTAAACCCCGTTTGCTCCTCCTTTAATAGATGAATCTAGCAAAAGAACACCGATTGAGAAACTCAGAAAGTTCAAACCTGAAGAATTTTAAGGAAGATCGGACGATGATCCAGTTAAAGCAGATTATTGGTTAAAGAGTTTGGAAAGAGTTTTTAAATAGATGATGTGTTCCCCGGAGGACTATCTGAGGTGTGCGGTTTCATTATTGAAAGAAGAAGCGTATAATTGGTGGGAAACCATTGAGGCAGTGGTACCTGCAGATAAACTTACCTAGGAATTCTTCCAAAACGAGTTTAAAAAGAAGTATGTGGGAAGGAGATATTTAGATAAAAAGAAGAGGGAATTTCTTGATCTTCGAAAAGGGAATAAAACAGTGGCCGAATATGAAAGAGAATTTGTGTATCTCAGTAGATATGCTCAGGATGTTGTACCGACAGAGGAAGAAATGTGCATTAGATTCGAAGAAGGGCTTAATGATGAAATCAGAATGATGATTGGAGGCACAGAGATTCGAGAATTTGTGGTTCTATCTGATCGAGCTCAAAAGATGGAAGAAGTGTATAATAGAAAGATGCAAAGGGAAAGAAAAGGTAAAGAAGTATACAAAATAATTTTCTCTAGACCAACTTCGACTTTTCCAGCTAAAAAGTTCAGAGATGATTCTAGTCGATCTGTTACAATTCCAGAATGATCGAATAAAAGTAAAACAACTCAAAGAGATGTCAGAGTAACTAATAAACCAGTAGCTAGTGCTAGTAGTGTGCAAAATATTCCAAGACCTAGATGCAAAAATTGTGGTAGATTTCATATTGGTGAATGTTGGGGAAAAATCGAAGCTTGTTATAGATGTGGTGGAACTGATCATTTTATTCAGGACTGTCCTCAACATTAAAAGAAAATAAAGAACAAGACGAGAAGCAAGCAAATACTTCTCAAAAAAGTAGACATTCGGGTCAAAGTAGTGCTGCTGAGACTGCTCGTTCGAGAATGAGAGATACTACAACCTGATCAGAAACAAGGGCACCTGCACGCATATATGCTATTCGGGCAAGTGAAGAAGCTTCTGCTCCAGATGTGATAGCTGGTATTTTTTATCTTTTTGATGATTCTGTGTATACTTTAATTGATCCTGGATCTACGCATTCATATATTTGCACTGTATTAGTGTCAGAAAAGAAAATGACTGTTGAGTCCATTGATCTTGATATGCAAGTCACTAATCCATTAGAACAAAGTGTGTTAGTTAATTTAATATGTCAGAATTGTCCACTGAAAATACAAGGCTGTGCATTCTCTGCTGATTTAATGTTGATACCTTTCTGAGAATTTGATGTTATTCTTGAAATGGATTGGTTGATTAAACACGATGCCATAGTGAATTGTAGAGAAAAACGGGTTGACTTAAAATGTCAAATAGGGGAAATAGTTTCAGCTGAGTTTCGAGATAAAAAGAATGATGTTAGAACTATTTCAACCTTTATAGCTTGAAAATTGATTCGAAAGGGTAATGAAGCATTTTTAGCTTATATTCTTGATACTCGAGGTTCTGAATTGAAGATGGAACAATTGCCAGTTGTTAATGAATTTACTGATGTGTTTCCTGAGGAATTACCTGGTTTACCTTCAGATCGTGAGGTTGAATTTGGAATTGATATAATTCCGGGTACAGCTCCGATATCAATAACACTGTATAGAATGGCACCAGCTGAGTTAAAAGAGTTGAAGACACGATTGCAAGAGTTATTCGATAAAGGGTTCATTAGACCGAGTACATCACCTTGGGGCGCACCTGTCTTATTTGTGAAAAGGAAAGATGGCTCGTTGCGATTGTGTATTGATTACAGACAGTTGAACAAGGTAACAATTAAAAATAAATATCCATTACCTCGTATCGATGATTTGTTTGATCAACTGAAAGGTGCTGCAGTGTTCTCAAAGATTGTAACACCCCAAACCCGGCCCATGCGTTAAGGCCGGATCTAACATGTCACATGAGAAAAATATATTTAAGTCCTTTTCATTCGTACGTAAATATATTTGTTAAAATCAAGAAAAATTTTGATTTAGAATAGTTGACAATATATTACTAACTTCGAAGATTTATTGATAAATCGATAAATTAGAAGTAATGATTTTACAAACCGTGACTTTTGAAAATGATGTTGATAATTTGAAAGAGAAACCCGGGTTAAATTATTTGTGCATATTTATTATGAAAACTATTTATTAATCAATTTTGGAAAATCATTTATTTATGTTTTTAGAAAATCACCATTTAAAATAAATCAAGCAGGATAATAAGTACGTCTAAAACATAAAGCAAAATAAAACATATCCCAGAGGCCTTATTACAACTTTAAAACCCAAATAGTAAAAGTAATAAGCGGAGAAGAAATTTAAAGTTCAATAAAAACCATTTCTGAAGTATGGCCTCCACCGAGTCATCCATGGCCCCAAGTTCTCGTCACTGAGCGTTACCTACAAGGTTTAAGAAAAGAAATGGGGTGAGTTACAAGAACTCAGTGCATAATCCCCTTACCGTCATCCACTGGGCCTGAATCCATATAGCAATAACTTGGCCCTAAGCCCATTTACATAACAATGTATAAATGAAATTAGTATATGCAACCCAACCCATCCTAGTAATCCATCCGCTACACACCACCCGTACCATCCCATCACACCTGTGGGGATCAAGTCAACCCACCCCGCCAAACACACCAATCGCAGGCATTTTGCCATTTATAACAAATTTTGATTGTGGCCAAGCCACCAGAATCATAGCGAATCATATTAAAAAACATTATTGTGGCAGTGCCACCGGAATCACTTCTCTTCAACAATTTCCCATCCCATGCAAAATTATGGAAATGCATCATGATATTTACAATATAAACAACAATCATTAGTTCAGAGATTCATTACAAAAATTTGGGCCATTATAACACTTTGCAAATCGGCCCATTAGGGGCATTTCGGTAATTCGACCCATTAAGGGCATTTTCGTAATTTTAACAATTTTAATGCAGATTTTGTCAGATCTTTCAAAATAGTATACTTTAAGCAAATACCTCATTTTATGCCAATTTTAAAATTTTAATCATAAATTAATAACGATCTATTTCCAATGTGATATCGAATCTTAAAACCCACGGAAAAGCGGTGTGAGATTACAAACCTGATTACGGTAAGTATTAGGCCTTCTTGATCGTCGACACCTAAGATATCATAACACTCGATTAATCGACATACGTGATTTTATTAATCTAACTCTAAAATAAACGATCTAAAGTGTTTACCCTTAGAATCGTGAACGACCACGATTTGTCGATTCTCCCCGGATGATGGTCCATAATCCGGTGGAAAATCCTGAACCACCGATACTGCCCTTCATTTGAATTTAGGAGTAGGGATCGCAAATCCGCTCCTTTTGTGATCTCCAATCGCTTTCCCTTTCGATTCGATATCGCTTGCCTCCATTGAATAAGATCCTAGTCAAAACGATATTATGATATAAATATGGATTGTCTAATGACAAAGGGTTCGGCTTACCACTATAATCGTATGATCAACAAATGGATAGATCGAGCGATTAAGTCCCTAAAAATATAATCGATTAGTCACAACCACTATTATCTCGATAACAACTTAAATGAATATAGAATGATTTCAAATAATCCATGAAGAATTCCTTACCTTATCGATATTGGATCCAATTTCCACCGTTTGACTTAGGGCTAGAATGATACACAGCCACCCACTTAGAACACTACGAAAAAGAGGGTGATTAAGATATGAAGGAGTAGAAGATAACACCATTTCGATTAAGATCAAGATTTACAACCGAATAGTGATAAATACCTATTCAGCTAGAAAGAAAAGAATATGAACATAGAAAAGAATTAACTTACCGATTAAATCGAAGAAAAGAGTGTCAACCCAAATGAAAAAAATGATAAAGAAGAGATGGAGGTTTCGGCTATAGAGGAAAAATGAGCAAGAATATTTGGCTATGGTGGTATGGATTAGAGAAGAAGAAAAAAGACTTGAAGAATTTTGTGAAAAAGAAAAGAAAAGAAAGAAAAGAAAAGTGGAGAAGGAGTGCTTACTAGCTTCGGTTTTCAAGAGAAGATGAGTGAAACAATTGGTCACAATGGTTAGGTGTTTTCGGCAAGACAAGAAAGAAAAGAGAAAATGCTCACTATAGGTTTGAAGATTGGGCAAAGAGAAGAAGAAATTTGGAGAAAAAGACACAAATAATGCTAAAGGAATTTTGGCCTAACAAGCACCAAAGGCAAAAGAAATTCAGCTACCCTCTCCCTATACCAAAACCGTGCATAACTTGACAATAAGGTCAAAATTTGGCCAACCAAAACTTTCCAAAACATCACCCATGAAAAAGGCCAACATGTTCCCTTATCTTGCTTTTTCTTTTGATTTCTTTCCCTACCCTCATCCTTTCCTTATTTCCTTAGCCACCTTGCCAAAATTAAAAAGTCCACCTTGCCGTATATACCTTTTTGGCCGACGCTTAGCGTAAGAACACAATAAAATAGTCAAAATTTTGCACTTGATGGGATTTGAACCTCTTCCCTTAAAGCCCGTCATGTGACGCCACATCCTCTTTACCATATGCTCATTTATGCTAGCAAATTACTCACTTATTTCCATAAGTCTTGGTGCCATTTAAATTCTCTCCTTTAAGTACTTAAACACAAAATTTTCCTATAGCCTTACTTGAACCCAGAACTTCCTAGAAACCTCGTAACCTTCCAAATTCACTTAACTAATAAGTCTAATTTGCAATAACGCCATTCTCATATTCTCAAAAATTTTAAACGTTCCTACGCCCAAGGCCCATTGGGCCCAATTCTTCTAGGCCCAATTTCAGGATGTTACAAAGATAGACCTTAGATCTGGGTATTATTAATTGAAGGTTAAAGAGTGTGATGTGCCAAAGACTGCTTTTCGAACTCAGTATGGTCACTACGAATTTTTGCAAATACCTTTTGGTTTAAAAAAATGCCCCTGCTGCATTTATGGATTTAATAAATCGTATTTTTCAGCCTTATTTGGATAGATTTGTGGTGGTATTTATTGATGACATATTGGTCTATTCAAAAACAGAATGCGAACATGCACAGCACTTGAAAATTGTATTACAGACTTTGAGAGAAATGCAGTTATATGCAAAATTTAGTAAATGTGAGTTTTGGCTTCATGAGGTTGGATTTCTGGTTCATGTTGTATCAGCTGAAGGAATTCGTGTGGATCCAAGTTGTAACACAACAAACCCAGCCCAAACACTACAGCCGGATCTGGCATGTCACTAAAAAGATTTTTGTAAAAGATGTCACAATTTCAGGAAATATTTTTCAAAATAAAGTATTTAAGCTTTTGTTCGGGAAAACTTAATAACTTGATAGGTTTAAATAAGATATAAATTTCATCTGTTGTTTTATGAATTAAAACCAAAATCTTAATACATGCCTTAGTTTAATTAAAATTTAAGCGTCTAACAATAATAAAAGCCCAAAGTAAAACCCAAAACAAAGTATAATAGTCTAGTGGCCCAAGGCCTTATTACAACAAAATTTAAAGCCCATTTAAAACAAATTTCTTAGAAATAATTAAATAAAAGAGACGTTCTGCTGAATCTTGGGTCGAGACGTAAAAATGTTGAGAAGGAAGTCCGTCACTTTGGTCAAAATTTTGTGGCGAAATCACGGTGCAGAAGAGGCGACGTGGGAGCCAGAGGATGTTAAGCGACAATAGTATCCCCATCTCTTTTGATCAGGTAAATTTCGAGGCCGAAATTTATTTTAAGGGGGTAGAACTGTAACATCCTGAATTTATGGGCTTGTGCATTTTGTGTAATGTGTGCTTAAATTATTAATTTAAGGATTTGAGGTGCAAATGGGGCTCAGGTTTGGGCTGAGGCTTCGAATAAACATTTTATTTAGACACTCTAGGGGCTTAAATTAAAGTTTTAGTAGTTTAAGTGACATATTGGGCTTGTGGCCCAACAACTAGAGGCACAGTAAAGGGGAGCTATAGGTGGCGTCACAAGTGCATGAGGAGGGCCCAAATTTTGGCATTTTAAAGCCCAAGTTTTAGGGCTAAATTTCGGCACTTAAAGGGAGCAATAGGGGGGACGGCATAAGGCTATTTTCTAGGGATTTTTAATGTTTATTTTATGTGGATAATAAGCAGATAAAGGCTATTTTTGAGGAGATAATAGATCAAGATAAGGGAAAAGATGAGAGCCCATCCAAGAGGCTAGAGTTGGCCGAAAATCAAACTCAGTAAGGGGGGAGGAATCGGTTGGTATAGTCTAAGGGGGTGTGCCGAATTCTTCATTATGTTCTCTGAAAATTCTCTCAAGATTTCTCTTTTATTTTCGGTAAACTTGAACCCTCTCTTCTCTTTTCTTTTGCTGACAGAAACCAAAACTTCTTAAATCTCAATTGCCGAAACCCCACCATTTTTTTTTCTCTTTTCTCTTGGCCGAATCCCTCTATCCACTCCTTGCTTATATTTTTCCAATTCTTTGTTCTTCAAAAAACCGAAATCACTAAGATCACACCTCTTGAAGTTGCCAATTTTTCTTCAGTGGAGTCTGCTTGTGCCAAATTTTGAAGGAAACAATAGGTAAGTGTCGATTTCGGGATTTCAATATTTCTCCGGCTTTTCAAAGTCCCTAGCCGAATGGCTATTTAGAAACTAATCTCTTATTTCTCTCTTATTTTTCGCATTCTGGGATCTGAAGTGGAGTCCATCGCGTAGATCTCTAAGTCATAGCTCAGTAACACTCGAATCGTGTTACTTTCAGGATTTCAAGGTAAGGAAATCTATTGATTTTAGTGTGTAAAATCGGGTAGAACACTAACCATGGCCGGTTATAGGAGAGGCACTATTTTCACATATTTCCGGCTTTTTGAGCAAAGTAGTAGATCGGTTTAGCAAGGGTATCGACATTAATCAGGTGTGTAATTCCTCACACCATTAGACTGATTGCTTAGATATATGTATATGTAATAAATATGCTATATTCTGTTAAATGCTGAAATCCCGGCATAACGTTTGGAAACCCAAGAAGGGTAAAGGCTAAATATCAAGTTAGTGATTTCTGCCATTCCTCAGTGAATGTTCTGTTAAACACGATAAGCTTTATATGTCGATTTCTATGTATGCTTGGGGTTGGGTGATTGATGAAAGGGGAAGTGATCTGTTCTGGTGGCTTATGCCATTTCAGCCTGGTGACTCTGTCACAACTCTGTTTCTGGTGGCTTCTGCCATTTCAACCTGGCGACTCTGTCACAACTTTGACGATGAGCAGCTAACTGCAGCATGACTACCATGGATGGTGTGTAGCGGTGTGGGTTGATTGTAGAAATCCCCAATGGTGTGATTGGCAGGTAAGGGTGGTGTGTAGCGGATGGAAACTAGGATTGGGTTGGGTTCTATGCATGTTATCTATTATGTTATGTGCTATATTCTGATCTGTGGGCTAAGGCCCAATTTGATGGTGAACGAGGGTTGCACACTGAGTTTCGCGACTCCCCCTATTAATTTAACAATTTCAGGTGACACTTAACGCATCGGACCGGGCTGGAGAGGAGAGCAAGGTGGCCATGCGATCGGGTACTGAAGATTCAGCAGAACGGCTCTACTTTATTTAATTATTTCTAAGAAATTTATTTTAAGTGGGCTTTAAATTTCGTTGTAATAAGGCCTTGGGCCACTAGACTATTATACTTTGTTTGGGGTTTTACTTTGGGCTTTTATTATTGTTAGACGCTTAAATTTTAATTAAACTAAGGCATGTATTAAGATTTTGGTTTTAATTCATAAAACAACAGATGAAATTTATATCTTATTTAAACCTATCAGGTTATTAAGTTTTCCCGAACAAAAGCTTAAATACTTTGTTTTGAAAAATATTTCCCAAAATTGCGACCTTTTTTACAAAAATCTTTTTAGTGACATGCCAGATCCGGCTGTAAAAGATGTCGCAATTTCGGGAAATATTTTTCAAAATAAAGTATTTAAGCTTTTTTGCGGGAAAACTTAATAACTTGATAGGTTTAAATAAGATATAAATTTCATCTGTTGTTTTATGAATTAAAACCAAAATCTTAATACATGCCTTAGTTTAATTAAAATTTAAGCGTCTAACAATAATAAAAGCCCAAAGTAAAACCCAAAACAAAGTTTAATAGTCTAGTGGCCCAAGACCTTATTACAACGAAATTTAAAGCCCACTTAAAATAAATTTCTTAGAAATAATTAAATAAAGTAGAGCCGTTCTGCTGAATCTTCAGTACCCGATTGCATGGCCACCTTGCTCTCCTCTCCAGCCCGGTCCGATGCGCTAAGTGTCACCTGAAATTGTTAAATTAATAGGGTGAGTGGCGAAACTCAGTGTGCTACCCTCGTGCACCATCAGATTGGGCCTTAGCCCACAGATCAGAATATAGCACATAACATAATAGATAACATGCATAGAACCCAACCCAATCCTAGTTTCCATCCGCTAAACACCACCCTTACCTGCCAATCACACCATTGGGGATTTCTACAATCAACCCACACCGCTACACACCATCGATGGTAGTCATGCTGCAGTTAGCTGCTCATCGTCAAAGTTGTGACAGAGTCACCAGGCTGAAATGGCAGAAGCCACCAGAAACAGAGTTGTGACAGAGTCACCAGGATGAAATGGCATAAGCCACCAGAACAGATCACTTCCCCTTTCATCAATCACCCAACCCCAAGCATACATAGAAATCGACATATAAAGCTTATCGTGTTTAACAGAACATTCACTGAGGAATGGCAGAAATCACTAACCTGATATTTAGCCTTTACCCTTCTTGGGTTTCCAAACGTTATGCCGGGATTTGGGCATTTAACAGAATATAGTAGATTTATTACACATACATATATATAAGCAATCAGTCTAATGGTGTGAGGAATTACACACCTGATTAATGTCGATACCCTTGCTAAACTGATCTACTACTTTGCTCAAAAAGCCGAAAAGATGTGAAAATAGGGCCTCTCCTATAATCGGCCATGGTTAGTGTTCTACCCGATTTTACACACTAAAATCAATAGATTTCCTTACCTTGAAATCCTGAAAGTAACACGATTCGAGTGTTACTGAGCTATGACTTAGAGATCTACGCGATGGACTCCACTTCAGATCCCGCAATGCCGAAAATAAGAGAGAAATAAGAGATTAGTTTCTAAATAGCCATTCAGCTAGGGACTTTGAAAAGCCGGAGAAACATTGAAATCTTGAAATCGACACTTACCTATTGTTTCCTTCAAAATTCAGCACAAGCAGACTCCACTGAAGAAAATTCGACAACTTCAGGAGGTGTGATCTTAGTGATTTCGACTTTTTGAAGAACAAAGAATTGGAAAAATATAAGCAAGGAGTGGATAGAGAGATTCGGCCAAGAGAAAAGAGAAAAAGAATGGTGGGGTTTCGGCAATTGAGATCTAAGAAGTTTTGGTTTCTGTCAGCAAAAGAAAAGAGAAGAGAGGGTTCAAGTTTACCGAAAATAAAAGAGAAATCTTGAGAGAATTTTCAGAGAACATAATGAAGAATTCGGCACACCCCCTTAGACTATACTAACTGATTTCTCCCCCCTACTGAGTTTGATTTTCGGCCAACTCTAGCCTCTTGGATGAGCTCTCATCTTTTCCCTTATCTTGATCTATTATCTCCTCAAAAATAGCCTTTATCTGCTTATTATCC
Source organism: Gossypium australe (assembly GCA_005393395.2). Classification (NCBI taxonomy): domain Eukaryota; kingdom Viridiplantae; phylum Streptophyta; class Magnoliopsida; order Malvales; family Malvaceae; genus Gossypium; species Gossypium australe. The sequence goes on along the minus strand of CM016625.1, from coordinate 15,022,204 downwards.
ACATAAAATAAACATTAAAAATCCCTAGAAAATAGCCTTATCCCGTCCCCTTATTGCTCCCTTTAAGTGCCGAAATTTAGCCCTAAAACTTGGGCTTTAAGCTGCCAAAATTTGGGCCCTCCTCATGAACTTGTGATGCCACCTACAGCTCCCCTTTACTGTGCCCCTAGTTGCTGGGCCACAAGCCCAATATGTCACTTAAACTACTAAAACTTTAATTTAAGCCCCTAGAGTGTCTAAATAAAATATTTATTCGAAGCCTCAGCCCAAACCTGAGCCCCATTTGCACCTCAAATCCTTAAATTAATAATTTAAGCACACATTACACAAAATGCACAAGCCCATAAATTCAGGATGTTACACAAGTAAAGTTTCAACAGTGGTGAATTGGAAAACATCGAAGAATATAACTAAAGTCAAAGTTTTTTGGGACTAGTAGGGTATTATCGCTGTTTTGTAAAGAATTTTTCCATGATTGCTTCACCAATGACTCGTTTATTACAAAGGAATGTTGAGTTTGTGTGGTTTGATGAATGTCAGCAAAGCTTTGACAAATTAAAGAAAATGTTAACAGAAGCTCCAGTTTTGACTCAACCAGAATCAGGTATACCATATGTTGTGTACAGTGATGCATCTTTAAATGGTTTGGGTTGTGTGTTAATGCAGTCGGGAAAAGTGGTAGCTTATGCTTCATGATAGTTAAAACCACATGAAAATAATTACCCCACACATGATCTTGAATTAGATGCAATTGCTTTTGCTTTAAAAATTTGGAGACACTATTTATATGGTGAGAAGTGTTATATTTATATAGATCACAAAAGTTTGAAATACTTAATGACTCAGAAGGAACTGAATTTAAGACAGAGACGGTGGTTAAAGTTACTGAAAGATTATGATTTGGTTATTGACTATCATCCAGGGAAAGCTAATGTAGTTGCTGAAGCACTTAGTCGAAAGTCATCCTTGTTTGCACTTCAGCCAATGAATGCTCATTTGGCTCTTAATGAAGAAGGTGTTGTATTAGTAGAATTGAAAGTGAAACCCATGTTTCTTCAGCAAATTCAGAAACTGCAGGATGAAGACCCGAAATTGGTATTTAAACTACAAATGGTTTGAGATAATTTAGATTCAGAGTTCAGCATTGATGATGAAGGTATGTTGCGTTATCATAACAGGATTTGTGATACGGGCCGGCTCGGGGATGAGTCGAAACGTATGCGGGTTGCCCAATCGCCTACGTAGAGGAATCAAGCCTTCGGAAAATAATCGGAAAATATGGATGAGTTTGCGGAAGCTTTAAGTGAATAAAAACAAGAGATGGTTCGGTTTGATAAAATAAAAATAAAATAGATAAAATGATAATTTGATGGAAATAGATAAAAGAATTTAAACGAGAATCGATTCAACACAAATATGTGTCACCCCGGGTTCTATAATGTTTAAGGTGGAAAATGGTAATCGAAGATGGAAATGGAAATACGAACTTAACTTAAGAAAGATTCAACACTATATAACAGTGTCACCCCGTTTCTTATATCATTAAGGTGGAAAGATGAAATTCGAAGATGGACCAAGACCCGTTATCTAAAACGATAAGAACCGTTGGTATAATTTGATGGATGAGAAATGACTGACGCCACAAGCAAAGCTTGATAAGTCGGAGTCGAAACTCGTACGAAGGATAGAGAGGAGATAAACTCACTCAAATGAAATATTCATTAAAGTCTCCCCTTTTTTAAATGATAATTACATAGCCTTTTTATAGGCTAAACAAAAGGTCAACCACAAGCTTGGCCTTTAACCCTTAAGTTTTTGAAAAGACACCAGCAACCTTGTCCCTTAACCCTTAAGTTTTCGAAAAGGCACCAGTAACCTTGTCCCTTCGTGTTCACCAAAAGGCACCTGGCAACTTTGTCTCTTCATGTTCACCAAAAGGCATTGGGCTAGTTGAATACCGAATGAAGCTTGTAAAACACTAGGAATATAAGCAAGCAAATGCCGTTCGTCTTCTTAGAGAAGAACTTGACAATCTAAGCAGGCAAAGGCAAGAATCTGAGCTCAAGAGGATTGAAGTTTGAACAGTGAGTTGCTCCATAAATTTAAAAATCGTTGGTGCCCCAAGCGTGCCTGTATCAATTTGTGTTCCAAATAATTCTGATTTGAAGAATAATATTCTTTCTGAAGCATATAATAGTATGTATTCTATTCATCCAGGCAGTACAAAAATGTATGGTGATTTGAAAAAGATATATTGGTGGCCTGGTATGAAAAGAGAAATTTCAGAATTTATTGCAAAATGTTTGATTTGTCAGCAAGTTAAAGCAGAGCATCAAGTGCCAACGGGTTTATTGCAACCCATTATGATTCCTGAATGGAAACGGGAGCATGTTACAATGGATTTTGTGTCAGGATTGCCTATGACTCCAAGAAAGAAAGACTCAATATGGGTGATTGTTGATAGATTGACAAAGTCAGCACACTTTATTCTAGTCATAACAGATTTTTCACTTGAGAAGTTAGCAGAATTGTATGTGTCAGAGATTGTGAGACTACATGGAGTTCCAGTATCTATCATTTCGGACCGGGATCCGAGGTTTACTTCGAGATTTTGGAACAAACTGCAAGAAGTTTTAGGTACCAGATTGAATTTTAGTACAACATTTCATCCTCAAACAGATGAACAGTCAGAGCGAGTGATTCAAATTCTAGAAGATATGTTAAGATGTTGTATACTCGAGTTTGGTGATAGTTGGGAAAGGTATTTACCTTTAGCTGAGTTTGCTTACAACAATATTTATCAGTCTAGTATAAAAATGGCACCATTTATGGTAGGAAATGCAAGACTCCGTTGTGGGTCTGAATTAAGTGAATCAAAAATAGTTGGGGTTGATTTGATTCGGGAAACTGAAGAGAAAGTCCAGATTATTCGAGACAGTTTAAAAGCTGCTTCAGACCGCCAAAAGTCATATGCGGATTTGAAACGAAGAGACATAGAATATGCAGTGGGTGATCGAGTATTTTTAAAAGTTTCACTATGGAAGAAGGTGTTACGGTTTGGCAAAAAAGGAAAATTGAGTCCGAGATTTATAGGACCATGTGAAATTGTAGAAAGGGTTTGTCCTATAGCTTATCGGTTGGCTTTACCTCCGAAGATTAAGAAGATTCATAATGTCTTTCATGTGTCTATGCTAAGACGGTATAGTTCAGATGTAACACCCCCAAACCCGGCCCACAAGTCTAGACCGGATCTGGTTATGTTATTGTGGAAAGACGGTTAAAAATCTTTGTCTTTAGAGTAAAACTTGAAAATTCGTGTTTATTTTCGGGAAGTAAGTCCATTAAAAATTATTAAATACTATAAGCTTGGTTTGAATTGAAAACTTTATCATAATTTATTATAATATAAATCCTTTGTAAAAATATTACTAAATACTATAAAACCTTTATCAACTATAAATAGAGTACTTTAATCAAAAGTGGCCCTTATTACATCAAATAAAAGTCCAAAATACTGATAATATAAAATACTTAAATAAAGTAAAACATCTTCTGCATGAAAATCTCCTTCTGCATGGGCCACCTTGTATCCACTCCAACCCGGTCCGATCAATCATGTCACCTGCGATGTTTGAAAATAATTGGGTGAGTCATAATGACTCAGTGTGTAAGTTAACCACTGAAATCCACCCACATGCTAGCCACATAATATCCCAATTATCAAATGCAACAAGTAATATATATTCATTTTAACAATTACCACAAGCTGGGCTTGGCCCACATTCAAATCATACTCAAATACTGGGCTAGGCCCATTCCTCAATAAACCACATATCAACTGGGCTTGGCCCATTTCCACGTATGTTCCCAAAACATACCTATCCACATGTCATATTGGGCTTGGCCCATTTCCATATTATTACAAAAAATAATGCAACATGATTCCCAACCCAAACCTAGGGTCCATCCGCTACACACCCCCTTATCCAGCCTACCACACACCAGGGGACTATCGAGTCACCCTCTCCTTTTCCCTCCAAAAAGGCAACCAATGCCATCCACGATGTAGCGTATAGCTAACATCAAACCACGATGGAGCACACAGCAATCCATCAAGCCACGATATGGCATAAAGCCGATATCAATCAAGGTAACCACGCGAACTAAATCGCAAAGATCCACAACGCGACCTCAGTCAGCGCCAATCCACGATGTAGCACAAAGCTGACATCAACCATGTACTCGAAGTACACCCGTACCTTCTTTTCATAACCCACCCATGCACATGCCACATAAAATATAATCGTGATAATGCATGCACATGCTTATAATATCCATAAACATACTCATAAACAAATAATCACATTGCAACAGGTCCGATACTAACCTGATCATCGCTATACCCTTTAGGGGTATATATGGCACACTTATTACTGCACTTGTTAGTAAAACATATAACACATAAAACCCGGAAACAGTGGGTTAGTTACACACCATATAACCTGAAGCTCTAAACCCTCGATTTCGACGCTATCGCTTAGCGAGACTACCGTTATTTGCCTAACGTTTTCTGCTGCACGTCCACACCCCGGTGGCCAATCACGAACTGCCGAGACGGCTCTTTTCTTAAACTTCGGGACAGGGGCTTTCTCTTGCTCTCCTTGACTGATATTGGCATCCATCGACGATACTTAATCAGAACCACACGATTAATCAACAAAGTCATAATCTACTATTAACGAATCTAAGTTACTTACTAATATCCTTACCGAAATAAACTGAGATCCCGAAGGCCTTCCTTTGCTTCTGTCGATTTGCCCTATACACCATAGTCAATATAGGTTAACACTAAAGTGCTCATACTATGGCCTAAGGCCGAATATCAAACCACTTACCCCTTTTTACTCGAATCCCGAAACACCAATGGAATTGCTGAAAATCCCTGTTACAAGACTATTAGAATCGGCCATACAAAAATCCATGGAAAGGCCCCTTTGGCCGAATACCTTACCACCCCTTACCTTGATGAGTTCAAACAATTCGAGACTTTCCTTTAGACTCCTTGGCGCTGGCTACAAACAAGCAAAACACATCACTTATAGTCTATAGAGCATTCGGCCAACCCACACTAAGGCCAACCATTCGATTTTGGCCATTAAAACAAGTAACTAAAACACTTACCCCCAAGCTTTAGATGTCGACAACACCACACTTCACAGATTCGGCTTCAATCTTGGCGAAAAAGAAAGAAGGTAGAGAGGCTGAAGGTTTCGGCTAGGCTTCTAAAAAAAAAATTAAAGAAAAAGAGGAAGTGTTTTCCTTGACTTGGTTTCGGCAAGAGGCTATGGAAATAATAAGGAATAATTTGGCATAAAAAAAAATAGGGCTAAAAATTTGGTTAAGGGATGAGCACACCCCTTATTTATAGAATTTGGCCATACCCCCCACGTGAAGAAGCCAAGATTCGGCCGTACCTACTAATTCAAATTAAATTGAATTAGTCCAATTCCCTATTTTAATCCATTCAAAATTAGTTTGAATGGTCACCAATTATCCCACTTATTTCAAATAAAAAAATAATAATACTTATCCTACAATTATCCCATAATAAAATAATCCAACATTCACCCACCTTATCACTCCCGTATCTCATTCCAATTAAACTCATATTCAAATCAACAAGAAGTAAAATAATCCAATGGCAACCATTATCACCTAATCCTATTAATAATAATCCTATATTTAACAAAATAAAATAAAATAAAACCCAGTCTACTCACCAGCCGAATTTAAGAAGGACTAAACCACCTAGCTCTCCCATGTGCCGTCCAATTCCTTTCTAATCTGCTGTAAAAATCAAAATAAAAACAACACCCCAAATTGCTGCCCATAGGTCTCGAACATGGGACCTGGGGGAAATCAGCAGCCAAGTAGCGCCCAGGCCACTTGGGCCAGGCGCCTCTTTGTGACATAAAGCCCCCAAATTTATTTTTAAACCCTTCCTACATCCGCCCATCACAAGCAAAATATAAAACGCCCAAAACTGCTGCTCTAGCCCTCGAACCCGCGCTCTCTCCTCCCTCCAGCGCCTAAGTGACGCACGCTAGCCACTTTGCCACTGGACTTCCATGTCCATCAATCCTGCCCTTTTATTTTTAAGGCCTACTTAGCCCAGTCCCTTGACGCACAAAAACAAAAAAAAATTGCTGCCTTCCCGAATCGAACCCAAGACCTCAATGGCGCTACTTCCAGCCCCTTAAGCAACGCATGGAGCCACTTTGCCAATGCCTTTCTTGTGCCATAAATTACCGAAAAATATATTTAAGGCCTCCCTTGGCCCGATTCCTTTCCTTATACTAAAAATCCAAAATTTTCTTAAGCCTTCCCCTTTCATCCCAACATTCTTAAAACCTCTAAAACACCTCCAAACACACCCAAAAACCTACCAACACCTGAATTATACTTAAATTACTTAGCCCCTAAACCAGGGTGTTACAATTCTACTCTCCTTAAAATAATTTCGTCCTCGAAATTACTTATTACCGAACAATCATAACTCGCTATTCTACGCCTCTGCTGCGCACTCTGATCTTAATCTATTATACTTCCCGACTCAGTCCCTAAGTTCTCACTCAAGACCCAAATCATACAAGAAAGAGCTAACTTACAAACAAGGAAAGCAATTAAAGAATATTCCAAAACAAATGAGCTTACCCGATATCACATCCTTGGTTGACTTTGACTAGAACCACGACCCCTCGTTGCTCGAGGACAATTCTTAACCAAATGTGCCTTAGATCCGCACCGAAAGCATTCTTTACTATTTCCCCAACACTCTCCTGTGTGAGGTCTTCCACATCGAGCACAAAGACGATTCCGATTCTCAGCAACTGGCACAGGTGGGCATATCGCATTCTCAACTTTTGGTCTTTTCTGAGCATCTCCAGACGATGCTGACGGTCCAACCCTTCTCTTATTCTCATTTCTATTCGTCTCTCGGTTTTCTCTTATAGTCTTTTTAACCTCTTCGGCAATCCGAGCTTTCTCTACCAGAATGGCAAAATCCCTTTCTCTTTGTGGAGCGATCAACTCCCGTAACTCATCTCGCAGCCCATCTTCGAATCGAACACTCCTTTCATAATCAGTAGCCACGATTCCTTTGGCGTACTGACTTAGCCGCACAAATTCAGCTTCATACTCTGCTATCGACTTATTCCCTTGTACTAGGTTTAGAAACGCTTTCCTATGCGCGTCTAAGTAACTGGCTCCTACATACTTCCCTTCAAACTTAGCCTTAAAGTAATCCCAATCCAATCGATCTGCCGGTACCCCTTGTTTGACAGTGAGCCACCAACGATAAGCTTCGTCGCGAAGCAACGAAACAGCGCCCTTCAGCTTTTCTTCATTGGTGCAGTCCAAATCGTCCATGATTCTTTCGGCTGCTTCTAGCCAGTATTCTGCCACATTTGGAGCTACTCCAGATACTCCTCTAAAAACTTCAGCCCCGTTCGACCTAAGTCTCTCGGATACTGACTTCCGAGTTCCATTTCCCCTACTAGCTCTTGCCACTTGCTGTAGCACGCGTAACATAGCTTGTGACACGGAGTCATCTTCTCCTGTCTGATCTTGCTCCTCTACGTCCACAGCTGGCGGCACTTCACTTTCTGACCCATGGCCAGACCCTATCGGTTCCGATGCTGCCATTCTACCTCTACTGCGTCCCCTAGAACTCATCTCTATCGTCGCGATTTAATCTGATTAACAAGTTTTATGCATTAGAAATTTGGTTCCACTATTTAATCGTGAGCAAATTTTTATGAAAGAAGGGTATTTTAAAGTAGTTCTTTCGATCACACAAAGTCTCAGTTCCAGTTTGCTACCCTAATTCAAAGAATCACATTTACACACACACACATTCATTCGTCCACAAGAACACATTTCTCCCTCAATAGAGGCACATTCAGTGGTATCTACCACCCACATTCACTATTCGGACCTTTCTGCCCGTTTCTACCCCAGGGGTATTTCCGTCATTTTTCCACAGGGTATTTTTGTATTAAACTAGAGAAATCTTGAACCTTAATAAACCAGGACACTTTGGAATTTCCACCACTGGAGGGTATTTCTGAAAATTTATCAAATTAAAGGTATAACAGAATTTTTGGAAACCAGGGGTATTTTGGTAATTTTTCAGTTAGGGGTAATTTTGTAAATTTTCAAATCAGGGTGTTATTTTGGAACACAGAAAATTGGATACTTTTGCCAAGTAAGAAAATTTTATTAAGTTTGGGTTTAAACCGGAATTTTGAAAGTCAGGGGCATTTTAGTAATTTTCAACATAGGGGTATTTTCGTAAATTTCCTCAAATCAGGGTATCTTGATATTTTGAAAGCTAGAGATTTTGATATTTTACAAAGTAAAAATTATGTTAACAAAAGTTGAGGGTAGTGCGGTAATTTTACAACACAGGGGTATTTTTGTAATTTTGCCGCTAGGGGCATTTTGGTAATTTTGGTAAATTGAGAAATCGTTCTTCAAAATCAGATTTAGGGTTTACAAATAAAAGGGTAAGTTTGAAAATTTTAAAAAAAAAAAATTAAGGGTTTTAAAACAGCAAGGCCAATCCCTTTCGGGTTTTATTTATTGTTTAGCCTATGACTGAGTCCTCTTGGTTAGGGCGAACCGAAGCTACGCACCAGGTAGGAATCCCGCGAAGAGGAGGTGAGTCACGAGGACTGCTTAAGTACCAAGCTCTTCCGGATCCAATCCTTGACATGCGCACAGGGGTTACCACACCCTAACTCGGCGACTTAGTCGTAGGTTTGTTTAGTAGCTTTAAGTTTTACGCATATGTTTGAGTAGACTAGTCCTAGGGTTCAACAGATCCTATTATTCTATTCTACGAGCCCAAACTAAGCCCAAATCAATTCATACAATAAATCACTTCAAGAAAGTCCGAAGTACTTACCTGGTGGACTTTGGGTCGGAGATACAGGTGCCATGCCAGAATACCTGAAAAACTTTTTATAAAACCCATATCTTTGAAAAGCCCATTTTGAAAATGTTTTTGGGCCCAAAACCCTCAAAGCCGAGTTTTGAACCGGGCTCTGATACTAATCTGTAACACCCCCAAACCCGGCCCACAAGTCTAGACCGGATCTGGTTATGTTATTGTGGAAAGACGGTTAAAAATCTTTGTCTTTAGAGTAAAACTTGAAAATTCGTGTTTATTTTCGGGAAGTAAGTCCATTAAAAATTATTAAATACTATAAGCTTGGTTTGAATTGAAAACTTTATCATAATTTATTATAATATAAATCCTTTGTAAAAATATTACTAAATACTATAAAACCTTTATCAACTATAAATAGAGTACTTTAATCAAAAGTGGCCCTTATTACATCAAATAAAAGTCCAAAATACTGATAATATAAAATACTTAAATAAAGTAAAACATCTTCTGCATGAAAATCTCCTTCTGCATGGGCCACCTTGTATCCACTCCAACCCGGTCCGATCAATCATGTCACCTGCGATGTTTGAAAATAATTGGGTGAGTCATAATGACTCAGTGTGTAAGTTAACCACTGAAATCCACCCACATGCTAGCCACATAATATCCCAATTATCAAATGCAACAAGTAATATATATTCATTTTAACAATTACCACAAGCTGGGCTTGGCCCACATTCAAATCATACTCAAATACTGGGCTAGGCCCATTCCTCAATAAACCACATATCAACTGGGCTTGGCCCATTTCCACGTATGTTCCCAAAACATACCTATCCACATGTCATATTGGGCTTGGCCCATTTCCATATTATTACAAAAAATAATGCAACATGATTCCCAACCCAAACCTAGGGTCCATCCGCTACACACCCCCTTATCCAGCCTACCACACACCAGGGGACTATCGAGTCACCCTCTCCTTTTCCCTCCAAAAAGGCAACCAATGCCATCCACGATGTAGCGTATAGCTAACATCAAACCACGATGGAGCACACAGCAATCCATCAAGCCACGATATGGCATAAAGCCGATATCAATCAAGGTAACCACGCGAACTAAATCGCAAAGATCCACAACGCGACCTCAGTCAGCGCCAATCCACGATGTAGCACAAAGCTGACATCAACCACGTACTCGAAGTACACCCGTACCTTCTTTTCATAACCCACCCATGCACATGCCACATAAAATATAATCGTGATAATGCATGCACATGCTTATAATATCCATAAACATACTCATAAACAAATAATCACATTGCAACAGGTCCGATACTAACCTGATCATCGCTATACCCTTTAGGGGTATATATGGCACACTTAT